>JADBJO010000228.1:356069-753569 GCA_016801955.1 Conus betulinus | reverse complement strand
AATAGAATTTATATAGAATGGAGAGGAATGGCGGATGGCACAGGCAGGAAGCACTGTAAAGATATTAGCGTTAGGCAGGAATCTTACCAGACGCTGTCAGGATTTTGGAGCTCACCAAACATTGCATGGATTCGAATCTGGCTAAAATTTCCAAGATCAGGGGTGGAATGGGGATAGATTGGAGATTCTAGAGAGTTGAGCAGAGGAATATGGTTTCTGCAGCAAATTTGTGGAGCATGTATGCAGTTTGTCGACATAGTTTTTCATTTTAGTGAAATTTTTACTTAAAGGAAATATGACTTGGACATACAGGTAAGTAAACTATGACAGCCTTGTTTCTATGCCTGTTTTTTCAGGAAATGCTAAACAAGCCCACAGTATGAAACACTACAAACTGAAAATGAGTCAGGACTTGGATTAACATGTGTGTGTGCGTGCGTGCGTGCGTACGTGTGTGTGTGGCATGTATCTATACATGTGGCTGGATATGTCGGTGTGATTTTGTTCAAAGTTATGTTTTTGTACAGAAATCACAGTCACATGTTATAGGATACTCTGTATTGACCACACTCATCTGTAGAAGAGTATAAAGTCACAATGCTTTGCGTCTGTTTGAGTACATATAATATATAGATCTGTAGTAAACTTTAACATAGATGTGCACACGCGTTTGTGTGCGCATGCGTGTGTGGTGTGTTTGTGTCTGTGTGTGCTGCAGTCTTAAATCCATCTTTATGTATATGTAATTTTATATATATCAGTACATGCACTGTACATATACTCCTCACAAAAAGTCAAGTAATACCACTGAAAACTACAAGATTGTAACCAAAGAAAAATCACATACAAGTTTTTTGTCTGCAGTTTTTTTTCTTGCTTATGTTTTCAGTGCTGATGTATAATGATGATGATGAAGAAGATGGTGCTTTGACATTCCATTCTGGCCAGAGACTGCATGACAGGGATGTACTGTTTCCTTTAACAGTGTATCCTAGGTGTCAGCCAGACCCAAGAGATACATACATATGCAGACTTAGTCAGGAAATTTGATAACACAACGAGGCATTCCATAAAGTGGATGAGACTTGACCGAGGGGTTTCAGTCTTCCCAGCTGAGCCTGTAGCAAACCCAACTCCGGTTAGGACCCGATCAGGAGCAAAAAATCCCACAAATTAGTGGCTTTGGCGAGAAACAAATGATACCACTAAACCATGGTGACTAGTGCGTTTTGCAATTTCATGTTCAACTCTTTTTTTCTAGGGAGGGAAATCCAGTGCCTTGAGAACTTTTATTTCTTAGTCAAAGTTCAGTGAAAAAAGGGTGGGGTATCATCATGCGAAAGGGTCATCTTGTGAACTGGTTATCTGAAGGTGAAGGTGATTACATTGTTTTCATTGTTTCATGTCTTGTGCAAACTCTGTTGGCCTGAACACAGGCCTGGTTCCACTTTGGCATGGGAGCAGTCAGTCTCTTGAACTGTTTTTGAAAGACCGCTCTCTGTTTAGTCCTGGGCAAGTTCCCAAGGGCAGCAAGGATCTGGGGATGTGCAGCTTTGTCATGAATAGACGGGTTGTCCAAGCAGGTCGCATGCCTGTTCTGTCAGATTAAGATCTAGAGATGGTGATGGCCAGCCCAGATAGGCGATGTTGACCTGGAATGTGTTCTTGACAGAAGCTGCTCAGTCAGTCATGGCATTATTGTCTATGAATGTGAATCCTGCTTCTTGCTGACTTGGTGAGGGGAAGGAGGTAGACTGGTGGAGTGAGGGTGATGCTAGTTGTGACAACCTTATTCAGGTTCCACTGGTCTATAATTGTGCCCTTCTGGAGAGCCACTTCAAACACCAGCCCGCACCATTAATTAAACTGCCACAACCATTGCTGTCATGTTTAAGAACAGTTCAGTCTCCAGTGTTCTTGACAATTGCAAATGTCGATTGTTAAGTGCAAACCTGGTTTAATTGGTGAACATGAAGAAAACATGACACCACTGGTGGAGACATCAAGAACAATGCAGGTTAGCTCATTTCAGGCTTAACTTCTTGTGAGGAGTATAACAGATGTTGACATTTGCTGAGTGTGTCTGTGTCCTTTAATTTGTGTCTCCTCTCAGCCAGTGAAAGAAGTCCAGCAGCTTTGTGGATTCCAGATTCTTTGGAAAATGGCCGTCACAACCTATTGAACCGAATTCAGTTTTTCAAAGTATATTAAGGACTTGGTGCAGCCTGAAGAGTGGACACCAAAACGTTTGCCAGTTTGAATCTTTTCGTTGCCATGATGGCACCTGTTTGCCCATTTGGTGTCGTTGTGACTCCATTGTGCAATGTGCTGATGGATCTGATGAGTTGGGGTGTTCTGAGCCAAACCCAAGTGAGACAAATGCTGCATCTTGGAGTCATAACCTTGTATCCAATATTCTCTGGAGGTGGTTCATCATCTGTTTCTGAAAAATGGTTCATTTGTTTCTGAAAAATGGTTCATCTGTTTCTGAAAAGCTTCAACTTTTCAGCCTGTGGATGTGGGTGATATGATTTATTAATTCTGAAAATTTTCTTCCTGCATCTTTTTTTTATTACCAAGTTTGTTAATGACTGGTTGAATTTGCATGACAAAGCATTTTTTAGACATTGAATTGCATCCATTGGTTTAGACGTAGTTGTAAAGTGACAGCATGGTTCCTTTTTTTTTGTTTTTACTACAGAAGCAGCAATGGTGGAGTGATCAAAAAATGTGGCTAGAATGAGCGGATGCATGTTGACATTATTCAGTTTTGGTTGTACCTTTTAAACTTTTTTTGGTGATCTGATTTTGAGCATGAAATGTTTGCTTGTTTCTGTCCAAGCCTCCCTGCTCTTTAAAAAAAAAAATTTTTGAGGGAAGTGGTAGAGCTGCATGTGAGATGTTAAGACTACGAATTATCAAGCATTTTCATTTTGCAGAATGTAGAAGAATGGAGCATGTTGGGGTCTGCATGGCACAGTTTGTGTTAATCTCCATCAAGTGTCCATCTACCTGTCTACCTACCTTTCTGCATCCTACCTGTCTACTTTTCTCTCTGTTACATTCCATCCTTCAACTTACCAAATTTACTTAGAGTTATGTTTTGAGTGCGTGATTCCAGCAACATATTATTTTAGAGTGCTGGACTTGCATGATGTGGGACATAAACATTTTTTATTTTTATGGCAGACTCCATGAAAATCTTGTTCAGAGATGTTCCACCTGATGTAATATTTCAATTTCTCAAAGATTTAACATTTTTCATCTGACATTTTTCATCTGATCAGAGATTTTACATTGGAAAGTTGTTTTAACAAAATTCGGGATGTGTTTTAGAAGATGTATTTTAAAGGGTTGTGTGAATGAATGACTTGTGAGTTGACTTCAACGTGGTGACAGCCGTGATAATGGCCCTTTGCGGTCGGCTGGGCTATAACTTACAAGCAGCATTACCTTACCTTACCATGTATGTGCAAACATCAAGACACAGCAGTGGGTTTCCTCAAATTCCTAGCTGTGAGGGTCTTCCTTTTGTGATGTTAATGTTATACATTGCGGTTCCATCATGGAGAGGCAGGAGTAGAAGGGAATGGAAGGATAAGGAGAGATGTGGTGAAAAAGTGATAAGAATGGAGAGTTTAGGGTTTACAAATGTGGTATTTGTAACAGCATTGAGTAAAAAAAAAAAAAAAGTACAAAATTTTTAGTAAACATTCATTTTCATAAAGCATACCTTTCAAATTAAAAAAAAAAACAACGATGCAGTCATAACATACACTGAAACAATTATTCCATTTAATACTGAAAATACAGTTCCCAGTTTGAATGATATTTAGTCCATTTTTACATAGTTTTATTACCCTTTTCAACAACCATCCTTCATATTGAGAGGGGGAGGAGGGTGGTGAGATGTATTCTGAAACCCTGATGCAGCCATCAGCTCAAAAGTTTATAATAGCCATAAAATAAAACTTAAAGATGTACTGAAACTGAAGCATGACAAGGTATCTTTTTGTGACATTGAGAATTTGTCTTCAGATGTGTAATTTCATCGTTCTGCACAGCTGCCAAATATCCTGAAATTTTCAAGGATGTTTCATATTTAAGAAATTCTGAAAATCCTGAACTTGGTGATAAATTCAGGAATTTGCAGTGTTCACAAAAAGAGAGATTAAAACTTCACATTTTTGGTGTAGAGATAAAAATATGATAGGACCCACGGAAGATTTGTGTAACTTTGTCTATTTTTATGGTTGTTTATAGATTAATATGGATATATGTAACATTAACACAAAATTTGGTATAAAATTTAGGTATGTTAGATGTGCCAGTGATGATAATGTATGTGCAAGATAGGAAATGTTACAACTGGATATATGACTTTTCATCTGAAGTATTTGCGCTGGTTTTTGCATCAAGATATTGCATTTTATAATGCCATTTTTTGTGTCACAAAACATGACCAGCTTGTTTTTGATCTAGGCTCACTTTGACTACTAATATAAAGAAAGTGATTTCATTACTAACTTAAACATGCAAGTAGTCTACATAATTTCTGCACAAAGTGCATGCCAGTTTATGATTGCAAACATTAAGTGGCTATACTAGATATATCAGAATAGTACATTGATTTCAGTCGTTGAGACCATTTCATGTTTATAGCTGTGACAAGAGAAAATATATGTCTAAAACATGTATGTTCTTGTATTACACTGGAGACAGAGGAAAGAGAGAGAGAGAGAGAGAGAGAGGGGGGGGGGGGGGGGGGGAGATGCATGCTGCTTTTGGTCTTATTACAGCATTGCAGCATCATCCAGTAAAAGGTATTAAGTTTTGCATTTGTTTTTGCAGGTCCTTGTGGCGATGATGACACGATTGTGCTGGAATTCGATGAATACCCAGGTGTGCAGCAGACTACTGTGGATTTAGGTAAGTTGCGCTTTCAAGCAGTGTGAGTATTCTGTATGGGAGTTCATATAGACAACATCTTTATCCAGCTAGAGAGACCTGTATTGTACTTTATAACAGGATTTAGACTCCATTGGGATGGCAGCGGTTGTTTCAGTTTAAACAATATGAGTGCAGGCAGAGGTCAAAGCATGAAAAACTGATGTTGAAGCAATGAGCTGCCAGGTGAAGACAGTGAACATTGAAGTAACCAGCCCTGACCTCAGGGTCTTCTTCACACAAGACAACAATAAACAACTAACAAACAGGTGTAGTGGGGCTAAAGCAAGTGCAGGTGAATGAGTTCTCAATTACCATGAAAATGACTTGTGGGCATAGGTTTGGAGGAGGAAGGGAAAAAAAAATGGAAAGATGGCACAAGAAAGTCAACGTTGAAATATAATAAGTAATGAATTTTTTGCTAACAGTATTGGGATTCATTGCGTTCTGCTTTTTGAACAGAACACTATGCTCTTGTCAGCCCGTGCACGCATGGTCAACTTCTGTCTGGTGGATAACTTGGTGAGCCCAGTCTTCAGCACTGGTGGCAGTCCTCCCACACTGCCAACCTTAAAGCACCACAGATAATTTCTGGTGTTTCCACTGCCGCAGGGAGAACATCACAATTGGCAAACTCCAAAGAGGGACAGTGGAGGATTAAAAAGGGGGATGGAAGAGAGCAATGTAAAGAAACAAGTTACCAGAATTAGTGAGACACAAATAAAGTACAGAGAATCATATTGAAGCGGTTAGCCTATGCTTAAAGATCTAAAACAAGTTGAGAACTTGTTCACCCAAACTATATGCATGCTTCCATTGTTTATTGTTGTCCTGCCTGAAGAAGAGCAAGAGGTCAAGGCTCGTTGCTTCAATGTTTGTAGCATTCATCTGGAGCCACATTGCTTGAACGTCATGTACCACATTGGGAAATTTTGTCAGAAGTGTCCTTTTTTTCTGTCAGTTTGTTTCTGTCTTTTTTTTTTCTCTCTGTTCATACTCAAGTTTCTTTAGTCTTCATCCTTATTTTCTGCCAGACTGATCCATTGATCTGTTTTCTGACTAACCATTTCCATCTTTTTTCTTTCTTTAGAAGTGGTAATTTGGCATTTTCATTCATTTATAGCTTATCAGTTAATGTTACAGTTTTGGGATTGTTCATATTTTTGGTGAAAAATTGACAGTTATTTATTCTAGTTTGTCGGTTTATATATTGCAGTAATAATTACTCTAGAGGTCTTTTACAGTCTTTTGTTCATGGTTGGGTTGAGTGTGTGTGTGTGAGAGAGACAGACATACAGAGAGAGAGAGGGGAAGTATGACTTGCGATGGAAATTTCTGTGATTTTAGTGTCAGGGTCCGTTTTCAGTCCTGTGTGGTTGTCTTGCTGCTTTCCTGTAAACAAAGCTAACCTCACTGTTGACAAAAACTATGCTTGATGCAACAAAAAATGAGAAAAAAAGGACAAACCCTTCAGGTGAACTGTTACCAGCACCGTGCTGTGACCTAAGTTTAAAACGGGGTTCTGAACATACCTACAACCTTGAATGTGTTTACTCTAACAGATGTCTTTGAGAGAAAGAAAATAATCCCATGAAAATTCTTTTGTACTTGTTTTCTCATACCTGTCCAAACAAATGCGTTATTGCACTGGATGTCATATCAGAATACCCCCTCCAATCCAAGGTAATGGCATTGTCGCTTATAGCCCAGCAACCACAAAGGGCCATATCAGGGCTGCCCTCCCCCCCCCCCCCCCTCCAAAAGAAGAAGGAAAAAAAAAAAAAGTGAAAATAATGTGTTAAGTTCGCCTTGATCCCCACATAGGCCATCCAGAGTGATCATCCTTAGTTCACAACACTGTGCCATATTAGAATTAGCTCAGTTTCCTCCCTTTCTTTGGTGAAGGAACATGCCTCTTTTGGCTCACTGATGATTTTTCAGACTTTGTTTTGTAATGGTTTTGCTTTTTCCTCGGGAGGAGGAGAAGCTTATTTGGCTTCACAGGAAGGAATTTTGACTGATAATTCCTGATTATGATCCATCGCTGCTTCTTTCCAGCAGTTGTCACTTCGTTGTTTGCCTGGCTTCTCGCAAGTTTGCTTTGAAAATCTTCTACTTCAATGGCCACTTGTGTTTGTTCCTCAAGTTGCAAATAGTGTCCTCTTGATGGTTCACATGAAAATTGCATTTTGTGTTATAGATATTCCTGATTCTTGTCATGTAATCATCCAAGGATTGGTTGGGTGCTACATAGTGTGCAGTTCACAAATTCAACTCTTGTGTCATTTTCAATGATGGTCTGCCAGTTTTGGCTTGGTATTGGTTGCCTCTCCCAGCCACACCCATTTAGTCACAGTACCAAGGTAAGTGGGGACAGACCAGTGTGTCTCCCCCTTTGCCACTCTTCCATGCTTTTGTCACCTCAGAGCCTTGTAATGGAAGAGGGGTGGCTGGGGTATTATAACCTTGCTGGGCCACTGGAGAATGTGCGTCCCCTGATGTTCCTCACATTTGGATTGCTGCCAGAGGGGAACCTATCTGAAAGGGGTTTCTGAGGCAAAGGGCAAGCTTTGGTGAATACTGGCTGGGAGGATTGGATATTCTCTGACTACATGAAGGTATATTTGATGAGAATGCTGCAGAATGTGTTTCAAACGATATGGAAGAAGAGGTTTTTGATGTGTTTGATAATCATGATGTTCCAGTGTTGAATTCAGTTTTTTGGGTTTTTTTTTGTGTGCTAAAATCGCTGTTAAGAGTTTGGTTGGTACTTCAGTACACTCCTACTGCTTCATATTTTGACCCTCTCCTTTCCCCTTACAGGGTGTTTCTGTGAAAAATTGTCTTTTTTTTAAGCCTCCATTTCTAATAAAATTGTTCATATTCCTCTGTTGTCCCTAAACACCACAGCTTTAGGACGAGAGTAATTGTTCATTGGTTGTCTTGCAGTATGCCTTTTATCCCAAGCTGCCCTTCTTTGGTTGTCTCGTGACATGCCTTTTATCCTGAACAACTCTCTGTCATAGTAGTTAAGGACTTTGCAGTGCTTGTTGAATGCACTGATCTGGTACTGTGCTGTTTGACCTTTGTTACAAAGCCCAGATTCATCAGTTTTGTTTTGTCTTCTCTAGAGCATTTGGACCAGTCCATAGTTCTTTATCTTTTCTTGTCTGTCTTCTAGAAAGATATTTTTATGAGGATGATTTACAGATGAATTGTACCTGGCTGAAAATTCCTTTTTTTCTGGTCTTTTGTTTTCAGTGCGTGTGCTGATACTGTTGGCAAAGCCACAAATATTGCTGAGTGAGTGGCTCAGCTATTAATTTACAAGTTACAAGCTATCATCACCCAGTTCATATTATGCCCTGTAGTAAAATAGAGAGCATTCTTTCTTCCAGGAAATGCTGCAGCCATGTTGTCAGTCTAAATGTAAGATGGATGGAGAGTATACTGCACCAGTTTAATTATTTCTCCCCATCTGATCATACCTGTTCTCAATGACTTTCTATTTTGTATGCACAGTGATAAAAAAGAAAAAGAAGAGGAGAGAGAAATATACCACTTCTTTGAGGCAATCTCCTTCAGCATTGAGGAATTCCCTTCTCAAGGTCTTGTGAGAAGTTTCATGAGGCTGGTGACCCTCGTACTCCTCGCTTCTTTTGGTCTTTTTTACCGAGTGGGAGGCAATCACTTCTGACCTTTGGGTTCTTTGGTGGCTAGGGAAGATCTGAAGATTTCCAAAGTATCTGATCTGATTTACAAAGCAGAAAATGTTTACTTTTATTGGAGCCTTTCGCTGGTTTACAGCAAGTATTTGATTACCCCTGTACCTGATGGAAAGTTTAGGCTGAGGTAAAATATCCATTAAAACAACATTTTTGGATAAGCTACTTGATGATTGAAAAAAAGCAATAGAAAAAGAATAGAAAAATGCTTTAAAAAAAACATGAGAATCACTGATGAAAAATATTTTTCACTTTGTTTTCAGGTATCGGGAACAGAACAGCTTACTCAAGACGGTTTATCATAAGGACAGATGGTGGATTGCTGGAAAGCTTTTTGACAATAAATTACAAGGATAACAACATATATCCAGACTTGGTCCCTGGTGAAACATTTGAAATAAGCTACCAAGATGCTGCTTCAGGTCCTGTCGGAGCTGGCTACTACATCTTCATGAAGAAGGGTGTTAACAGAGATGTATGTTCATTATGCTGAAGTGCTGTGTGTGTGTGTGTGTGTGAGAGAGAGAGAGAGAGAGAGAGAGAGAGAGAGAGACAATCCCAGAGGATAGGATGCCTGACGCATAGTGTTTGACGCTTTTGGAAATAGAACGTAAAGAAAAACCCTATGTAAGTTTAGAGTACACCTTAGAAAAACAGTTGCCTTTACGAGAAAGTTGTGTTTTCAGACTGATGTTAGCACTCACTTTGTTGACACTTGCTATCTCATTTTTACGTAAACCTGAAGAGACGTTTTTCCACATTTACATTTTTTTAAAGAATTATAGTTTGCTGGGATTTCATTCTAAGAAGTCACAGCGGAACAAAATGAGAAGCAATATTCTGAATCTCATTCATCAGTAGTAGTTCACAATACACAGCTATTATGTTTATTTTAATCTGTAACGGTCACAGAACATAGATTTACTTTCTCAGTATAAAGTATTTATTTGTTGTGTAATAAGATCTAATTCAGTGTTTTGAGTTAGGGTCCTATTTCTGAATAATGTTTATTGTCATTATTGCTGCAAGAATCTCCCCTGTAGAGCCTCCGCCCTGTGTTAGATTGGGTATAGTATCAATCAAATGCAATGTTATCTTAACATCAAAGACAAACGTGCACAAAACACTAAGTTTTCCTCCTGGACTGTAACTGAATCAGCCTTGTTTGCTCTTAATTCTTTTCTTTGTCAAAAATTTGAAAAAACCAAAAGGAATAACATGTAGAATGATGAGCCCCTACTTTGATGTGACAAGTAGGGGTGGCAGATGTGGTCCTCTAGGGGAAGGACTTGGAATGCTTTCTCTGTTAGTTATAGAGTAGTTTGCATATTGAAATTTCACCTGCACTCTGTTACTAGTGACGGAAGGAGCAACTTTCCAATACTAGTCATAAAAATTTGTGTTTTTTCTTGGGACAAATAGAAATGCTCAATAGTGGCTCAGGAGTTATTCTCCTGAGGCTTGTGCACTTAAAAGAGCTTGTGGTCTGAGTCACAGAATTAGAAGTTCAAACATGAAATAATGCATGATGAACAACGAAGAACTGGCTCCAGTTAAGTGTACTTTCACACACCAACTTCACTTGAGTAAATAAGAGTAAAGCATACAAATCAATAGAACTTCAGTCAATTCAGTCTTTCTTTGGGCTGACTTTTTTCAAGGTTATCTCATCATAAAGAGAGGGGACATTTTTGATAAGTTGATTCGTTGTGCACTTGGTATATTAGAACTTATCAGGAGTTGGAGAGGAATGGAGATCTCTGCTGTTGCTGGTGACTGGTCCATCTTCTCTTTAGGCAGACTGACCTGTTTGGTCTACTTGTCACATGGTAGTGAGGATTCTTGATCCTGTGCTAGGCCAGTAGCAGGAAGCCTAGGAAGACAGGAACCCAGGATCTGGTCACAAGACAGAACCTGGTTTGTAGTTAAGTGTGAGTCTGGCCTGGCATGTCCTCACACGGCCCTCTGGCTTTCAGTAAATAGGTGAGATGTCAACGGGCAAAGAATTAAACAAGCATAGATATGTCTGCCATAATTTCAGTCTCCACTTTAAGTCTTCACTCAGGTTTTAGTGGATTTTAAGAAGTGGTATTAGACAGAAATAAAATGGTAAACAATTGAAGGCAAACAATTTTTCAATTTTAGTTGTGAACTCAGCTGAGGTAACTTGGAATACACTTATTCTAAGTACACATGTTGATTAGAGTTACCTACTGTAAAGCATTAAGACAATCAACATTATTCATAAATTACCTTAACAGCAGTTTTCACACAGTATAGCATACTGTTATCCAATCAGAAGACAGCTTTCAATGTTCACCTTAATGGATAGTATTGAATACTGGCAAAATGTTATATTGTTAAAACAGAATGTTAACCAAGCATCTTAACAGTTTTTATGAAGTTGTGGCAAAAAAAGTTTAATACAATAGAATACTCAGTCATCATTTTGATAGATGTCACCATGTACTGGCATAAAGTTATACTGTTAAAACATGTTATACTGTTAAAACATACATACATGCAATGCGTAGGCCTAGTACTGTTAAAACTGACATACATGCATACTGTTAAAACATACATACATACATACTGTTAATACATGCATACTGTTAAAACACACATACATGCAACGCATAGTCTCAAGACTTAGAAACTTAGGTTCAACTAGCAGTTCTGGGCTGATGTGTGAAACTTGACACAGGATGTCAGAGTAGGAGAGATGAACATCCCCCTGTCTGGCAAAACCAGTGTGTTCCACTGTCTGTGATCAGCCCTACAGCCGTCTGTGGAGCAGTGAAGTGAGGAGACTTGGTTCCCCTTGTTGTGTGCTGAGCTACACACCCAGTCTCTAGTGCCTGTCTGATTGACAGGCTGTCAGAGAACCCAAACAGCCAATAATATCACTGTAGAAAAGAAAGTGTGTGTGTGTTAGTTATCATAGTGGGGAGGGAGTGGTGGTGATCTGGGATGGGACAGTCATTCTGCATCACTTGCAGTATGAGGTAATGTTCAGACGATTCGAGAAGACAGTCTCAAATGTTGGAGGTATCTTTAGCCTTTATGTGAGTGAACAAAGCTACAGTGTCCACACCTGTGAGACGAGGGTAGACACGGATAGCTTGCCAGTCCCAGTGATTGCATAGATGCACAAACATCTCGCACCGTCACTGTGATCAGAGTGAGTGTGGGATGCAAGGGGGAGAGGGAATTTGACAGCTTGTCAGAAGTAGAGGAGGGAGAACACACGGTCGTCATCTCAAGCACGAGCAATCACCTGGACAACCAGATGAACGGAAGAGGATGAGGAGATGGGGGGAGAGTTGATCTGGTGACCCGTACTATAATCACATCAAACTTATGTGTCCCATTGTCGCCAGTGCCGCATACCTATCACAGCTTCAGTTCATATCAAACCAAATAGACCGAGGGGAGAGTGTGAGAGGAGGAAGGGGCTGAGGAAGATTGAGACTGGAAAAATGACGTAAACTGCTAACCCTAATAGTAGGTTGTAAGACAAAGAGAGCAAGGAGGGGATGGAGGGGGAGGGGGGGGGGGGGGGGAGGGAGGGGGATTAGTAGAGGATGGTGTGGCAGGCAAATTTTGCATCACACGGACCAGAAACACTAACAGATAATGTGCATGTGGTATGATTGGACATGCACGCACGCACATGCACACGCACATGCACATGCACACGCACACACACACACACACACACACATGCACACGCACACATGCACACACACACACACACACATGCACACACACACACATGCACACACGCATGCACACACACGCATGCACACACACATACATGCACACACACATACAAGCACACACACATTCACACACACATGCACACGTCCATGCGTATGCAGTTCTGCAAAACTGTCCATGATTAACGAACTAATCAAAGCATCAGTGTTGAATGTATCATTCATAGAGCAGTTTCCCCTATTGTAACTGAAGCATAAGATTTAATTAGATGTAAGTGTATTAAGGACACAAAAACTGAGCAAATGGTATACCTGCATCTTAAATATTGCAACTTTTAATTTGTGACTTTATCTTGTGCTTTTTTCTGCCTTGTGCTTTTTTTTTCTGCCTTTGAAACATTCAAGGAGACTAATTATCTTTGTGATAAGAATACATCTAATGCTGTACTAGAAAACACCACTGCATGTGCATTTCATCATATCCTTAGCAATTGTGATAGCTTGCTATTTCATTTGGTTGAAGAGGTATGTGCCTTTTGTCTGTCAGTGACATGGTTCACAAAACGTCACATGGTTTTAATTAAACTCAGCAACTAGCACAACCAATACAGCTTTGAATGATCACTGATTTTGTTTGTCTGTTGAAATGATCTGTATGTCTGTTCTGACAAGGGTACCACTCCTGGCAGTGGATGACACGAATTCTCTACAGTTTGAACTGGTTTGCAATGACCCCTTTGATTCTAAAGTAAGTTGGTTTTTACAGTCATTGATCGACCTGTCATGGTGTATTGATTCATTTGATTTTGGACTGTTTTGGTCTTCTCTGTGTAAGGATTGTCTACCAACTTCTTTTCTGGCTGCAGTAAAAAGCCTGGTCTCTGGCTCAGTTTATATATCAGAATTGGATGACTGAAACAGTTTAAGACACAGAATTTATGAGGGAAAAATAAATTGCAGGCACAAATTACTGTTCTGAAATTTTCCATACTCTTAAACCTTACATACTTTTGAACTTACATACTTGTGGATTCTTATTCTCGATCTTCTAGAAAAATAAATCAAACAATAGCAAAAAAAAGGACTTTGTATGTAATGATATACATAGGATACTCAGTTGGTTCTGCTGTAAATGGTGATATAGGTATTCCTAATATTGAGGTATTTGTACAGATTTAGAAAATGACAGATGAAAAAGGTCCACAGTGGAATATCTTAATGGCGAAAAAATATACTGACAAAATCAAGACGTTGTATAATTGAAAGATTTGGAGCAAGAATACTATTTGATAATGAATATAGTAAATCATGGAAGAATGTACACAGATCTGATGAATTTTTCCAAAGAAGTGTCTTTAAAGGATTCGCAAGAAGTGCTAGTGGAACAACTGTTCTGTAATGAGATCTTCAAAATTGACAATAGTGCATAGTATTATAAAAAAGTGGAAAGAAAAAGAAATTTTCTCCATGTAAAATACAGTTGATGATGAAGATTGCTTTCAGAGCTATTAGTAATTTTCTGAAAATACACCATAACATAAAAGAATCAGAGTAAATGAATTGAAAAACAGTTGATAAAAAGATATTCAGCTGTAAACAATGTGGAAATAAATGATAAATGCACCAGCCTCCGTGGCACAATGGGTAACATTGCGGATTCCTGATCGGGGGGTGTTGATTTGATTCCCAACCGAGCCAGTCATTTGTGGGATTCTTCTTTCCCAGCTAGGTTCTAGCCAAGGTTGAGCATGCGCCAGGCTCAGCTGGGAAGTCTGCAACAGCCCAGTTGAATTTCATCACATAATGGATGCGTCTCTTGGAGTTGCTTAAATTTTTTGACTGCAAGTGTCTGTATCTCCCATGCCTGGTTGATGCTGGCATATGTTAGGTAAGGAAGAAGCAGAAGAGGAGAGCCCTGTCATGCAGTCTCGGACCAAGATCATTAAATGGAACCCCCCCTCCCCCCGCCCCCCCCCCCCCCAGCACAACTTCGTCGTCATCATTGTAAGAAAGTTTCAAATACTGTGGCCTTTCATACTCTGCTATCACAGTGATGTCAGTTTCAATTCCTCTTCATCTTAATGCCCTTGGAGCATTGTGTCAGCGTTTGCAAACAAGGCCCTGTAAAAATACTAGGAAAGTCCAAAACCTGTTGAAGCCCTTAAGGGAAGAAAAGTGGTTCCAAATTAAACTGCGTTTCAATCTTGTTAACAAGAATGATTTGACAGGAATAACATAACATTTGCACATTCTGTGGGGAAAGAAAAATTCGGCCAGATGTTATAGTTTTGTGAATATTCACACTGCTGTAGGAGACACTTGGCCAGGATCTTGAGAAGGAAATGTAAAAACTACTCTAGATCAAATTGAGAAATTGTCTTATTTTGAAACGATGACCACAAAAAACATTTAACCAGAATATTTGACAAGCCAAAGCATGTATTCACAAATACAGAATATACAAAATAGAATACCAGTATGTCACACTTTTTAAAAGATTTAGAAAAAGATACTCAATTGAAAAAAATATTTACCTGACTGGCGATGGTACCCTTGGCAGCCTCTTATGGACATTGAAATAATGCAAGAAAAATGTGTAAGCTTCTTCCAATATCACGAAATGTTGAATTCTAATTTTTTTTTTCTCTGGTATGATTGTGAAGAAGATTTGTTCTTGTTTGTCCATTCTGTTTTCTTTTGAAACATCCTTGCTGACTCTGAATATCTCGCAGTGTGATTCATTTTGAGTGACATTTGTCAGGATACTTAGATGTATACAAAAATTTTTCTACAGTAGTCAAACATTGTGGGCATATGATTTCCAGAACCATTGATGATATTGTAGATAATATTGTTCCAAATAACATTAAATGAAAATATAATCTTCAGTATGAGGGGCAAAAAAAAAAAGGAAAGAAATAATGGCACAGGTCTTTTTTTTTTTAATCAGAAAAAGAAGCAGCCAGATTAAGTTTACTTGCATTGAATTCAGACTTACTTTAAGTTTGTAATATGGTTTTTGATTGTGTTTATATTAATTGTACAGTTCCCATCAGGTTTATTTCATTACAATTTTTCTTCAAGATGGCTTTGTCATTCTGCTGATGTGGCAGTTCACAATATCTTCTTGTTAGTCTCTTTGCTATATTTCATAAAAGTAGTTACAAAACTTATGGTGTGTATTTGCCAGGTCATTATTGTGGAATTCTGTCACTAAATGATCAGCCTCTAATCATGTCATCCACTCACAGCTCTGTTGACCTGAGGATATGCATGCTCATGTACTTTGTTTACGTACACTGATGCAGGTGTCCACACGTACGCACAAATGCACGCACGCATGCATGCACACACACACACACACACACACACACACACACACACACACACACACACACACACACACACTCACATACATAGAGACACTCACACTTGACACCTCTTGCTCGCTCATTCTCTGTAGCATGTCTGTTTTATGTGTAAAAATGTACATTGGTATTTCTGAATGTGCATGACCAGATAAATGTTTATAGATATCTAAAAATGCTTGATACATGTAGTATTTGATACTGTGCTGTTTAATTTTGATCTGAATGTAAATGTCCTTGTATTATTGTGTGTAATGACTGATGTTTGCATGTGTCATTCATATGTCCCATTTGTAACTTCAGCGTTGTTGTGGCCTTTGTTGGATTTGATGGCCAGTAAACTACTTGATTGCAAGAAGAAACTCTTGGGAGAGCTGAACAGTAGACGGTTTTCAGACAAAAACCACCCTGCCCACATGCAAGTGTTCTGATCCGTAACTGCAAACACGCTGGGGGGACTGGACCCTACCTAGGTCAGGACACCAGGATGCCTCTCTGTGATTGCCTTTTTTTGTGCTGCCTGGATTTGAACTTAGTTCTCCAGGAGGATGGTCAGGTGCCTCAAGGCCAAATTGCCTTGTGACACATGTTTTAACCACCAAGCTGTCAGGTACATGTTGAAGTTTGGAAGTTTAACCCTGAGGAAATTTTGATCTCGTATCTCCTCAGTCAGATCCAGGTGGAACCCCTTGAGCTGCTTCTGCCTTTGCCTGTAGTGTTCTGATCCTCCTTGACATGGAGGTAAGCTGTGTACCGATAAACCCCCTTGCTTTAACACAGCGCACAGGACTTTGGCTTGGGAGCCAGATTCCCCAAGTCTGCTGGTAAAATTTGCATATTTCTTTGTATTTTAGTCGTGTACTTTCTCCATTCTGCTTTCGGTAAAATAGCTTGTTTTGACAAACCGTTGTTGGGCCACATTTTCTGGTCATTTCCTGGTTGTTTTTTTGTTTTGTTTTTTCACTCGGGGATGTCAGATGCACACCCCTAGTCATCCAACCTGTCCAGTGTATTTCTCTTGCATGCCTAGGAGTTCACAGCTGTTCGTACAACAATGACAGTGAAAAATATAGTGCTTGTTCTTGAGGTCTCGTGTCATATGCAGGAATTGAATTCTTCCTCTAATGAGAACAGTCTGGACAAAAATATGAGGGTGCCAGGCTAGAGTGAAGTGTAGTCTCTGAAGAGTGCTGTGTGAATAGTGAGAACATGTTATGGTATGGTTGAAGCCTCTTTATTTTGAATGTGACTCTCCCCCCTTGGCCTAGCTTTCCCTGTCATTTTTGCATTGCTGTAGCTTCATGCCTGATAGGAAAATTTATCTTCTGAAAGATGTTTGAGCTTTTTAAGAAAATTTTATTCATAGATGTTAAATATATTATACTCGTTTCTGGTTTATTTTGTCAGAGTTGAGGAATAACTTATTGTGTTTCTTCCCATTAGAGGGTGTTCTACCACACACTGAAGATCCAGATCAACGATCTCAATGACAATGCACCACAGTTTACACTGCCATCGTATCAAGTGATTGTCAGCGAGGTGAGAATACTGTTAACTACTTCATTTCTGTGCAGGCTGTTGCAGATGCTGACCAAGATGACCATAGCTAAAAGAAATCAGTGAACTTTGTGCTTGAGTTTCTTAGCAATCCATTTCAGCTTATGATTGTTCAGGATAACTCGTCTCTTTACACACATGTGTGCATATACACAGATTAGTAGCAAGAGACACTGCTTCGAGAATTTAAAAGCCAGCTTATCATGCCAGGCATGTTTTTGGTGCCAACTGAAAATGCCTTTCCTTCTTTGTCATCAGATCAATCTTCTTAGACTTTCTTCCTTCCAGTTGTCTTGATCATCTGGACTTGTATTAGTGTTTGATTTGGTTGTACAACCACAGAGAGAACACATTGCAGAGAGAGTGGACACATGAGGCCCATCACTATATAGAGAGTGACATGTGTTATAGTTTCCTTAGCATTTTACGAATACAGTACATATGTTGAGCATGCTGACAATGTGATTTGCTTAATTGAATATTTCTTACACATTTTAAAATGCGTTTGTCTGAAAAAGTTGTGTGTATGTGCGTGTGTGTGTGTGTGTGTGTGTGTGTGTGTGTGTGTGTGTGTGTGTGTGCATGCCCATGTGTGTGTGTTTAAGGTTACCTAACATATCAATGTGTTTGAGAAGTGTTGAAGAGGATAAGCAAAGTAGAAAAAGACAAAAACACAATTAAATGTACAGAGATGGTATGAAACGCACACACTCACCGACACACACACACTCTCTTTCTCTGTAAACTGGAACGGTAATCACTAGGACTGAATATAAATTATGACCAACATGAACATAAAGTCACATATATACATATATATATTTGTCACTTTACTGGACTAGAACAAACAAACAAAAAAGAAACAAAAAGTAAATAAATGAACTAAAAAGGAACAAAAAGTGAGAAAAAAAGAAAAAATTTTGAAGAATTTGAACTTTGTTATTCAAGGGCATAGCAAAATATTTCAGCATGTCTTTTGTGACTTGGGTTGTATTTGGTGACACTAGAGAACTGCTATTCTTACAGTTTTTGGACCCAGTATTGTTGTTGCCTGTATAACCATTTAAAGAAAACACCATCTCTCTCTTCCAAGTATCCCCTTTGTTTTTATACCTCTGCCCTCCTCCCTGTCTGTCTATATGTATAACCATCTAAAAAATACTTTTTTTTCTCTCTCAGAACAACAGTGTTACTGTTAGTTCTGTGAACATTGTATTATCATCATCATATGACTTCAAACAAGTGACAGAACTTACTGTGTAGTGAACAGCCAACGAGGTGCATTTCAATGTGAGCAGTTTGAAAAATAGCACCAAATCGGCCTGTGAGGATCATATAATGAGGGACCAGAATTTTTTTTTTTCAGGCTACGTATGAAAAAGAGAGAAATGCTGCTTAAGCTTCCAGAATGAAAGCTCAGACAGCTTTGATTTGAGATGTCTTGCCATAAAGTGTTGATGCTCAAAACCAGATTTCAGTAGATTCATTCAGTTTACTTATGCAGCCAAGATCGGTTCTGTAGAATTTGATTTTGGGGTGTTTGTGGTAGTTTTCTTTCTCTTTCTGAAATGGCAATCTTATTCTCTTTTGAAGGAAAATGTTTATTTTATACAAAACTGTTGTCACCTTGAGATATAGGCAGGGATTATTTGCAGGAACAAGCTGTGAAAGTGTAAATGCTTAATTTTTATAAAAGGAATGATTTTTACTTTCTATATTAGTGTAGATGTATGGAGCAGGGCAGTCCTGAAGCTACATCTAGTGATATCCAGCTGGTGTGGTGTGAAGTCCTTTATTATGAAGCCTTTCCCATCCCCCCTCCTCCTCACAGAAAAAATTCATGAATCAAGTCGAGTGGAAAGTATTTTTTGCCACTAGGACAAGGAACCATTTTTCACATTTTTTGAAAGCAGAGTACAATTGAAGAGAAGGAAGAGGCAAAAAGCATTCAAAGAGAGGGAAGAGGACGAGGAAAAATCAAGTTGTGTGCTTTGACATGTTGAATCAGGGAACTGAATCAAGCCAGCTGTGCTGAAAGGGGTTAGGTAAAAAGATTGAGGTGTACCATGACAGGCTATGGGCCTCACAGGGGGATTCTTCAAAGTTGAAATTCAAGGAACGTTTTGATTCATCATTAAATCAGCTGTCTTCAGTATTGGATAACTAGTAAAAAAGAAAAGCCTGTGTTATTGGGGGTGTGTGGGAGGGGGGGGGAAGCAGGTTTTTTTTAATACAATTTGCTTTGGCCTTGGAAATGGAAGAAATGACAGCCATGGCATGGTTATTCTTTGTGCAGTTGAAGCAGTAAAAGCAGTAATGCTGTTGAAGTGTCCACTTTTCAAACTGGTATAGTAACATTTCTTTTTTAATATTTGCACTACACCATTGTTTTTTTTTTTTTTTTTTATTGTTTGCGTATACCTCAGCCATTAAGCTCTTGCCAGTACTTTTTTTTGTGGCCCTGTACACAAGGTGGAAGCATTGTGATTAGGTGATTTGTCAAATAGGACTGTATAGTAACATTCTCTGTATTGTGATTTTTCAGTCTTTTCCAGTCAACTTCAATGTGCTGAGTGACATCTCGACGACCGATGTGGACAATGGCTTAAACAGACAAGTGGTCTACTCCTTGGCACCAGCCCTAGGTTTTCTGGTAAGAAATTGTTTCACACTTGACCGCCTGCATTGGGATGTTTACCTCTCGTTAGTTCAGGTGCTAGGTGTGGCTTTAGTCATGGAGGAGGAATTGCAGCATGAGAAGCCGAGTACCATGCACCCAGTAAGTAAAGCCGCCTTCAGTAAATGTTTCCAACCTGTCTAGTATATTAAGAGCTAAGAATGGAAAATTTTGTGATCAATTTCATTGTGTTCAGATGCATACACACGCACATGCACACACACACACACACACACACACACTGAACTGAAACTGATTTATTGTCAGATTAATCTTTGGTTGTACTAGCCCATATGCATGACTGCGTGCACACACACACGCACAAGCACACACACACACACACACACACACACACACACACTCACACTCGCACTCACACACTCTCTCTCTCTGCACAGTGCATCAAGTGCATACGTGTGCGTGCCCAAACATGAGGCTACAATTTTGGTGTTTGCTGATATCCTCATGATGAGCAAAACTATAGCCAGGTTTGGGCTTTCCCCTTCTTCAGTTGACTGATTCCTGTTGATTAGGGTATGATATACCCATCATTGAACTGTCAGCTGCTATGTCCCATTGAAAAATTGCTGGATTAAAACTCTTACCTTTGTCTTGGTCGCCTTTTCCTAACCCTCTTCTGCTGCTGTGCCAGAAGCTGTTTGCTTTTTCTTTTTTTTTTCTGTTCTTGCCCAGCCCGTCCCATCTGATCTTTAGTTTTCAACTTTCTCTCTCTTGTCCTTTCATCCTTGTTGCCTTCCACTCCCATCTTTTCTCCTCTGTTCGCACATAACATGCCCTTTTCCTCTGCTTCCCCACCCCTTTACTTTTCACCCCATCCTCCCCTGTTCCTTCTCTCCACCTCTGCTCTTCCTGCTGACTTTGTGTTTGATCTCAGGTTAAACTTGTGCCTTTTGTACTCTTTTCTTTTCCATGATGCATATATGTTTCAGGTCCAGCGACCTAATCAGTTCAAGCTCAGATCAACTGAAACGCCTATAATTTGGTTGAATGAAAAATTGGATTACGACCAGATGGTTGCAGATGGACTGCCTACAGCTTTTGTTTTGGACATCACTGCCACAGTAAGTATATAGATTCAAATGTTTATGGTGTAAGTCTAGATTAAGATAACTGAGGTAGTACACTATCCAAGGCTATGGATTCTCACATGGAATTATTCCTGCACTTGCATACAGGAACATATACAGATATAGCCATGCTTGACCAGGCACTAACACAATCATTCATTTGCATACTAGTGAAAAAAATAAGGGTACATGTGGGGGGTGTGTCTTGTGAAAGTGAGCATCACCGGTTGTGGTGGTGGACAGAAAAGTGTCAACCACCTGTGAGTGAGTGGTTCTGACTGAGGAATGATCTACCCTGGGTGGCTGATCAAAACCAGTGATCAATTTTAGGTGTAAATTTCTATGAATTTGTCTAGAAATGGATCATTATTAATGGGTAAATGTATCTGCAATCAACTGTACAAAATGAGTGGTGTTTATGAATTAGTTTTTGTGCATATTAACCAAACTGCTGTTAGTCTTTGAACTTATTTTCATGTTGGTGAATTTCAGTTGCCCTTTGACTTTACATGTGTGTCATCAAACTTTGAATATGAGTGTTGAAATCATCTCTGTTTTTATCAAGTCAGAATTACCAATTATGGTGCCAACACTAATTAAATGCAAGATTGAGGATGATACCAAATTGCTGTATAGAGAAGGATTTCAGCAAGACGTAGCTTTCTGTGTGTGATTTGGAATGTTTTAATCTGTGGTGAGCTCCTGTGAATGATTGGTTGGCTTTTTTAGGATCTGGGAACACCCCCACAGAGCAACATGGACAAAGTGGTCATCAACATCACAGACGCAGATGATTTGACTCCGGTGTTCATCTACCCCTCATGTAAAGTGGTTCCAAGGAAGACCTGTCTCCACCCCAAATACACTGCCTCATTTCCCAGTAATGAGGTTCAGGTGAATAGTTTTTGTTTTGCCTGTGTGAGGCAATTGAATTAATGGCATTTTTAATTTAGGAGGAGACTGGTGTCAATTAATGAGTTGGTACAATTTAATGAAGGAGCATATCTTCATGTGCATGGGGAAGATACAAATTGAATGATAATTCTGTGATCTTATCTTTGCCCAAGTCCAGTCCAGTCATGTTCCTACAGCCCTGCCCATCATGGAGGACAGTTCAGGGCTGTTTGCCATACCCATAGTGACTTTGAGTCCAGTCTGCATGGTGGGCAAGTGCATGGGGGTGGACTGTTTTGGGATGAACATTCTGGCAGTCTTTCTTGAAAAGGGGATGCTCACCCATGCTAGTTCCATCATGAAGCCATTATTGTCGTTGTTTGGAAGCTTAGCAAATGGAGTCTTGCTTATTTTGGATTTGAGAAAGCATCACGCACACCATCAAAGTGACTCCGCTTACGTGAATGCTGTGGCAAATGCTGACATGACATGCTCATATGAAAAATGCACAGTATGAATTGAGGAAAATGCAGACAATTGTAGAAGACTCTACTTTTAGTTTGTGTGTGTGTGTTTGTGTATATGTGCGCATGTTTGCGTGTGTGTGTGTGTGTGCGCGCGCGCGCGCGCGCGTGTGTGTGTGTGTGTGTGTGTGTGTGTGTGTGTTCATTTCAAAAGAACAACTGTCTGGTGAGCAATTGATATGTGAGCGTTTGTCTTGTAAGCAACTTTTCATATGAGGATTTGTCTTTTGAGCAATTACCAACCCACTGCAACATGGATTAATGTCATATGGAAGGCATGAAAAAGGAAAACATTTTCTGCATCCTGAAATCTACAGGAATGTCACATCAGGGATGAGGAAAAAAGGTGAATTTTTTCTACACATGATTAACTAAATCTGTTGATACAACATTGTTTCATAAATTATTTGCCCCCCATGTCAAAATCTGTGTATCCATGTTTCCATGGAAAATGATACATGAAAACTTATCAGTAATTGAAAGCATGGAAAAAGTGGAGTGCAAGAATGAACACTGGTCATGAACTTACAATGTATGCCTTTTTTATATAAATGTTCTGGAAATTAGTGTAATCCATAAACAATAATGTATGCTTCCTTTTGGATAACAATAGCCAATAGTTGAAAATTTAGTCAACTTCATGGCTTTCTCAGATAAACACTACACTTGAAAAATAAAAAGCTTCCAGAGGAGGATTCTTTGGAATGCATGATGTGTCAGGTGTTCAGAGTTTTTATCAGTGCTGTTGGCTTTGAGGGGAAGCAAAAGTCAAACTAATTCTTGATGTGTCAGATGTTCAATGTTTTCATCAGTGCTGTTGGTTTTGAGGTGAGGTAAAAGTTGAAATAAAATCTCGTGATGTCTTGATAACATGTCAGACATTGAATGTTTTCATAGCTTTGAGGTGAAGCAGAAGTTAAAAGAGAAAAGTATGAACTGTTGAGCAACAGAGGTGAACACAGCTAAAACTGATGGAGAGAATCAACACTGGTAAGGTGGTGGTCAGATGTTTAGGGTTGAAGTTTGGTTTTTAATGAACAAAGCAAAATAAGAGCCAGCTGAAATATCTTCAGATTTTACATTTACCTGGAAAAAGGAAAGAGGTGAAGAATGAGAATGTTTTCATTAGGTGCAGGTGAAGTATTTCTCCATCACCGTGTCTCTTTGGCAGTTTGGGGTCAGCATGTTCAGCTCACACCTTTCATGATATGGTAAACTCTCATCACGAAACCCCCAGTTCAATTTTCACAGCTTAGCCTAAGAAGACAACAATATTATGGAATAGCTATGCTTCAGAATGGTGACATTCCAACAGTTAGATACTTCTTCTTTTTCTGTTGTTCATAGGCTAATAATTAAATGTTAATACATATGTGTGCTCCTTTTGGACGGTTATGTACACCCCCCCCCCCCCCCCCCCCCCAAAAAAAAAATACATATATTTTGAACGTGAAAATTAGAGGTTTTTTTTTTTCAATTACTTTGAAGGAGCAAGAAACGACAGTGATTCTGATCATGAAATTTTGCTCCATTTTGAAAAATGATGCATGAAATATGATGATTAGACCTGCGTATCCATGTGCTTTTGGCATATTTTGTACATCATTTCACATGGAATATGGCAATACACCTCTCAAATGAAAAATTTGTCAAGCAAAAATTTCTTGTTAAGTTTTGTTTTGTGTGTTACATTGGACATTGCTTATAATGATATGAGAAGTAAACAAAGCATTACTAATTGTGACAAAGCTGATGAAAGATATTTATTGGAACTACTCCAAAACAAAAAAGGAAATACACATCCAACAGCTATTTTGTGTCGAATATGGAGATAAGTGGTTTCTCATTCTTTATTTTCATTGTCCTAAATGTTGTTTGTTTTTGCCTGAAAAAGACCCAAGAGATCGAAAAATGCATTGTTTTGTTCTATAATCTGTTTGTTTGTGTCTGTGGCAGAACTAACACCATTTCTTTCTTTCTAAGTTTTGCTTAATTTCCCACCCTCTCTCACCTCATTTTGGAAGTACTTATGGTTTTTTTTCCCCTTTTTTCCCCCAAATACACCTGTTTATGTGAGAAAGTGCACCATAGACAATTTTTAGGTAGGCAGGTCAGGAAGATGTACCAAATAGTTAACATTAGTTCTAAACATGAATTTTATGCTTGATTTGAAAAAAAAAAACTGATGTAACACAATTAACATTGGTGATTAATATGGAATATATACTTCATTTTTTTTTAAATGGACTCCAAATTAACAGTCAAAGAATATGATGTGATGCAGTATTTCAGACGCTGTTCTGTTTGTTTCAACTCTTCCAGTGCTCAAGTACAAGTTTGCATATATGACATGAGCCAGGGATGTTTGAGAGCGTACCAGAAAAACACGCTGTACGCTAAGCATCTTACTGGTGGATGGAATGAATAAGAAATGATGGGCTCCAGCATTTACTCAAATTACTGTAGTTTCAAAACTTATTTCTCTGATTTTTAGTGGAATGATCAAAAGAAAATAGCCCATAGAATTCCTGTTTTGTTCAAATGACTACTGAGAGGTCTTTTTTCTTTGTGAAATTTATCATTTGGAGAAAAAATAACTCAACTCTTTCCCTGAGCATTAACATTTGATGAAGGAATAAATCAGCTGTTTACATGAACTTTCATCATTATTAGTGCAGGTTATGAATCTGCATTATTAAGCAAAAACTTATCGGTTATACTTGCTCAATTGTGTTGGTGCGCTGATTGATTGTAAACACATTTTTCATCTCGAGACTTGCGTGCCATTCTGTCCAAGTTGTGTTGGTGTGCAGATACAACTGTGGATCATGTGAAAACATATCTTGGTTGTCCGTATTGCGTGGCTGTGCAGATCATAACTGTACATTAATCTATACAGAAATCTATATATGTCACAGTGGCGAGAGTGTGCAGATCATATGACTGTGCACAGATCATGTGGAATTATTTGCCCCAGGGGTCAGAGTTTGCAGATAATGCAACTGTGTGTTGATCATAAACATGTTTGCCCCAGTGGCGAGAGTGTGCAGATCATTCAATTTTGCACTGATCATGAGAAACATTTGCCCCAGTGGTGAGAGTACAGAACATAAGAAGGTTTCTGTGGACCTGTTCAGTATTCATCGTTTTGTGTGAGTGTGCAGGTCATAACTACACTGATCATGTGGAAACAGTCTTTCATACTTATTCAAAATACATTGGTGTGCAAAGAACACTGAAATGTGAATTGATTATTACTGGTCAAATTATGCACCAGACAATTTGCTACAGCTGTACCATATTGGCCATCAGTGGATACTAGTTCAGTACTTTTTATGATCATAGTGCAAGTCTTCTTCATATCCAATTCGTGAAATTCTGTTTTACAGCCTTCAGGACAATACCTGACATTCCTGCCCATTCCTCGCAATGCACTGGACCCAAATACGCCGGTGATACTGAAAGCACGTGACCGAGACACTCTACTGGATCCATTGGAATGTAACTTGTACCAGAGTAAGTTGTGCTTTTTGAAATGGTTTCAGACTCTCTCTTAAACAGAAATTTTTAATGTATTGGATGATCACTATTTCAGATTGCAGCTTGTTTTTTCCAGGGCATTAAGGTGGCAGAGTGTGGTGATGGATGTTTGGGTAGTTGGGGATGTCTCTCCTACCTCCTTTGAACATGTGTGAAGGAGGCTGTTGTGGTGTAAGCAGTCCAGTTGATTTTGTCCATCCAGGACTAGTTTAATCTGTTGACAGGAAGCTGAGGAGGAATGTGAAAGTGATTGTGCACCAAGTAACCACAGGAGAATATATAGCTGCCTAATGATCTCTGTTAAACAGGAAGCTGAAGAATGGAAAAATTATCATTGGATAATTATGGGTGAGCAGGAAGTTGAGAGGGAATGGAAAAATTATGGCCAAAAGAACTATGGACAGGCAAGGAGTTTAGGAGGAATGGAAAAATTATGACCACCAAATACATGGTAGTGGACATGAAACTAGGAGGAATTGAATTATGACCAGCAAATAGTTATGAAATAGACAGGAAATTGAGGATAAATGGAATGATTATGACCACAGAATAACTGCAGGTAGACAGGTAATTTATTGGGGAGCGTGTGTGTGTGTGTGTGTGTGTGTGTGTGTGTCTCTGTGTGTGTGTGTGTAAAGATTATGACTTAGGAATGATTGATATACAGGAAGTTCAGAAGGAATGGAAATATGATGCTGAATAAGTATTAGCAGACAAGAAGTTTAGGAAGAATTGAAATATTGTAACCACAGAATAAGTATTTTAGACAGGAAAATGAGAAGACTTGAAACATTATGATCACTGAATAACTACCGACAGACAAGAAGTTGAGGAGGAATGGAAGTATTACGACCACCAAACACCTACTGGTAGACAGGAAATCAGGAAGGAGTGAAAAAAAATCATGACCACCATATAACCACTGGTAGACAAGAAACTGATCAAGAGAGAAAATGTGCTGACCACAAAAAAAAAACTACTGGTAGACCTGAAAAATTGAGGAGGAATGAAGAAAAGATTATGAATACTGAATTACTACTGGTAGACAGGAAGAGAAATGAAAACATAGCCACCACATATCTACTGGTAGACAGGGAATTTTGGAATGGCAGATTAATTCACAGGATACGGCTAGCAGAATGGTTGCCTGAAAAAAAAAAAAAAGAAATCCAGTGACTCTTGATAAGTGTTGGTCATTCACATAATCTCTGCCATATTATTGCCATCAATATTGGGACTTGTTTTGGCATAGTTTGTGGACAGTTAAGGATTTTGTTTTCATTATCAGAGTTCTGTTTGTAATAACTATGAAAATGTTTGCATTTGAGCGTTGTCAGTCTCGTATGGAGACTGGTCTGTATAACTGATTGTAGGTGTTTTTCATATTCTGTGGTAGGTTCTAAGGCAGGTGATGTTAAGGTTGCTAGCTCTGTTGCCAGCTTCCCCATTAATGCGGTAGAGGCATACTGAACTGAACTTGTCACCATCTCATTACAATAAATTTAGGCTGTATTTGTAGTTTGACAGACTTGCATGATATGATCAGAGCATACATGCTATACATGATTTAAGAGTTAATGTTAACTTTTAAGATGTGTAGACAGATTTTGCCAGAGTGCTATGTGTATATTTCAGCAATGAATCATGTGATTTAATTTTAAGACTGAAAAAGTGTGAAAGGTAAGAGTGCTTACTTTCAAATGATGAGAATGTCTATCAGCAGATACATCGAGAGGGATTAGATGATTTTTTCCATCAGTGTTCCTCGAGTCGTATAAACATATCCAATGCTGGATCCTTCACTGGTCACAGATTTGATCGTCTCTGCCTTCATTCTGCTATCTTTTAGGTGGAGGTATGGCGTTGTTTGTAAAGCTTCTCTCTTTTTCCTAGAGGGTGGACATTTCTGTGGCCAGGATAACCAGTGTTTTCCTAGTACATGTGTCCTTGCAGTGAAGGTCCATTAGTACTCCCAGGTTTTTTTACTCCTTCATGCAGTGTTCTTGCTATTATGCCAGTGTACATGTAAATCATCATGACAGGATACATGATGAATGACAGAACACAGGTCTACACATTGTTTGCTTATTTTGATGTTGCACACTTTCCATACATCTTAATATTGAATGTATATTGAAAGTCAAACAAGCATGCGCACATTTTAGCGTATTAGGAGCTGACTAGCAGATTTGAAAGCCTGTGTTGGAAGGCAGATTTTATAATGCTATTAAAATGCAATGCAGACAAACTGAAAAGAGAAGCTTAGTCACCTTAGTTTTCGGTAAATATACTCATTTGTTTTCCAGTATCGTTAGACAGAAATGTCATCTTTCTAATGGTGTAATATTTCTAAAGTTTGCATTAAAATTTGGGGAAAGGAAGGGTATTTTCATTTGGTTCTAATATGATCCACACAGCTAATTGTCTTTGGAAACAACTACCGAAAATAGGTTCATTGGCTATCAGGAAAACGTGGCTGTTAAAAATCAGTGGCTATCAGTAATTATGTATTTGTCTTTTAGTGTTTTGACTGTCGTTTTATGTGAATGAATTTTGTTCATAAGATTGCTAATATGAACAGTTATACTGCATGTCTGTGTGCCTGTATTTATGTGCATGATTATTCAAGTATGTACAGATGCGTGCAAGCATATGGGTAAGGATGTGTGTGCATGTGTGCATGCATGCATATTTACGTTTGCATATATGCAGGAGGATGCAGAGATATAAAACAGCTTTGTTTATGAAAGACTGCTTTTGCATCATTTTCAGCCATACCAGCTGGATATATCGATTACTTCGAGGTGACAACAGTCCCCCTTGGCAATGGCGAGTACCAATGTAACGTCCGGGTTACTAGAAGGTTCAACAGAGCTCTCAATCCAACCACTCTGAATCTTGTTGTTTCAGTGAGTACAATAGAAATCATTTGTGTGTGTCACTTGTTTCTGTGAGCATTATGTTGATGTATGTGCTTTATGTACAGAGTGTCTCGTGGAATTGGATTTTTTTTCCATTTTTTTGTTGTTGAAATCCCTGAAAACATTATTTACTATAGTGAACAAAACTTCTGTTTTTGTTTCATTTTATTCATGCCTTCCCACATCACGTATGATTTCCTTTCTTGAAAACAGAATTTTGCTGAACAGATTTGTGAGGTTAATGGTGAATGAATAAACGACAACCTGTGACTGAACATCTGTATTTTTACATTATTATATTTGTTTGCAGAAAAAAAAGTTGATATATAAGATTGAGTGAGAGATGTGCATATATCATATGGCTTCACCGTCTTTCTGACAAACAAAACAAAGTTTTCATCGTTTTTGCTGCATTAATTGAAAAAAAAAAAAAAAATGAGGGAGGAGTCTTTTAAGATATGCCCCAAAAGTGTAAGTGACTGTTGCTGACATGTCTGTTGAAAGCATCAAGCTTGAAAATAATGTTGCAACAGTGCAAACATTTACACATTCTGAAGTTTATTTTAGTGGCATGACAGGAAACAAACGGAAAAGTGTATGGATGAAATTTAGACAGGAATAAGAAAAAGTTCTCTTACCTTGTACTTGGAAAACTGTATGGATGAAATTTATACAGGAATGAGAAAAAGTTTTTGTTTTTTTTTTTACCTCTTTATGAGAAAAAAACTGGTGATTAAAGTTTAATTGGTGTGATATTGTACCCGAGTTGGCAACTAGCGAAAATTCTCAGCATAGTCCATTTCTGTTTTCTGTTATGTTCATCTACTCCACATCTGTGAGTGAAGTGTTTGTTGGAAGGAGAGGAAGAAGAAAAAAAAAAAAAAGGAAAAAATTGCATGTGACTTATCTTGCTAATCAAGAAGTCAGATGACTGTTGTTGCAATAAGTTGTTTCAGATTTTTGTGCATCAGTGACCACTGACTGAGACCAAACCTGAACTTTTTTTTTTTTTTTTTTTCGGTTGTCTGCATCTTGAAATGTTACACAGAAAAAGTCATAGAGCAAAGAATGGAATGTATGCAGTATGTATGGCAATGAGGGTTTAGAGCGTGCAGTTTGTGATGTAGGTGGTAAAGAGTATGCAGTGTGTGTGTCACTGGTGGTGGAGAGTATGCTGTGTGTTTGGCAATGATAGTGTGAAGTATGCAGTATATGTGGCAGTGATGGTGGAGAGAGTATGATGTATGCTCAACTGTGATAGTGAAGAGTATGGTGATGATGGTGATGATGTCAACTGCAGTGATGGTGGAGAAGAGTATGGTGATGATGTGGCAGTGATGGTATGCTCTCAACTGTGATAGTGAAGAGTATGGTGATGATGTGGCAGTGATGGTAGAGAGTATGATGTATGCTCAAGTGTGAATAGTGAAGAGTATGGTGATGTGTGGCAGTGATGGTAGAGAGTATGATGTATGCTCAACTGTGATAGTGAAATAGTGAAGAGTATGGTGATGATGTGGCAGTGATGGTAGAGAGTATGATGTATGCTCAACTATGATAGTGAAGAGTATGGTGTGATGTGGCAGTGATGGTAGAGAGTGGTAGAGAGTGTGATGTATGCTCAACTGTGATAGTGAAATAGTGAGGGTATGATAGTGATGATGTGGCAGTGATGATAGAGAGTGTGATGTATGCTCATCTGTGATAGTGAAACTGTGATAGTGAAATAGTGAAGAGTATGGTGATGATGTGGCAGTGATGGTAGAGAGTGTGATGTATGCTCAACTGTGATAGTGAAATAGTGAAGAGAGTATGGTGATGATGTGGCAGTGATGGTAGAGAGTGATGTAGAGAGTGTGATGTATGCTCAACTGTGATAGTGAAATAGTGAAGAGTATGGTGATGATGTGGCAGTGATGGTAGAGAGTATGATGTATGCTCAACTGTGTGTGATAGTGAAGAGTATGGTGATGATGTGGCAGTGATGGTAGAGAGTGTGATGTATGCTCAACTGTGATGTGATAGTGAAGAGTATGGTGATGTGTGGCAGTGATGGTAGAGAGTGTGATGTATGCTCAACTCTATGATAGTGAAGAGTATGGTGATGATGTGGCAGTGATGGTAGAGAGTATGATGTATGCTCATCTATGATAGTGAAGAGTATGGTGATGATGTGGTAGTGATGGTAGAGAGTATGATGTATGCTCATCTATGATAGTGAAGAGTATGGTGATGTGTGTGCAGTGATGGTAGAGAGTATGATGTATGCTCAACTATGATAGTGAAGAGTATGGTGATGATGTGGCAGTGATGGTGGTAGATGTATGCTCAACTGTGAGTGATGTGATGTATGCTCTCAACTGTGATGTGATAGTGAAGAGTATGGTGATGATGTGGCAGTGATGGTAGAGAGTGATGTATGCTCAACTGTGATGTGATAGTGAAGAGTATGGTGATGATGTGGCAGTGATGGTAGAGAGTGTGATGTATGCTCAACTGATGAGTGATAGTGAAGAGTATGGTGATGATGTGGCAGTGATGGTAGAGAGTGTGATGTATGCTCAATGTGCTCAACTGTGATAGTGAAAGTAGGTGAAGATGTGGTGATGATGGTGGAGTATGATGTAGAGAGTGTGATGTATGCTCAGTATGGTGATGTGATAGTAGAGAGTGATGTATGCTCAACTGTGATAGTGAAGTGTATGTGATGATGTGGCAGTGATGGTAGAGAGTATGATGTATGCTCAACTGTGATAGTGAAGAGAGTATGGTGATGATGATGTGGCAGTGGTGGTGGTAGAGAGTGATGATGTATGCTCATATGTGATAGTGAAGAGTATGGTGATGATGTGGCAGTGATGGTAGAGGTAGAGAGTATGATGTATGCTCAACTGTGATAGTGAAGAGATGGTGAGAGAGTATGATGTATGCTCAACTGTGAGTAGTGAGTATAGTGAAGAGTGTGGTGATGATGATGCTCATGATGGTAGAGAGTATGAAGAGTATGCTCTCAAGTGTGATAGTGATGGTGTGATAGTATAGTGAAAGAGTATGGTGATGATGTGGCAGTGATGGTAGAGAGTATGATTGTGAAGAGTATGGTGATGATGTGGCAGTGATGGTAGAGAGTATGATAGTGAAGAGAGTATGGTGATGACGTGGCAGTGATGCAGGAAAATCACTCTGTAGATAGGGATCTTCTCGTTAACAGCATTCAGTACTGTTTTGTGTCATGTGGAATGTGTTTATTTGACATTCATTAACAGTCAACTGTCGTTACCTTTGCAGGTAACTGAACAAAACTTCAATAGGTACTTAGAGAGAGCAGAGATTTCGCTGACCATAACTCCGCAGAACCAGAATGCACCGACTATTGTTCCAAGTTCCACGACTGGCTACATCAGGGAGAATGCTCCTTTAGCCACCTTTGTCAAAGCAAACCAACAGCTTGACTCCATTCTGAAGCTGAACGTCATAGATCCTGATGTGGTATGCTACTTGCTGTTGATGAGATTGATAAGAATGAGAAAGAGGGGAAAATGCATACTGAAATTACTTTTTAACTTTAGTTATGATTCAGGGTGTGTGTATTATTACAAACGTCTGACCCACTTTGTGAAGGGGGAAGGGGGGGGGGGGGGGGGGGGGGGGGGGGGGGGGGGGGGGGGGGGGGGGGGGGGGACGGACGGGGTGAATTTCTGTCTTTAAACTGAGCAGCTGTTGAGAAGCAGTGTTTAGGATTGATACTGGTCTATGTGGTTGAAATTGAGATTTTTGGTTCATAACTTTCTCGAAAACATTGGTGATTAACATTTACAGAATCTGATCAACTGACACTTTGAAATGCACCTACATCGACTCTCAGCAGCTTTTTCTTGTGCAATTCAGTCAGTGACTTTGGCTCCCATTTGAAAGAACTGGTCACTTGTGATCTGAAATTCAACCAAGTCTTAAGGAGCAGGTTCTGTAAAATCAAGAAGAAAAAAAAATCAGTTCTTCCGTATATTGAAAAAGTTTTTTGAAACGTACAATGAGGAAAATTTCACATAAAAAAAAAGGCTAATTCTTAGTTGTTTTAATAAAAGCTTTTTAAAAAGTAAAATGAGTAATATACTTCGCTGAAAACATTATATTTTTATACCAATTGTTCAAAACAATTGCCAATATCCCCCTCGGTGAGATTGTCCTAGCCATTTAGGATGTCCAGATATGCAACTGGAGAGAAGGGAGCTAAATCATCCCCGTACTGTGCTGCAATATTGAATCAGACCTGAATGGGTGAAAGTCCCTTGACTTTACACGTCACTGTCTGTTAGTGAGTGGCCAGCTCAGTTTTCCTTTTTCCCCAGCTGGAAAATGCACCTACCTTTTGCTTTCCATTTCGTTTTTTTTATGTTGTCAGTTGACTTTTTCTATGGTTTTCCTAAGAAATATTTCTAGTTATGGACTCGTCACTTTACTTATTTTTCTTCAGAGACAGATATTTATACATGCAAAGTCACGTCATAAAGAGGAGCGAAATGACTGACAGCATTTGTGTAGCTGGATGTTGTTGACATGGTCAAAAGGATGCACAGAAAGTTAATCACCACAGTAGCTCTCAAGTAAATGAGATGACAAGGAATCCATGAACCACTATGACCTATCCCCAACCCCACACCCATCCACTTCTTTCTTCCCCTACTTCCCCCTGCCGCCCCCCCATCCTCACCCCCCCTTCCCCAAAAAGTGAAGTTTCTGTTTTGGTTATTTAAGTTGTAATTTATTTCTGCCACAAGATTTTGTTGTTGGAATTGGGAAGAAAAAAATTTCGAAAAAAAAATGTTAAGTGCATATTTGTTTGATGAAAGAATAGCCTTATGTAAGTTCATTTGGTCTGGCAGTAGGTTTTAAGCTCCTGTGCCTTTTGATTCCATTTCAGTCATTAAATTCATTACACTTTTTTAGTCGTGAGCCATGTAGGTATAATGCATTATAATCATTCCACCCCTCTCATACCCATTCTGTCCTAATTCGTTAATGCTTTCCCAGAAGTGTAAATGAGCAGTACCAGGTTACTCCAGCTGAAAGGCTATTTGGGTTGTCTGTTAGTTATGAACTCCAGCCGAAAAGTTATTTGGTTCTGGGTTATCCGTTGGTTATGAACTCCAGCTGAAAACTTATTTGATTCTTCTGGGTTGTCTGTTGGTCATGAACTACAGTTGAAAGGCTGTTTGGTTCTTCTGGGTTATCTGTTAGTTATGAACTCCAGCTGAAAGGCTTTTGGTGGTTCTTCTGGGTTATCTGTTAGTTATGAAAACTTGACAGCGAACTAAAAATGCAGGTGCGATGTGGTTTACTTAATTATACAAACTTGACAGCTAAGTTAATTTTGTAGACGTCTAGCGATCATATAATGTAAACTTCACATTAATGATATTGTGCAGATGTCTCATGGATTTAATACAAACTTGACAGTAATGCAATAGTATAGGTGCCTTGATGAATTATGTAACACAAACTTGCCAATGATCCAACAATGCAGATGTCTTGCAGATTATCTGATTATGTATATTGAACAATGATCCAGTGCTGTAGATATCTTGCGGATAAACTAACTTTATAAGCTTGGTCTGCAGTGCAGACGTCTTGCGGCTTATCTAATCATATAACCTGGCAGTTATCTGACAATGCAGATGCCGATATGATTATTAAATCGTACAAACTTGACAATAATTAAACTGTGCAGATATATAGCCGGTTATCTGACTCTGACTATGCAAATGTGGCAATGATCCAACGCTTGAATAAGTTTAAAGGATTACCTAATTCCACAAACTTGACAAAATTTGTGGTTGGGTGTCCATTGGATCATCTAGTTATACAAACTCATGAAACTGTAGACCTGCCTAACTATACACTTTTGGCATATTGTATACTCCATTTTACACATTTGACATAACTCTCAAAAGAAAAATTTGCCATGCAAATATTCTAGCAAAGTTTCGTTTTGTACACTACAGTGGACATTGCTTGAATTATGGATCTGGACTCTTATCACCAGATATTCTTTATAGGACTGTGCATGCATGTCTGTTCTACTGTTTGTACTCAGCACCATTTTTAGTCAGCACGGCTCAACTGTATCAGTTTGTAAAAAGAAAAATTTTGACTAAACTGATAAAAGATAAGATTTTAGTATTCATTGAAACCGCTTCAAAACAGAAATAAAAGACACCAGTTTATTTTTCCAGAATATGCCTGTTTATGTAAGAAAAAAAACACAATTTGGGGGTAGCAGGTCTGAAACTTGACAATAGTCTTACATTGCCAATTCTAGTAATCTTGAATGTGCATGCACTGATTTGTTATGGTTTTGTGTGTGTGTGTGTGTGTGTGTGTGTGTGTGTGTGTGTGTGTGCGTGCGTGCGTGCGTGCGTGCGTGTGTGTGTGTGTACACTTGATGTTAAAATTTACACCCTTAATTTAGATTTTTTTTCAATAGTTCTGCTAACATGTATGAACATCGTGGCATTTTCGCAGTTGTATTTGTGACAATTGCGTTGTGTTTTTCTTGCTGTCTATTTAATTTTGTTATTGCAGGTTGTAGTAATATATGGTTAACTGACTGCTTTTGCCTTACTTGGCTTGAAGATCTTTGTTCTGCTATTCATGATAATTTATCATTTTCAGGCTGCATCAGACCCAGAGCCTAAATATGACTTTCTATTGCAACCTGGCTCTCCATTTGAAATCACCGAGGAGGGAGAGATCATTCTGCGGGGCCTATTGGATTTTGAGACACAACCTGTGTACAGTCTTGATGTGAGATATTTCATCGTTTAAGTTCATTTCATGCCATTTTTCTCTGAAATTTGGTTGCTCTCCCTTTGAAGATTGCTTGGCCAAATCACGGCACCAGCTATATGTATATATGTATTCTTTTCTCTCTCTGCATAACTTTCATTGTTTTTTCTTCAGTAGAAATTTTCCAAAGAAATCTTTTGTTGTTGAGAGCCCTTTTGTGGGCGCTAAATGCATGCTGCACAAGAGACCTTGGCTTATCTTTTTCTGAGAGTGTGTGTGTGTATGTGTGTGTGTGTATGTGTTGTTGCCTCTATATGATGTGTATGTGTGCATTACCTTTAAGACAGAGACTGAAGATGGACTTTTAAAAGAGTTTGGTTTCATAAAGTTATTCATTTTCAATTATTGTTCCGCAGTCATGAACAGCTATAGTTAACTCTCAAGCCATTTGGTGTCTGATGGTTTCTGTCATGACATAAACTGTGAATACTTTTTTTTTCGTTCTTTTTTGTTGTTCAGTTTTCATAATGTACAGGCTGCAATGTCAAATCAGTTGGCAGCATAAGTGCATCTTTTAGGCTGCATACTCTTATCTGAAGAACACAACTAACTGTAACTGAAAAGACAATATGAATTTACCAAGACACATTATGAAAGCTGATTCCAAAAACAGAAAACATTCCTGTTTTTGTGCAGTGAATGTTTGCAATTTGAAACTTTTCTTTTTTATACATAGTAGTTTTCGTTGTGAAAATGAAATAATTGAAGGCATTTGTGCACGCACACACACACATACATGCATGCATGCATGTACGCACGCACGCACACACATGCACACACACACACACTGAGTCATGCATACATGCTTAGGAAGATGCATACACTCGCATAATCTGTACACAGAGTTGCACAAATTTTTAGTTGGCAATGAACGTATACTGTTGTATGAAAATCAAATTTTAGTTTGGTTGGATGCATGGGTTGTGAAAGACAAGTTTTTGTTTCCTTGGTGGATTTTGTTTTCATGAGTACATGTCCCCTTTGAGAGAATTAAACTTTTAATTTGAACTTTGTTCACAGGTGACAGTAAGAGAAGCGGACACACCAGAGGAATTTAGTAGCTCACAAGTTATAACGGTGAATGTATTGGATGTAAATGACCAAGCACCCTTTGTGGCTTCTCGTATCCTGAATCATACACTGACTGAGGGAAACTATCGACCTGCACAGTTCATTCTGAATGTAAGTGAACATATGGCATACAGTGTTTATGTTGTAACTTGTATAGTGAAGCAGGTAATGAGGTACTCTGAATGTAAAAAAATAGGCTTAACCATCTGCCAGCCGCATGACTTAGTGCTACACGACCATGAGAATACCATGCAAGGGAGGTAACTCCGCAACACTTACACACCTGCCATAAGGAAACCTCAATAAAAAAAAAAAAAAAAAATTGCTTTCAACTCATCTGTTCTATAAAAGTAATGAAAAAAATTCAAAGACATCACTCCATCCAAACCAGCCATTTTTTTCCATACATAATGAACTGGTACACAAGGAGAAAAAAAAAAGCGAACAGACTAACTCTACTTCGCTGTTCTCGGTGGGGGTGGGGTGTCGGGGTGGAGTGAAGATGAAGAAAATGGGAACATAAAATTTAGAAAACATGTTATAAATATGAAAACTCTTCACTAGCTGCATGAGGAAACCATCGTAATCCCTCCTGAAGACAGATCTATTTGTATTGCCTGCTCCTAGGCCTTTTGTCCGCTGGATTGGACTCATCAGGGAGACACAGCTGGTTGTGTCTGTGCTCCACAGTATTATGGACTGTGGTGTGTCTCTATTTGATGCCAGGGAGCACAGACACAACCAGCTGTGTCTCCCTGATGTTACGAACTGTGCTGCTCTCTTCTGAATCTTTTCAAGGTTATCAATGTCCTTTAGATTGTAAGGATCCCAGACTGAGCAACCATATTCCAGTACGGGTCTAACCAGTGTTTTATAGCAGTCATCCTTAACCTTTTAGGGGCAGTCGTTGATGTTCCTGTATAAGAAAGCTAAGGTGTTGTTTACTTTCTTACATATTAAATTGTAATGTTCTTCCATTTGATATGATTATCTCTTAAGAATAGTATTCTAAATAGAGTATTCTGATCTAGCTGTGAGCATCTATTACATATACACAACACTTGGCACTTCTGGGGATGAAATTCCATTTTCCAAGTTCTTTCCCACTCTGGTAAAGCGTTTTGATCTTCTTGTAGAATGCGTGTATCATTCTTGCTTCGGATTGTTCTATATACTAAGCTGTCATCTGCAAAAAGCCTTATAGTCGTTCCAGGAGAGCAATTTCTACTTATGTCATTCATATAAATAAAAAAAAAAACAAGGGCCCCAGAACAGTTCCCCGTGTACACCTGACAAGACTGGTTTACAATGGAATGATGACCCTTCTACAATAACTCTTTGCGTTCTCCAACAAGGAATGATCAAGACCATTTTAGCAAAGAACCGCCAGTGTTGATGTGTTCTAATTTAAGTAGCAGGCCCACATGGTCAACCTCATCAAAGACTTTAGAAAAGTCCAATAAAATTGTGTCTATTTGCTGTCTGTTGTTAAGACAGTTATTAAAATCATTGAGAGTTGTTATAGGTTGAGTCTCACAACTCCTTCGCTGTCTAAAACCATGCACTTTATGATTAGGGATTTTATCAGTTTTAGATCAGGGGTGGATGCATACTTAGGACAAAATTTCAAGGAGTTTTCTTTTGGGAATCGGTCTGGTGAAATAAGGCAAAAAACAGTTGCTTTCTGAACTGCAATCTTCAATAGAGTCTTCAAAAAGTCTCGAACTAAAGTTTGGAAACCTGCAGGTAAAACACGTCCAAGATATATCACTATTACATATACATTTTACGGAAGAAAGATTTTTTTTGTAAGTTTCAGTATGTTTTTAGGTGTATTTGAAAGGGTTTGAATGTTTTTTTTTGCATGAGCAACATTACCTAACCTTATCTGCCACCAGGCATAGGACTTGTTGTTTTCACTGCATTCATTTGTTGTTCCTGAAAATATGTTCTTAATGTTCTGCCTCATATTGTGACAGCTTCAAGTATCAGATCCTGATGGCTTGGACTACAACATTGCAAGCATTGAAGAGATGAAGGGCAGGCAGAACATCAACAATCTATTTGCTGTTACCAGTACAGGAGATTTAACTCTGTCAGGACAAGTGTCAGAAGGTGAAGTGTATGTGATGGTGGTGACCGCTACAGACAGGGGAGTCCCAAAACTCTCGTAAGTCACATTAAATTGCAGTATCTCTTATTTTTTTCATAATTCGTATACAAATCCAAAGTGAATCCATGTAAAATCTCATGTTTTGTGTGTGTTGTGCAATATAGATTCAGTGCTATTTGGAGTTTAAAGCAGTGAGGTTTTTGACTACCATGTCGGAAACGTAACAAATGAATAATACCCTGAACCTTGAACCAAAAGTCCCAAACAGGTTCAAGACCTCTTGCAGGACCTCCTGAAATGTATGAACTGGTGATAAAATCCTGCCAGAATGAAACATGAGCAGCTTCTTATGAATTTTTTCAGATTGAGAAAAACAAGCAGCTTCTCTCTTTCTCTCTTCAGAAACTATAAAAAGATAGAGCATTTTGCAGAAAAATTGCAGGTTGCACCATACCTACATGCTCTGTTATGTTTTGATGGAGCACTTGGTATGGCAAAGTACTTGCTATTAAAAAACATCTTATGGACTCTGGATATATTCATTACTATACAGGATTAATTGATCATTAGGAGGGATTTATTGAATCAGGTATGAATCTTTTTTTTGTTTTCTGTTTTAAAGAAAAAAGAACATTTTCATTTGTTTGATGCATGGGTCATGAATAAAGTGTTTTGTATTTCCTATTTGGAATTGACTTCATGAGAACTTGGATTTTTATGTGTATTTAATTCTGGTTCTAACGTACTGGCCTTGATGTGGCATTTTTATGATCGAGTTGCCTAGTTCTGCAGGTCCATTCCATGTTTTATTCTCATTATGTTAGAATAGTGTTAGAGTTACTGCGCAATGAAAAGAATACATCAACCTGGTTGAGGGCCAGTGTTTGCATTTAAAAAAAGAAAAGAACGAAAGAAACCACCAAGGTAGGCAGAGGCGTGTATTGTGCTGTGGAATTTGTTGCTCATTTCATCTCGGTGTATATCATCACACATTTTCCTACGTGTGTTACAAGATTTATTTACAGACCATGGATGACTGGTCCTTTACAGGTCAGATGTGACTGTATATGTGGATGTGACAGCGGGGGCCAACCAGGCACCCTTCTTTTCGGCCAACAGCTACACCATCTTTGTCAGTGAAGGCTCTCCTCTGAACAGCAATCTGTGGGCCCTTCCTGTAAGTGACTTTGCTTTCCACATGGGATGGTTTTGTTTGATCTTCTCCAGTGTACTCTATCTTATTGCAGTGGGTGGGTCATCCACTGAAATAATTTCTTTGGGAAGCTGGGAATGCATATCGATTCTACTCGTTCATTAGTGAAATGTAATCAAATTTTGTGCAGAATCACCTATTTTGAGCTTCATAGTTGGTCACATCTGACTTTGTTATTGATGTGTCAAGAAAACAATCATGTCAGCCCAGCTTTAATGTTTTCAATGGATTACTATAAGGCTTTGTTCACTGCTCTTCAAAAGATGCTGCTCAGTCAAGTTCAGAGGCTCAGAATCACTTCATGCTTAGTCTTTGAAAGCACAAGTATGTTCACTTGAAATATCTTTTCAAACAAGGACGTTGGTTGTCAGTTTGCTTTGAACTGAGCGGAAAATTGTGATTCTCTGTTGCCAGTGGTTTGATGATCTTAGCCCCTTGCACTCATGACTCTGCTGTATGCAACAATCTGGATGGCTCCAGTTCTCCCTGGATTCTCATTTAGTTGCTCCTGGCATTTGGTATGAGACAAGGTGTAAACATCCCTTGCCTTAGCTGCAGCCCTTGCATTGCTGTGACTTTGAATGCTTTTAAATTTGGCCTTTTCTTCTCTGCAGTCATCTTTTAAGTGATTGAGTGTAAATGTATTTTGGCTTACGTAAGCAATTTAACATGGACTTGAGCATACAACACGCAAATTGTTGATCCCTGTTTAGCAGAGTATTCTGTCAGTGACCTGTTCACACGAAGATGAAAACCATTGCATGTTTTCTTGGCTTTTGGTAGATGAAATTTTTTTTTGGAAAATAACAGCTATCTTAATGACAGGGTTGTTACATATTTTTTTTAATAAAGAGCTGTAGACACTTGATTTAGTGCTGAAGGAACCTTGTCCAGCTGAGCTGAAATATCAAATTTAGATCTGCTTGTAATCACTGTAATTGTGGATTTGACTTGTGCTTGCACGCAACATCAGTCTGTCAGTGCCTGCCACTGTCAACATTAACAAGTATATTACTTTTGACAGCAATCTTTACAGAATACAATACAGGGGTCATGTCAAAAGAACCAGCAGAAAGAGGGGAAGTGACTCATTTGTCATGATGTTGATTTTGAACAACATTTTTCTTGAGTCTAGGACTAGGAAATATTGGTCTTAGGTGAAACATTTGTAACATTAGGATGATTTGGGGGAATTTCATAGGGGAAAAGAACTTTTTGGTTGGGAAACTGAATATACATGTGTGAACTGGGTTTTTTTTTGCCAAGACTTGTCAGCTGAACTTAATATATCAAAAAGAGAAAATAAATGAAATGTGATTTCTTAGATTGTTTGCCCTTCAGTGGGATTTGTTCATACCATCTTGTATGTTACTTTCGTTTATTTGCAGATGTGATGTGGTCTCTGTTTAGTTGAGCTGTGAACATCACTTGACTGGTTCAAAAGTGAATCTGTTGTTTTCAGGCCTCTGACCCAGAGGGTGACCAGTTGTCATATACCATCACCTCGTCATCTCCAGAAGTGAATACGTTTGACGTGTAAGTAGATCCATAGAGATTCATATCTTGGCGTCGTATACTGTACCATGTCAGACCATAGCATTCAACGGCAGTCAGCTAGCTCCATCAGGCCGAATTTTGTGGCCAGTGCAGTCATAAGATAGTCACGTGACACCCACCCTACTTCCGCCAGCGGAAGATGCCGATGTTCGCTTCCTGTTCCTCATTCAACTTCGGCCTGTCACCCAAGCAAGATAAGTCTTGTGCTCTGTCTCACCTATACTTTGTCATTGTGTAAAGATTGCTTGTGTTCACAGTCTTGACTCATTCACTCATGGTTTGTGCTAAACCCTTAGTACACTTGCCGTGTGAGGCTATCGGTGGGCTAGCATTTCTAGCAATTGATTCATTTCGCGATCGTCGTTGTCCCCCGCCCTCGTTGGGAGGTGGGTGGGGAGGGGGGGGGGGGGAGGGGAGAGGGCGGGTCCCTCGTAGCTCTGTGCTCGGCGGCCAGACTAGGGTGGGGGAGAGCCCAGCCTGCTGATCGGACAGCGCCTGAGGTGGGAGACCCGGGGGGGGATCGCTGGGGGAGGGAGGGGGAGAACGCATGAGGGGAGGGTGTTCGTGGGCCAAGGCAGGCGAAACCCTTCCTGTAAAACCACCACTATCCAGGGGCTGAGGCCCATACGTCTCCACTGGTGGGCATGTCCAGATTCATATGTTGGTGTCAGTAAGAGGCAGAAGGAAGAGGGTTAGGGTGAGTGAGGGGAATGAAAGTAACAATGGCCTAAAAAAAGAAAATAAAAATAAAGATTGACCAAGAGAACACAGACATGGCCAGGGATGGAACCATTTTTCACCAATGGCCATTTTTGTTTTTCAATTAAATATACTAATTCAGAGAATACAGTAGAAGTATTACACAAATGACAAGAGTTGATGTAAAGGGTTCCTTGAGGTGGTATTGAATTTTGTTGCACGACATCTGCAAGGTCATCAGAATGGGTGGTAGTCGGTATTTCAAAGTATTGTGATGCTTTGTTTACTGTATCAAAGGGATACCACAAGTTGTAGATATAGTGTAAAGGGATTCAGCAAAGGATGACTTGGTGTAGGGGTGTAGCAAAGCATGATTACAATGAGTGTAATAGGATCAGATTGTGTTGAGAGGATTCAGCAAACTGTTAATTTAAGAGAATTGGTGAACATGAATGTAGCAAAACATAAGAACTAGTGTAAGGGTTTGGCATAAAACACTGTTGCAACTCGTGTAAGGGGATGTCTTAACGTGCCAATGAATTACTATAAATGATGCTGCTGAAAATTTCTGTAAGATTTTGTCATAAATGGATGCTTCAGAATGCTCAGTTACATTGTAATGAAGGGGTTGTCTTGATGTTTTGCAAGAATTTGTAGAAATGGGTGTTGCAAAACTTTTATAATTATTTGGAACAGATTTTGCAAGATAGAATTTGAGAAAGGGGATATTGCCAAGTTCATTAGAGTGGATGTAATAGGATGCTGCAAAGTGTTATGAGAAGTGGTTTTTGGAGGTGCTACAACTTAACGAATAGAACTGGTATAGGGGCGTGTGGTAATGTGGTGTTAAAAAATGGTATAAGTGGTTAGCTTAAATGGTATTGGAGCGAGTGTTAACCCTCACAGTGCTTTGCATATCAATTTATACTTTAAAGAAATGTAGTTAAAATCTAGGACGGGAAACTCGTCACACACCACACTTGCGAATTTGGCTTCTGCATACATATTATTTGAACTAGATATGCAAACCTATACATTTTTAGAAACTAGAGATGTTGTAGAATCTAGTGAAGTAAGTGAAAATACTGTAGGTGGTACCTACGTGGAGACTGACCTCAAAATATAAGCAGACAAAATTTCTGAAAAAGTTATTTGAAAAGTATGTCAAATGTTAGGAGAGACACAGTTTTTCTTCTGTACTACCCAAACACTTCAGACTGGAGATAAAATGAAGACAAATATGTGCTGGAAACATGGGAAAGATGATAATTCTCTTGACTTGAGCTATGTATAATGAATTGTGCCTCAAATGATGTACCTATAATTCAGCATCCGGACAATCAAATTTCACTATATAAGGAAATGGGGTTTGTGCAGGCTTGTCTTGAAGCTAGATAGGTAAAACTATATGTTTTTGTAAACTAGAGATAATGAGGAATCTGAAAAAAATTATTACAAGACAGTACCCTGATGGCAGCTGAAGATATTCTTCACAGTGTAATCCAGAACATTCGCGAAAAGGTAATCCAAAACGTCAGCCACATTGTTTGAAACTCCACAGTTTCCAGCTTGAATGTCAAAACACTTGAAACTTGACAGAAAACAAGAAGAACATGTCCTTGAAAGACACAGAACAAAGTTAGGGCCTTGGTCTTTTGTGGAAGGCTGAAAAGCACTCGGGGCAGAGTCCCACGTCACATCCAGAACATTCCCAGCCGGAGTGCACACAAGTAGGATGGCCAGCAACACAGTTCCTCTTTCTTTGACCTCCTCTCTCAGCATCTCTCCTCTGCAGTAGTGCTTCCAGATTCTGGATCACACAAGAAAACATATATCCTAAGTCTTCTATTCATTTCATTGTTTCATAATGGTACAAGAGTTGTTATAGAGAGCTTGACTCAGTTTCCACTAATTAGTCTGATTTTCGTAAAGAAAAAAAAATGAACTGCATTACTTATTCATTCTATGAAAAATGAAGTCATGCATAAAATAAAATAAAAATAAGATCTGAATCACTAGCATATAAAGAAGGGGAAGGGCTATAGCTTTCATGGAGACGCCCACTTGTGACACGCCCACACTGTTTCCAAACTAAAAACACACACAAAAGTTATAAATTGTTCTCTTCAAATCACCACTTTTATTCATCTCTAAAGTGCTTTCAAAACACCAATAATCACTCAGAAACGATCTTCTAGTTTGATCAGGCCAAAGCCTATCATTCCTGTAAGTAACCATGTACGCTGCCCCCTCCCCCCCCCCTTCCTTTCATGTGGCAGACGAACAATGTAAAATAACCAATACCCGCATGCAGCAAGTGTTCCATCACTCGACAAACAAAATAAAAGTTTATCAACTCCCCCTGCTTGGCTTTCGTTACTACTGCCTTCGGCAACTGATTCTTCACTCGCGCCACTTCCACACAACTCCTGCTCGACTTGGTCGCTGATTCACTCATTATTTCAGTCAAAACTGATGAAAATCTTCGAGATAACTGACTGACAAGGCTTGCTGGTGCACAATGAATACCAACAAATCACGTGAACTGATCAACCGGATGTTTAGCGGCGGTATAACGGTTCTCGTCAGAGCCATGATTGTGGCCATCGCAGTTAGGCGGTAAAGCCACGATCGTGGCCCATCAAAGTCAGTGGGTTAAAATGCCGCAAAATGGCTTCAGAATTGGTGTAAGATGTCTTTCATCTCGGGGGGCTTTTGTTCCACTTGGTGAATCGATCAACCAGATTTTCTTATTGGTCTTTGGTTTTACAAGGAAGGGTATAGAAAAGACAAATCAAACAAAAAAAAAATTTAAGTTGAAATGCATTGCGTTCTTAATTACTTCATTTATAAATTAGATGTTTCTTGGAAAAAAGATAGTTAACTATATCATTGAAGCTTCTTGTGGTAGGGAAATATTGGACCTTGCAGTGACAGGAATAATTGAAAAAGATAAGTGTCTTTGTGGCCTTTTTGTACTCCCAGTTCTTACAGAACAGGGAGTACTTTACAATGGGAATGAAGAAATGCTGTCTATTTGTCCGTCTGTCTGTCTGCCTGTGTGTCTGTCCGTGGTCAAAATGTTTCCACTTATTCCAGACAAAACTTCTGGGCTGATCTTTCTGAAAATTTGTAGGTATATTCATTATGGGTCACAGATGATGCCCAATGTTTTATTTTACCAGAATAGCCATTACTAATGGCAATAACAGCCCAAAACATTATTTCTTCTTTATGAAATATCTCCGAAAGTACTTGGCCGATTTCTTATCTCAGTGATGAAATACATTATGATGCATGTTTGATTGTGACCTTTTTTTTACACACATATTCAAGATAAACTGGGAGTACGTTTGCATGCTTTGCTACTTGCGTTTTTTAATGGGAACAGAGGAAAACGGTTCAAACATTTTTGTTAGACATCTTTTTAGTCATCATTTTTACAGTGACTTGACAGACATCTTACTGGCCTTCACTTTCACAGTAAAAGAAGTTGAAGACAGATCAGACATCTTCTTGACCTTATTATTTATTTATTTTTTTTTTAACAGTGACAGAAAACAGATGAAGATGGATTCAATATCTTGTCAGTTTTTCCCACTGACTAGAACTGATGACAGATTAACCGTTTCACCGCCAGACATTCTATTTGCATAAATCCCCATCGCCAGCCATTTTTCAAAAAAAGCTTTTATTTTATACCAGCATATATGTGAAACGCAGATATATTTGGAACTAAATAACCAATTCTCATGCTACTTTTTGTAAAATGGAGGAGATACACTGTACTTTTATAATATCTTACATGTTAGTAATGGTAAGTCAACAACAATTTCAAATTTTTAATGATTTCAAGTGCAAAAAAAAATGCAAAAAAAAAAAAGAATGCTATGTTTCTTCTAAACATAAAAAAAAGAAAGAAAGAATGCCAACAAACTCTCAGCAAGGGAGGAAAAATACTCCACTCACAATTGAAGACCAGAAAGTATGGTATTCCAAACAGAAAAGTGGAAGAAACAGCCACAAATACAACTACTCCAATAGCAGAGAACATGCATGCACGCACGCACACACACATGCACACACACACACACACATACATACACACACACACACACACACACACACACACACACATTCTTATGCCTAACTGGTACACATGTAAGAAAGAAAAAGGGAACATACACACACACACACACACACACACACACACACACACACACATGCACACAAACACACACACACATTCACAGACGTCCCTTTCACTCTCAACAGTAATATTTTCTTATGAACACAAAGTCATTCATGTGCCTGTTGGTCTCTGAACCCTGAGAGCCACTCAAACACGTCTCTGCTGCTCGCCTCTCACGTGTCAGTCGGCCGTGTCCCCTTCAACCTCGACCAACAAGAGTCGGCCCACAGTGTGTGCATGAAGTTCATTGCCTAAAGTCTTTGTTCGCCCCCTCACATAGTTTGTGAACAGTCAGTCAGTGCTGGCTGGCTCAACGCAAAAACACTGGGCACATGTCAGGGGTAAGTCGGCATCTAGTCTTATATCTCTCATCAGTTGTCTCTGCCAACCATTTGGCCATAGTCCAATGCCTCACATTGCAGTAATTCGGTCAAGCCCTTGCTATTATTGTTTCCTCGTGACTATCTGGCTCTTCTTCATCTGTATTAGGAACAACTGACCATCTATTCAATATTCCCAGCGCTTAATCTGTGGTAAATGTATGGCAAGGTCGAGTACGTAAAGTGCTTGGTGGTGATGTCATAGTGAATGGAAAAACAGTCGGAATTAAGTCGATAAAACACTGAAACTGAATAGTGTTCTGACAAAGCAAATGGCTGTGAGCATGGGCCAGACCATCGCCCAACTATGACGTTTATTGCTGGCTTTTTTCTTATCTCATGAACATGGATCGTGACAGTATCGGGAGTTAGGTCACCCTACTTTGTCGCCAAATGGCGATGTTGGCGCTCAGACCAGTCATCGCCATAAGGCGATTTTGCGGTGTAAGGGTTCAACATCCTGTTTCATTTATCACTGCAGTGACTGGAGCAGGTGAAGACATTTTAAAAAGTGTAATCAGCTATTCACAGCAAAAGAAGCAGATTAAAATAGTAGATTAAAAACTTGCTGGCCTTTCATTGTGATATGAACACTTAGAAATAGATTAACACTATGTTGATATTTGCTTTTTCAGTGGCCAAAGTCAGGACATTGACTATCTACAAAACAGTAGACTTCTGGATCGTGAGAGGGTTGAGACATACAGTCTTGTCATCCGTGTACAGGACCCCAATGGAAATGTAAGTTTTGTGGTGTGTGTGGATTACATCAAACCTGGATATACATAATCCGTAAATAATGTCCATCTGTATTATGCCCTACTGTAACAAATATTCAGCAACTCAACAACTGTGAATTAGATTATGCTCTGTCCTTGAAATTAACATGAAATAATCCCACAAATTACATCTTACTTGCAACTGAAAATACTTGACTGTGTCCCACAAGTTGCATCTTACCCTAGAAACAAATGAGCATTGATCAGTTTACCTTTAGATTACCAAAAGCATCATGTAAAAGGCATCCCTCAGAATGTCGTTAATCTGAGTTGTAAATTGCACAGAATATGAAAAGAAATGAGTAATGACTATGGCCTGAGCTTTTGATGTCCTCATGCAGAGGAAGCCTGGAATGCCATTATTGATATTGGTTCTGCCATGTTTGATCGTGGAAGGCCTGATTGACATTGATTTATTACAGAAGGAGACATAAAGTACAGCCTTGTCATGTCATCTCTCACAGAATTTCTTAGCATCATCCATATCATCCTTGTCCTCCGTGAGCATAGAATTCTTTGGTCCTTCATGCTGTGTTCTTTAGATCTCAGTTTTGATTCTATAAAATTCTTTGGTCCTTCATGCTATGCTGTTGTGATCTCAGTTCTGATTTTCTGTCCACATTCATGGCTCTGCCAAGTTTATTGTTATAGTCCAGTGATAATCATTACACAGAATTGCGCGTCTCTAATGCATAAAATTCCCACCTGAGACACTGGAATTTCTGCTAGTGCATCACTTGCATCTCTAAATGCACCAGAATTTACTGGGACGCAATATTTTCTCCTGTACATATTACAAATTTGATCAGTATGTCGTTAAAAAAAACACTTTCGTCAGATCCACCTTGATCACAAAATTGTCCCTTTCGACGTTTTAGAATATTCTGAATCAAAAAATAACTTACGCTTGAGAATTCTTATTCTTCTGTACTGAAAACCAACAAGAGTCTTTAAATAGACTACCCAGTCCATGATTGGACCACAAGGTCATGAGATTTGTCCAAATATGGAAAAGCATAGAAAACCATATGAAATTTGGCTAATCAGAATCAGCAGTTCATGTGTGGCTTGTGGTTGATAATCCAGCTAATGAAACAGAAGTTGAGTGATGTATGCAACATGACTGGCTCAGACATTTGAAAGGGCTGTGTTATGGATGTAAAAATGTGTTGCACAAAGTGCAGGAGTTGCCATCCTTCACAGTTTCAAAGTTTCCACATAATATTTTCATCACTCACCTCTTGTTTGACACTGAGCTTTGAATTTGTCATTAGCATTTCTTATCCATGTTTGTCTCGTTCTCTTTTTCTATACATTTATGTGTAAGCCAATCAGAGTATGCACGAGCATGAATATGTGCGTGCATGTATGTGTTACTTTCAGACCATTTTCTACCAGATATAAAGTGTGACCCCATGAACAGATTTGTGACTGAAAATTTAGAAATGAATTTTTAGCTCTGAGTCTGACCTTTTTCAAGGGAAAAATTATCACTGTCACAAGATTGATGGATGTGGTGGTACCTTTCAGAGGGTGCTGCGCATTGATGCTGGCTCCTTGACTGGTATTTATTATCTGAATACCTAGGAACAGAACATGCGCCATTGAATAGTAGGGTAATGATTGGCAGCAGTGTGTGCTTTCTCCCCTGAGGGTTGCCCGGTGAAGTCTTGTCTGTGGCTGCAAAGGGACATAGCATGGTGCAGCTGTGTATTGGAGAGCCAGAATGAATAGCTTGGGAATAGTGACACTGAGCTGCCACAGCGGATGGGACAGCAACTGCCTGCACACACGCATGTGCACCAGATTTATTATACAAAAACACACTTTCTCTCACTCATTCACACTCCCTCCCTTTCTCTCTTTCGCATGAATGCATACACATACTCCCACACAAAAAACAAACATCTATTCAGTAATGATACTCCCTTGTATTGGCAAAGATGAAAAATAGCATGTCTAGGGTTGACACTTCTTATCTTTACAATCATACAGATTGAAGGTTTGTGTAATCCCCTCAAGAAGTTCAGAAACTGGCAGATGTGGATGCTGGACTGTGCTGTGTGTTTTTGTGCAGTTTGGATCAGCTTCTGTGACTGTGAGCGTTACTGATGTCAACGACAATCCTCCAGTATTCTTGTCCACCCCATACAGGTTCACCATCTTTGAAGGAGAGCCCAGTGGAACAACAGTCGGGACAGTAGCGGTCAGTAATTGTCTTGGAAATTTTGTTTGTCTCTCTTCTGTACATTATGGAAAACTAAGAAGAGAAGAAAAAAAAAAATGTATTTTTTGGGTGTGTGTTTTTGCTATCATATAAACGTATTAGAAATGCTATGAAAACAAGTATCTGGTGTGTAATAAGGAGCAAGATAAGAAAATTGTGTAGAAAACCAGGATTGCTGGTGGGTATTGAAAGCCAGGAAAGAGTTTTAATAGCAAGTACGAAATGGCATTGGTGTAGATATTTAGGAGGCATACAAGAGGTTGAATTATAGGATATAAACTGAAAATATCGGCTTAACCTCATTTTGCATCAAGTGGTTCAGAGTTGTTGTGACCAGCAAGTTTTTGAATGTGGAAAGGATAAAGTAGGTCGCTTAGGCATCTTTGTGACTGTTGGAAGCATATGGTGATGAATGAGGCATCTTTTTTTTTTTCTCTGGTAACCAACCAGGCTAGCTCTGAGGAAGAAAAGTATATAGCCAAATGTTAACCTGTTTCTAGCCAAATTAAGCACTGCAGTGTAAGTAGCACTCCACCAAGACTCTCTTCCTACCTCCTCCCCCACCCACCCCACACCCACACGCGCATGCACACAGAGGCATTTGAAATATCACTGTTATTATAGGAGGGTCTTGAGACCAGGCCAGGCCACATAGAATGACTTTTTGCTTGTCTGACCGTCTGGAATGGAGCAAATGTTGCTTTGTGTTCATTACTGTATCTGTGCCAAGTGCTCTCTTTTTCTGTGGTGTGGCTGAATAGACAACCTGTAAGATGTGGGAAGAATTAGGTGACTAGACAACAACTTGAAAGATGTGGGAAGAATTAGATGACTAGACAACTTGTAAGATGTGGGAAGAATTAAGTAGCTAGCAATGTGTAAAGATGTGGGAAGAATTAGGTGACTAGGCAATGTGTGTAAGATGTGGGAAGAATTAAGTAGCTAGGCAATGTGTAAGATGTGGGAAGAATTAGGTGACTAGGCAACGTGTAAGATGTGGGAAGAAATTAGGTGACTAGACAACATGTAAGATGTGGGAAGAAGAATTAGGTGACTAAGCAACATGTAAGATGTGGGAAGAATTAGGTGACTAGGCAACATGTAAGATGGGGGAAATTAGGTGACTAAGCAACATGTAAGATGTGGGAAGAATTAGGTGACTAAGCAACATGTAAGATGTGGGAAGAATTAGGTGACTAGACAACACATGTAAGATGTGGGAAGAATTAGGTGACTAGACAACATGTAAGATGTGGGAAGAATTAGGTGACTAAGCAACACATGTAAGATGTGGGAAGAATTAGGTGACTAGACAATGTGTAAGATGTGGGAAGAATTAGGTGACTAGACAACTTGTAAGATGTGGGAAGAATTAGGTGACTAGACAACGTATAAGATGTGGGAAGAATTAGGTGACTGAGGCTGTTTGCAGGATGTGGGAAAGGTGACTGAAGCAACTTGTGGGATGTAGGAAGAATAATTCCTTCTACATCTAACAAGTAATCTCCGTCACCTTATTCCTCCTACATCTAACAAGTTGTCTCCGTCACCTTATTCCTCCTACATCTAACAAGTTGTCTCCGTCACCTTATTCCTCCTACATCTAACAAGTTGCCTCCGTCACCTTATTCCTCCTACATCTAACAAGTTGCCTCTGTCACCTTATTTCTCCAACAAGTTGCTTCTGTCACCTTATTCCTCCAACAAGTTGCCTCTGTCACCTTATTCCTCTAACAAGTTGCCTCTGTCACCTTATTCCTCCAACAAGTTGCCTCTGTCACCTTATTCCTCCAACAAGTTGCCTCTGTCACCTTATTCCTCCAACAAGTTGCTTCTGTCACCTTATTCCTCCAACAAGTTGCTTCTGTCACCTTATTCCTCCAACAAGGTGCCTCTGTCACCTTATTACTCCAACAAGTTGCTTCTGTCACCTTATTCCTCCAACAAGTTGCTTCTGTCACCTTATTCCTCCAACAAGTTGCTTCTGTCACCTTATTTCTCCTGCATCCAACAAGTAGCCTGTGACAGAGGCAACTTTTTAGAAGTGGGAAGACTAAAAGAAATTTTTGATTTGTGTTGATTTTTTGCCTGTTGCAGGCAAATGACGCAGATGAACAAGGCACTCCTTCGTCCACTGTCTTGTACAGCATGTTAGAATTCAACAATGAGTAAGTAATAGTGTGCATACTGCGCATGGGGAAATGTATATGCATTTGTGCGTGCTTGTATACACATGAGCACAAACTTTATGGTAATTTATGTCAGCGTTTTTCTTGCATGTGTGTGCACTTTCAACTCCTGATATACCCACAAATGCAAAAAAAAAAAGTGGGTTTTGATCTAAAACACACTCACACACACACATTTTTGTGTGTGTTAGGAAACAAATAACGGGGACATTGCAGCAATTAGTGTGATGATACCACAGCTAGAGATCATGCATCAGGCAAGGCCTGCATGTTTGTGGGTTTGTAACGCAGACGAAAAGCAGATACTGGATCAGCAGCTCGCTGGAAACTCTAGCAGAAAAATAATTGTAAAAGGTCAACAAATTATTGCCTCTGTGTGTGTTGAATGATCTTGCTTTGGACATGAAGGGGAGGTGATTCTGCGATTTTATATTGCATTCTCAGTCATGACATGGGGCTCCAGTGAGAAACTTTTTTTTTCCCTCGCTTAATTGAACCTTTAAAAGTCGCCAGTAAAGCTGATTTCAGGTTAGAATACTACTAAATCAATTGTTTTATAGGTCCAAAACTGTACAGAGACCTTTCATTGAGATAAAGGATATGAAGATAATTCATATAAATCATGCAAACATAATTGTAACCCATTTCTTACTGACATGCCAAAACAAACTCAATCCTGCACTCTGCTACCACGAACAACAATGAAACAACAACAACAACAACAAATGTTGCACACAGTGAAAATAATTCCTGTATTCTGATTTTGAGACAACACACATTTGAAGTGCTGGAGGAGGCTGAGCAAGTGAGGTCAGCGCGAAAAGATGGTCCTAACTGAAATTAATGGAAGTTGTTGAAGGACATGGACCACACTGGCTGTTTGGAGTAATCCTGCAAGCTGGATGGTGCTGCGGCTATCTTATTACCAGTTATCTCAAAAGTCATCCTCAATGAGTTAACCTCAAGTTGCATGCATGCTTTATATTACAAGCATAAATTTGTTTTGGTGTATATGTGTGTGTGCATGCATACGCACTCATTTATGCATAGTAACATTTTACCCTTTGTTTAGTTTTTCATGCGTATGTATTTCATGATTGTAGATGCTACTGAATTTGCCTGTACATGTTAAATTCATATTCAAATATATATGTTGGAAAGTGTCTGAAAATGAGTACAGTGTTTTTTTGATGGCCATGAGTCATCTGTAGCAAATTTTTTTTTTTTTTTTTTTTTTTTTTACATTTTTAATGTCACCTCTCGCATCCCTCCACTCAACAGTTCCTTCGTTTTCACACACATTCATCCTTCAACATAAATTTGGCAAAGTACTTACTTAAACAAATAATAACAAATTCATGTATGTACAGATATAAGGGTTGTTATAATGAGTTCATATCAAAGTATCCTATGACATTTATCTTGATGGTCTATGTATTTGAAGGAAATGAATGGGAGAATGAGTTGACTCAACTGACACCATGTATATGTTGGAATTATATAATCATGCTAGGAAAGTATTTGCAAAGAGGTTTTTCAATTCTTTTTTTTTTTTTTTTTTTTTTTAAAACAAACATGCACACAAAAGAAAAGACATATGTATCATAATAATTGTACAAAAACACAGAAGTCAGACACAATAAGAGAACAGACATGGATGCCCCCCCCCCCCCCCCCCCCCCCCCCCCCCCAAACAAAAACAAACAAAAAAAAAAAAAAAAAAAAAAAAAGAAAAAAAAAAAAAGTCGCAGACACACAAACAAACATACATGAATTGAGTTATATGCAGGATATATATATGGGTAAACGTACACACACACACACACACACACACACACACACACACAAAATGAGTAGACTCAGAAACGAGGAAAAAACCAAGGGGTGGCAGGCGCGAGAGGCTGAGAGAGAGAGAAAAAAAAAATGTTAAGATGGGTAATTACAACAAAAGTTGGGACCATATGTACATATATATAAAAAGAGTTGTTTTTTAAAAAAAAAAAAAAAAGTCACAATAAAGATAGGAAGTGATAGAGGAATAGGGAAGCCAGGTTTTGTCAAATTGATCTGAATCATAGTTCAGAAAGGCTAAGTATTTTTCCAATTTAAATCTGTAGCTTAAGATTGTTCGGAAAACATGAAGGTCTGGGTGGTTATTTTGTAGTTTACATTTGTAAACATAAAACTTTGCAAACAGCAGAATAAAGTTAAGAACTTTGTCAGTTTCCACATTGTTTCACTCCAAACAGAACTAACTCTTTCTCAAAAAAAACAGATTAGCGCAGTGCTGACATTTATCCATTAGCCAGGTTTTGAAGATTTCTCCAAAACCGCTGCACAATATTACAGTCGAAAAGCATGTGTGTAATCGTCTGTTGTTCATGATCACAAAAGTTACATAATGGTGAATCAACAATTTTGCATTGAAGTAGGTATTTCTGGGTTGGCAGCAATCTATGTAGAAGTCGACATTGGAACCATCTAAGCTGGACGTCAGTAGAAACTTATAACTTTGAAGGAATATTTGTTTCCAATTCAGATTTACAAAAAGATTATTCCATTTATTAATAGCAGCAGGAGAGGCATTATTTTCATTTAAAGTTTTTTGTACATATTTGTTGCTCTTTTAATGCAAAACCAGGCTTTTTGGTCTAAGAGTTTATACTGGTTAGTTAATATTAAGTTTTGGGCAATAGCTGCGAATGGCATTTATTATGCCTTCATACAAGAGAAAGTTTGTTCTTATACCTTGATAAGTAATTAAAAATTCATGGAAGGTCATCCAATGCCCATTTTCATTAATCAAGTGTTTAATGAAGAAAATGCCATAATTACACCATTCCTGTACAAAAAATAACTTTTTTATCTCTTAAAATTTTAATATTATAATGAATACACTCTGACATGAAGTCATGTACTGTGGGTCGGACAGCGCTTTGAACACAGTTTCTTGTAGCGTTTCATCACATCATTCCAGAATGGTTTATTGACCTCTTGCATAATAACATTAGCAAATTCAGCACCAAAATTTTTCATATTGTCCCAGCTTAGGGAACATATTAATGGTAAATTCCCGCCAACCCGACTCATATGTTAATCTTCGCAGCCAACTTATCTTCATAGAAGAAATGAAACTTTTTACATTTAACATTTTTAGTCCACCTTCACAGTACTGCTTTTGAACCACAGATTTTTTTATTTTACTTTTTTTTACCGTTCCATAAGAAAGTATACAATTCTTTTTCTAAAGCAACAATAAAATCCTCTGGGGGGTCTGGTAGGTTAATCAATAAATGAACAATTTTAGAAAATGCCAAAGTTTTGATAAGTTATTTTTTTTCCAATAGGAGTTATATTTTTTTTTTTCTTTCCAAAAAGCTAGGACTCTTTTATTTCAAAAAGTTTATCTTCAAAATTAATCTGTACAATAATATTTGTGTTAGGAGAATTTTGATACCAAGAATTTTGAAAGTACTTGGATCCCAAACAAAATTTTTGTCTCTCATAAATCTAATTCCACACAATTCTTTCTACTCTCCCAACCATACTACTTGTGACTTGTCAAAATTGATTTTTAAACCTGAAATTTGTGAAAATTTAGGAAAGACAGATACCGCCTCATTAAAAGATCTTTCTGAACCATTAGCCATAAAACTAGTGTCGTCAGCAAATTGTGACAGTAATGTTTCCTTGTTAACAACTTTAATTCCTTTAATATGCTCATTAGAGCGAATCATTAATGACAGGACCTCAGTACAAGTTAGGTATAGATAAGGGGATAATGGGTCCCCCTGCCTCACCCCTCTTTCAATTGGAAACCATGGGGAGTACTGGCCATTGACAGAAATACAGGTAGAAATTTGTGAATAAAATGTTCTTATCCAATTAAGTCAGGTCCAAAATTGAAAAATTTAAGACAGTTATGTAAGAATGACCATGAGACACTATCAAACACCTTCTCAAAGTCAACTAAAAAGAGCAAACCTGGAATATTTTCCTTATCAGTGTACAATAACATGTCATACATCAACCTTATATTCTCTCCAATAAATCTGCCCTTCAAAAAACCTCTCTTTGACTCTCATGTATAAGGTTTGGAGAACGCTTTTCAATCAATTGGCAACACAAGCAGAAGCTATCTTATATGTGGTGTTCAACAAAGAGATGGGGCGCCAATTTTTCACAAATCTTTTCGGCTTCCCTCCTTGGGGATACATAGTATGGTTCCCTGTCGCTGGGTAGTTGATAATTGGCCTTTAGTAAAACCTTCATTAATTGAACGTACAAGGAAAGTTCCAATAGCTACAAAGAAAAACTTAAAAAATTCAACAGTAGTAAACCCATCCGGCCCAGGGCTCTTAAAATTTTTCATCTGTTTCAGAGCAGTAGCTGCCTCTTCTACTCTAATCAACCCCTCTAATGAGGAGCTGTCCTCCTCGGATAATACTGGAGCATCTGGAAGCTCTTCAGAAATATTTATATCAGTTACATTTCTAAAGCTGTATAATTGTTCATAAAAATTTTTATCTCAAGGAGGATACTTTTTTGTTCAGAAATGACTGAACCATCCTCTTTTTCTAAAAAAGGGATAGATTTATCAAGAAAATTTCTATTTTCCAGAGTGCAAAAATATTCACTTTTTCCCCTTGACTTAGCCAGTGAACTCCCGAGCGCATTGCCATGCCTTCAACTCTGAGATTCCTGATTTCTTGCAATTCTGTTTTTAGGTTTTCTAAATGAGGAATAGTTTCTTCTTGTAAATTCTGTTCAATGTTTTTTATTTTTGTTTCTAGGTCATGTTCTCTTTGAGTATCCATTTTTTTTATATATGTACTATAAGAGATTGTTTTGCCTCTTATTTCAAGCATTAATGTCTCAAAAAAGAGCTGATCTTCAATTTGAAAGAGAGGTTTTCATTACTAATTTTATGCATATTATCTAAATTGTATACAGGTAATGCATACTGTTTTCTAATATCGTTGATCAGTTCTCTAATTTTTGAAACATATTGCTTATCTCTTAACCCGTTGAGTGCCTTTTAAGCCGTCAGCTGACACCGCAGTAAAAGTGCTTTCCAGTGCCTATGGGCCGTCCACTGGCATCATGCATTTTTCTTGATTTTCATTCGTTGCTATTTCTATCAACGGACTAAAATAGAGTGCGAGTAGTAAGCCTTATATGTCTGTAGTATTAAAATCATATGCAAATGACCACACGTGATGGGAAGTCCATTTATTCTCATCACTGACTGGGTGACCGGCCAGCGCTTTGTTCTCATTTGGCAAAGATGGCGGCGCAACCTTTGACAAGCCGAGATAGCGGTCCCAGTCAAGAGACTTTCACTGCTGAGCAAGCCCTTCAACTGATTTTGGATAAAGATGATGATGATCTTCAGTCCGACGACTCACTCGAGCATGAAGATGAAGATGATAGCGATGGAATTGCCGACGATATTCGTCAATTACTGAGTCAAGCTGTCCGACCACCAAGTGAAGCAAGTGATTCGGATACCAGCGTCGAGCGAGCCAGTGCGGACTTTGAACGCAGTGAGAGCGACAGTGACGGTGCTGGTCAGCGTGAAAGGGGGCAGCGCGGCGTGCTCGCGGCATGAGACGGGGAAGGGGGAGAGGTAGGGGAAGAAGAGAGGGGCGAGAGAGGAGTAGAAGTCCAGCAAGGGGGCGTGGCAGGGGGCGTGGCCGTGGAACACAAAGGTCAGTGCCGTTCACTGGTAATTTAGTGCCACCAAATAGACGACAGCCTGTAATCCCGGATTTTACTGGTGACCCCCGGGTTGAAAGAGCAAAGAGCAGGCGACACTTGTTTTGATTTTTTCAAACTGTTTGTCACTGACGAACTGATTGACTTGCTGGTAGCGGAAACTAACAGGTATGCACAGCAGACAGTTTCAAGCAGCCAGACTGAGGCCTGGAGGAGTGAAAAAAAGTACTCTCGCTTGCAGGCATGGACAGACACCAGTGCTGATGAAATGAACATTTTTATTGGCATCATGATGTTGATGGGACTGGTGAAGAAGCCAACACTGCCATCATACTGGTCACCAAACCCCTGCTTTCCTCTCCCATCTTTCCCCACCTCATGACCCGCAATCGGTTCCAGCTGTTGTTGAGGTTTTGGCACTGCTGTGACAATACCCAAGAACCGGCCCGAGATGACCCACAGAGAGACCATCTGTTCAAAGTGCGCCCTCTAGTTTCACACCTTCAGGAAAAATTCCAGAGTGTGTACAAACCTGAAGAACGTGTGGCTATAGACGAATCTCTCCTCCTGTGGAAAGGACAGCTGGTATTTCGGCAGTACATTCCGCTGAAAAGAGCCCGCTTTGGGATAAAAATGTATCAGCTGTGTGAGGCCAGTGGGTACACCTACAGGTTCCATGTCTACACTGGAAAAACAGGATCCTGCCTTCCAGATGGAGAACATCTTACCTGCTGATGCCCAGCACCTGACCATGTCGGAGAAAGTGGTGGTGTGTACATGATGGGGGCCTTTGACTCCTGCTCACTCCCTTCTTGGCAAAGGCTACAAACTGTTCTTCGACAACTGGTACTCAGGAGTGAATCTCTTCAGGTATGTCAGAAATCAGTTCTGTAGGTCTGTCAGTCTGTCTCACTCCTCCCTCCCCCCCCCCCCCCCCCCCCCCCCCCCCCCCCCCCCCCCCCTCTCTCTCTTTTACATGGTAATACATTTTGAGAATTGTAAAAAAGAAAAAAATGAAGCGTGTGTGTGTGTGTGTGTGTGTGTGTTGTGTGTGTGTGTGTGTGTGTGCTTTGCTTCAGTATGTGTGTGCATACATGGGTATGTGTTGGAGTGTGTGTGTGTGTGTGTGTGTGTGTGTGTGTGTGTGTGTGTGTGTGTGTGTGTGCTTTTGTGCTTCAATGTGGTGTGTGTGTGTGTGTGTGTGTGTGTGTGTGTGTGTGTGTGTGTGTGTGTGTGTGTGTGTGTGTGTGTGTGTGTGTGTGTGTGTGTGTGTGTGTGTGTGTGTGTGTGTGCACGCGCGCATACATGGGTATGTGTCAGAGGGGGTGTGTGTGTGTGTGTGCGTGTGTGTGTGTGTGTTTTGCTTCAGTGTGTGTGTGTGTGTGTGTGCATACATGGGTATGTGTGTGTGTGTGTGCTTTAGAGGTTGTATTTCAGAGTCAATACATTGCATTTTATGCATGTTGCAGGTACCTGTACCAGAAGCAGACAACATGCTGTGGGACAGCCAAGGCCAACAGGGTTCCTCAGCAGGTGAGAGACTTGCCGATTGCCAACACGCCAGGGGCCATGGACAGTCTGCGATGCGAGGAGCTTCTCTTCATCAAGTGGCAGTCTTCCAAAGTGGTGTTCATGATGTCAACCATGCATGACGAGAGCACACGTGTGGTGGAACGCAGAGGGCATCGAAAGACCAAGCTTTCTTGCGTGACTGACTACAACAGCTACATGGGAGCTGTGGACAAGACTGACGCCATGCTGCAACCCTACGATGCCACGAGGAAAACATACAGGTGGTACAAGAAGTTGATGCTACATCTTCTTCAGATTAGCTGCCTGAATGCTTTCCTCATCTACCAAAAGATCATTGACAGGAAGAAGGATTTCTTTTCCTTCCAAACTGATGTGATCTACAGTTTGGTGTCCACTGACAAGCCCATTCCTGCTGATGCTGGTGAAGCAGAGGAAGTCAGCCGTCTCTTCGGACGTCACTTCCCATCACATATTCCTCCTCCTCCATCATCTACCAGGAAATGGGGCCAGAAAAGGTGCAGGTGTGTGTGGCAAGCACAATAGAAGGACAGACACCTCAGTCATGTGTGCAAAGTGCCCAGACAAACCAGGACTTTGTATTGACCCATGTTTTGAACGGTATCACACCGTCAAAAATTACTGATTGCCAGTATTTAGTTTGCTGAACCTTTTGCCTGCAAGTCAGGTAGGACAGTTTTGTTGTTTTGTTTTTTTTACATGTGCTTGTGAAGTCAAACTGTGGGTGTGTCATGAAGCTTGACTGTTTAGCTTCTAAGTATATGACCATCATTTATTTTGACTGAATCCTGATTTGCAGTTTTTCAGACAGTTTTGGACTTACCTGTCTGCATGAAGTGTGGGCATCTTTATAAACTTCTAAACTGTTTTATTTTTTATTTACAAGTGTAGTGTGACAATACAGATTTTATTTTCAACTTTGTTTGCTGTGTGTTCTTGTTGAATGTCAGTCTGTCATGGTAAATGCAGATGTTTTTGATCGCGCAAAAAAAAAAATCCAATTGAAATGCCTAAACATTTTCTGTTATCAAAATTGAAACAAAAGAAACCCAGATTCAAAATCTCCATTCAATTTCCTTCAAAAAATGTATATATTTTATTTTTCTCTCTTATAGTTTTTGAGCTAGAATTTTTTGTTAATTATTACCCTCGTTTCATTAGATTTCCCTGGCACTGGGAAACACTTTATTTGTAATATTCCCAGGCACTGAAAGGTTAATAAACTATTGTTGAATTTCCAAAAAGGTCTATCGCGTTTGAAATGATCTTTTAAAAACAATGTGACAAGAGAATGATCTGATCGATATCCAGGATCTATGCAAACATCATTAACTTCCATCATTAATTCTTCAGTGATCATAAAGTAGTCAAGTCTTGCTTGTTTATAAGAGTTAAATTTCTGCCATGTATAGTTCCTTTTTTTAAGGGTATAATTCTCTGTAAACATCGAATAGATTGTATTTTGTCAATATATCATTGATTTTTGCTCGGGTTCTTGGCCGATTGGTGACACTTGTATAATTTCTAACATCCATTTTTAAATAAGGGCACAATTCCAGTCTCCAGTTATAATTACATGTTGGTTGCCAAAGCTCTCAATGAGTTCACAAACACTATTGAAAAATTCAGGGCTATCACCACTGCTAGGCCCGTATAAGTTCACCAAAGTAAACCTTTTTTTTAAGAATTGAACACTCATAACAATGTAGTACCCATGCTGGTCTCTTATAACATGTATCTTGTACTCAAAGTTATTATTAAAAAAGAATAGCGACACCATTTTTGTTAGTTCCTGTACCACACAGCCATACATTATATCCCCAGCTGGCTCGGATAAAAATTCTCTCAGTCTTACCTTAAGTGTGTCTCTTGAAGACAGTAAACATGAGCTGCTTTTTTTTCTCAAAAAATCAAACACATCTTTCCTTTTTTTTTACTATTATTTAGACCATTACAGTTCAAAGAACAAATTTTAAATAAACTATCCTGTGCCATTTCAAGTTTTGGCAAGAAAGGTTAAAGTAGTAAACAGATAATAGCAATAAAAAAAAAGGTCTACAAAAGAAAAAAGTAAGAAATACTCCAGAAGTGTTGCTAACACTAGAGACCCGCTTTGTGAAATACAGTGATGTTGCACATCCCCAAAGTTTAACAGAAGCTGCCTCGGCCTCAACCTTCCAATGTAATAATAAGCAAATTTTCACACCCATCATTAATATCAACATCTTATAAATGCACAAATAAAGTGTACGTGTCCCAGTTACAATCTCTTACACACAATCACCTTGATACGAAAAAATTGAAAAAGTAATGTACAACATAAAGGCCAACTTACAAAGCAATGACATAAAACTACACACACACACACCAACCTTATATAAGGGCCCACTGCCCTACTCCAAACAAACATTGAAGCCCACTATTACTACAATAGCTAGCGCGATGGGAAAAGAAAGAAAAACAAACAAAAAAAAACCCTTCAAACAACACATGTCTTGATCATTTTGTACAGGCTGTCTAACACATGATCAAATATTTACTATCCCTTCATACAATCACATTATCTGTGAGCAAAGACCAAATACAAACATATGAAAAGAAAGAAAGAAAAAAAAAAAAGATGAAGAATAGTACCACAAGGCTGCGTTCTCTTTCCTTACTTTTGCCCACAACTACCTTCGACACAAGGACTGCTCCCTGACTTGCCAATCCCAAAAGACCTTCACCCCCAGATGTAAACAAAAGTCGAGTGGGAGGGAGGAAGGCAAAACAAAAGAAAGCAAAACAAAAAAAGGAAACGGCAAAAATCGTTATTAAAAAAAAAGCGCACAGATACAGAAATTACATCGAGTAGCTTCTACATTACAAACCTTTAAGAATTCTTAGACATTCACACTTACGAGTTTAAGCAGAAAATAATCGCAGCTGGTTAAATTAATTTGGTCTACTTACAGTTCGAGCAGACGACACAATGTCAAAGCAAAGGTGAAAGTGACGGCGTGACACACATAAGAAGAAAGCAACAAATCTAACACAGTTGCCTAAATTCGGTAAGAGATTTCACTGTCAAGATTCGTCCGGTCACCGTCTTCACCACTACTGCACCGTTCTTCGTCCACGCCTGCTGGCAAATGTCCCTCTCGTTCCGCACTGAACATAGCAGCTGATAGGCCCGTGGGGTCAGATCTTCCACCATAGTGACCCCGGTTCCTTTCAACTTCTTGCGAGCATAGAGCACAGAGTCTCTAACCCGACGGGAAACAAAACGAACAATAATCCTGCGGCAAGAGTTTCTGGAAGCACTGGAACCCTGTTTGGAACCGACCCTATGCACTGCCTCGAAGTCTTCAATCTTCACCTCGATGTTCAGTTTACAACTGAACAGTGAAAGTACCTTCTCCTCGCACTGTACCCCCCCGTCTCGATGGCCTCGCTGTCCCCTTCCTGCATACCGTAGATACGCAGGTTGTTCCTCCTGTGGCAAAGGGGTCTTAGGGCATAGGCAAGAGCCCGATCGAAACCAACGATTTTCAATTTGATCTTACAAGTGCAGGATGCTCAATCTCATCTCCGTGCCTGCCACTTCGCACAGACCTTTCATGCAGACTAAATCTGCTGGGTATTGCAGATCAATAGAGATAGCAGAGACAGCAAGCAGCCAGTGCTCAGGTCAGCCAGGCAAACAATCTTGAGACCAGACCAAAATTGATGTTTCTCTTCTCTTTTTATGTCAGCAAGGATGGTCAGCAAGCATCTGTCAGCAAGACCCCGTCAGCAAGAACAACCCTGAACACACACACACACACTCTTTTATACATGCTCGTCGTCAATCGATCTAACGACCAACACTACCACATCACCCTAACAACATAACATCGAAACAAATCTAACGACCCACTCTACAACATCATCCTACCAACATGACATCGAAGCAAAAAATAATACTATAACAAACTATTGATAAACTCGGTATAATAGTCTAATTCTAACCAACAACTATTAAACGAAACTTAATCAAGTTCCCGATGATTTGCTTCCTAAAACAAAAATGTAAACAAGTAAATCATCGTAGCAACTAGACCCTTAGCAACTGTAACAAAATTAATATTCCCAAATAATTGATTTCTCTTTTTCGTTGATGTTTTCATTACTAATGTATGATTTATGTTCGACCTAAAAAAAAACAACTTAAATGTTTGCTTGTTTCGGTGTAACTTATTTACCTATCTCCCATGGAAACATATATTCTATTTCGGATCTACAATCTGATCTTTATGATTAAAAAGCTTTTAAACGTCATTCGTTTCTTTATGAGTGATTTCTCTTGGCTGAAAAAATCATAAGCAACTTTTCTTTACTTCTCCACACTCCGTATGTATGCGGAAACGTCCTCGGAACGACGATCGGCCAGCTCTGCAAGGTGCTGTATCTCAGCTAGCTGGGTGGCTGTCTGCTGCTCTCGCTTCCGGGCATCGGTCAGCTCTTGACGAAGCTTCTTGTTCTCAGTCTGGACTGAGAACAGGGCAGCCTTCAGTTCCTCCACCATAAGCCAGCTTGGCAAGTTCAGCTCCGTTGGCACAGAGTTTTGCCACCAGATCGGCATTCGTACAGTGCTGGGGTTCCTCTTGCCGGTGAGAATCGCGAGTAGGGGAGAAAACAACGTCCAGCTCGTTTGACTGGTTTGGGAGTGAGCCGTTCCCCCTGTCCTCCATTTTGTCCTCTCGCGGTTGAAAAACAAACTTAGAAAGAGTCTCTTTCACTGGCCCGGACAATGGTGTACTAGTTTCTACCTTCTGTTTCTTTGGGGTGTCTTTGCCACTGTTAACACTCGAGTTGTTGGAGGAACTAGAGCCTGAACCTGCACCAGCATGCGTACGCTGTTTTCTCTTCTTATGGCGGGCCATAACACTGCACACTGTCAAGAACACAGACATTCATTTCAGCGCCGATTTCTCCACATCACGCTGACCAAAAGTTCCAAAAACTCGGATGGAGGTGGGCAGTAGATACACTATTAACTTCGTGGCATTCTTGGTGTCCGATCATTAGTTTAATTAACTAAAATAAGTTAATCAAGTGCGCAGCTGTCAAAAAGACGTCCAATACATCCGGTTAACAGTGTTCACCTCTGTAGCAAATCTTGTAAGCAGTTGGTGAACCTTTTTTTGTGCAAATTGTTTTTAGAAGATAAAATATAATAATTTTTAATGATGAACTAAATCTTTGTTGTCTGTTTTCAGCTTCACGGTGGATGCTGTCTCTGGGCAGATCAGGAGCAGGCGTGCGTTTGACTATGAAGTTCAGAAACTGTACTCATTCACAGTGATTGCTGCAGACAGTGGCGTAGCTCCTGACATCAATAAAGCAGCTGCTAAAGTGGTGGTTGAGATCCTTGACAGGAATGACAGTATTCCGTTGTTTGAGGAATCCAATTATCTCTTCTATATCAACGAAGATGCTACGATCAACTCATTTGTCGGAGGTGTTGTGGTAAGATTGTCCTGTTAATGTTGCATTCAGTTTTCCTAACCTTGGTTATGTGCCATGCCATGTCAAGTGTCAAGTCAAGTCAAGTCAACTTTATTATCTCAATTTGAGAAATTAATTTGTGGTCACACACATTCACAGCAAATAAACAATAATTTAGCCACATTACCCATTTTCTCACATATGACATACATTCATATAGAGGAATTTGGATTTCAATTAAACATCTTCTCGGTTCAAGAAATCAATGGACAGGGGAATAAAACTTTGTTTAAATCTGACACTTCTGCATTTAACCGATCGATATCTTCGTCCTGACTGAAGAAGGTCATACTGATGATGTGCACAGATATCTAGTTTGAAAATTCCTAACTAAATATAGTTGGGCTAGGCTCAAACAAAAATGTGATTTAAACACATTTTTTTTTTTTTTTACTGTCCATTCAGGAAAAAAATGTAACGTACCATTAAATGAAGGGACATAACCATATGTATTAAGGGGCAAATTTCTATGCACACCAGCTGCAGTAATGGACAGGCTGCACAGTCATTGCAGATGTTTAATGTGATCAGCCAGCACACATAATAATTTCACCGTGTCTCTTTCATTAAGTCTCGACCTAAGTAACCCTCCTAGCTCCTGCACCTTCCTTTTTTGTCTCTTTCCTTGGTTGATCTTGGTTGAACTGTACACAAAACATGAAAGCGTATCTGCAAATTAAATGAAACCTATTTGCAAATTAAACAAAATCTGTTTGCAAATTAAACAAAACCTATTTGCAAATCAAACAAAACATTTTTTCAAATCAAACATGATCATCAGAAAAAGTGCACATAAAATGCAAAGTTCAAGAGCTTGTTTGCTTATGAAAATGTTCATAGTCTTGCACTTTTTGTGTGCACCAATACCATTACAATTGACTCGCATAGAGCAATAGAAGTTGTACACAAAATGAAGCACATGGACATACTTAATGACTTAGAGATATTTTAGAAATATATGCTTAAAGACTTAGAGGAATATAGAATATCAGGCAGAAGTAAAGACCGACATATGTCAACATACCAATGTACTTGCAAAAGGAAATGTATTTACTGTTACTGTTTATCATTTTTGTTTGATCTTCATTTAAATGCAGCACTTAGCACAGTTAATGTAAAGAAGTGGAATTGAAAAGAGAAATTCAAATACATTGATTCCCACATCATTTGTTCTTTGCAGGCTACAGATGAAGACCTGATTCCTGTTGTGGTGTACCAGTTTGCTACAAATGTTGAAGCATTCTCAATTACATCCAGCACTGGAGAAATCAGAACGCGACAACAACTTGCGTTTGATGTTCAGAATGAGTACATCTTATTTGTTACCACTTCTGATGGTGTCAATACAAATACACTGTCTGCTACAGCTACAGTCACAGTCAGTGTCTTGGTAAGTTACATGTTAATTACTCATGAGAGAAAGTCTTCATTTTTTATAAGGGAAGAAACACATCTAGCAGTAGATAGATGGGAGCACTTGATAGTAGGTCATTCAGAGTACGCATGATTTGGATGATTGTGAGTGGGGTCTCGGATGTAGAAAAAATATCTACAAATAAATCCTAATAAGGATTTTTGCTACATACAGATTTATTTTTGTTGATATGTTTTTATACCTAACAAGAAAAAGATGGGGAACGCTGTCCCATAGCGTCTATGGCCTTGATTCTCAGCAGAGCCCAGACCACCATGTTTGCAGACCATTCAGTCTGTGCTAGTTGGTTGCTGGTGACAATCATTGCAACAGACAGCAGAATATGCTCAAGTCAGAGAATCCTTTCTGAGGAACAATTGAGTTGTTGGTCATGGGAAATATATATTTTTCAGGATGTCAACAACCATGCACCAGTACTTACAGTGATCCCATCCCAACTGGGGAAGTGACGCTGTTAGAAACTGCTGCTGGGGGCACGCTGGTTGCTAACTTTGATGCCACTGATGCCGATCCAGTAGTGAGTATTGTTCCTTTGAGTTGTATGTTCACTTTTTGAGGTTGATTCACTGGACAGTTTACCTTTTGTTTTTTGATGTTGTTGTCGCTTTCTGTATGTCTCTTTCTCTCCTCTGTGTGTGTGTGTGTGTGTGTGTGCATTTTTTATGCAAAGAAGAAGATTTTCATTAATAAAGTCGAAGGGCACAGGACAATGCATTTTGTCTCCAGCCTATTGAGCCTCTGGTGACGAGTTCTTAGTCTGGGAACTGTGCAGAGACATACTCACATAGATAAAAGAAGAAACAAATATCTCTTCTCAGGTGAGCATGCTGCCACCATGGTTTTTTGATATTCAGGAATTTGTTTGGACAGGTAGGTATGAGAAAAGGAAATTTTAGTGATGAAAGTAGTTTTATGATATATCTACCCTTCCAAAGATCAGGATGCCCACCCACCTCTATACTTAGTTGGGAAAACTTAGCTAGTTTGAGTGTGGTGCAGTGTTGTGAACTCACAAAGGCGATCACTCTCGCTGGTCTGTCAAGGAGTTTAAAGTTGGCATCCTGACCTCATTTTCCTTTTTTTTCTCCCGGTAAGATAGTAATGTTCCTTGCCAAGAGTGGAAGAAGTTCTTGTTTAGACAGGTAAGTATTTCATAAACTATGGTTTCTTTGTTTTTTTTTTGTTTTTTTTTTTAAATTCCTTTTTCCAGAACACTGACAAGTGAGTTTACTTTGTGCTAATTGTTATTGCAAAAGATGGACAGAAGTCAGTTACCTTGTTCATGCTGGTTGTTACTGCAGAAAATAGAGTATTAAATGACCTTGTTGATGCTAGTTGTTATTTCAGAACATGGATGATGGTCAAAGTACCTTGTTGGAATCGGTCATTATTGTAAGATATGGGAGACAGTTAATTACCTTGTTGGTGCTGGATATTCCAAAACATGGATGGCAGTCAATTACTTTGTTGTTACTGGTTAATGCAAAACATGGACAAAACTCAGATTACCACCTTGTTGGTACTGGTTACTGCTATACATGGACAAAAATCACATTAACTTTGTTGGTACTGGTTACAGCAAAACATGGTTAACAGTCAAATTACTTTGTTGGTAGTGGTTACTGCAAAACATGGTTAACAGTCAAATTACTTTGTTGGTAGTGGTTACTGCAAAACATGGATAACCGTCAGATTACTTTGTTGGTAGTGGTTACTGCAAAACATGGACAACTGTCAAATTACTTTGTTGGTACTGGTTACTGCAAAACATCAACAGTCAAATTACTTTGTTGATAGTGGTTACTGCAATACATTATCAACAGTCAAATTACGTTGCTGTAGTGGCTACAGGAAAACATACACAACAGTCAAATTACCCTTGTTGGTACTGGCTACTGCAAAACATGGTCAACAGTCAAATTACCTTGTGTAGTGATTACTGTAAACATGTACAACAAATTACTTTGTTATTACTGGTTACCGCAACGTTGAAATTACTTTGTTGGTACTAATTCATTTGTAATTGCTGATCATGGACAACAGTCAAATTACCTTTTTGGTGCTGGCTACTGCAAAACATGGACAACAGTCAGATTACTTTGTTGGTAGTGGTTACCGCTATACATGGACAACAGTCTTTGTTGGTGCTGACTGTTGTGCTGAACATGGACAACACTCGAAATACTTTGTTGGCGCTGAATATTGCAAAACATGGACAACAGATGTGTTGGCGCTGAATATTGCAAAACATGGACGACAAGTCAGATGTTGGTGCTGGTGATTGTATGCAGTACATAGTTCATAAATGACTTCATTGATGCTGGTGATTGTATGCAGTACACAGACAGTTCATAAATGACTTCATTGATGCTGGTGATTGTATGCAGTACATAGACAGTTCATAAATGACTTCATTGATGCTGGTGGTTTTATGCAGTACATGGACAGTTCATAAATGACTTCATTGATGATGCTGGTGGTTGTATGCAGTACATGGACAGTTCATAAATGACTTCATTGATGCTGGTGGTTGTATGCAGTACATAGACAGTTCATAAATGACTTCATTGATGCTGGTGGTTGTATGCAGTACATGGACAGTTCATAAATGACTTCATTGATGCTGGTGGTTTTATGCAGTACATGGACAGTTCATAAATGACTTCATTGATGCTGGTGGTTTTATGCAGTACATGGACAGTTCATAAATGACTTCATTGATGCTGGTGGTTATATGCAATACATAGTTCATAAATGACTTCATTGATGCTGGTGTTTATATGCAGTACATAGTTCATAAATGACTTCATTGATGCCGGTGGTTATATGCAATACATAGACAGTTCATATATGACTTCATTGATGCTGGTGGTTGTATGCAGTACATAGTTCATAAATGACTTGATTGATGCTGGTGATTGTATGCAGTACATAGTTCATAAATGACTTCATTGATGCTGGTGGTTATATGCAGTACATAGACAGTGCATAAATAACTTCATTGATGCTGGTGGTTTTATGTAGTACATAGACAGTTCATAAATAACTTCATTGATGCTGGTGGTTATATGCAGTACATAGTTCATAAATGACTTCATTGATGCTGGTGGTTATATGCAGTACATAGGCAGTTCATAAATGATTTCATTGATGCTGGTGTGGTTGTATGCAGTACATAGACAGTTCATAAATGACTTCATTGATGCTGGTGATTGTATGCAGTACATAGTTCATAAATGACTTCATTGATGCTGGTGGTTGTATGCAGTACATAGTTCATAAATGACTTCATTGATGCTGGTGGTTGTATGCAGTACAAGGACAGTTCATAAATGACTTCATTGATGCTGGTGGTAGTTGTATGCAGTACATAGACAGTTCATAAATGACTTGATTGATGCTGGTGATTGTATGCAGTGCATAGTTCATAAATGACTTCATTGATGCTGGTGGTTGTATGCAGTACATAGACAGTTCATAAATGACTTCATTGATGCTGGTGATTGTATGCAGTACATAGACAGTTCATAAATGACTTCATTGATGCTGGTGATTGTATGCAGTACATAGTTCTTAAATGACTTCATTGATGCTGGTGGTTGTATGCAGTACATGGACAGTTCATAAATGACTTCATTGATGCTGGTGGTTATATGCAGTACATAGACAGTTCATAAATGACTTCGTTGATGCTGGTGATTGTATGCAGTACATAGTTCATAAATGACTTCATTGATGCTGGTGGTTGTATGCAGTACAAGGACAGTTCGTAAATGACTTAATTGATGCTGGTGGTTTTATGCAGTACGTAGACAGTTCATAAATGACTTGTTGCTGGTGATTGTATGTAGTACATAGACAGTTCATAAATGACTTCACTGATGCTGGTTGTTGTAGCAGAATACAGACAACAGTCAAATTATCTTGTTTGTATTGGTTGTTATTGCAGAATACTGAGAACAGTCGAGTAACATTCTCCATCTTGAATGTGGCCCCCAGTACAGGCAGGCGTGAATTTTTCTACATCATGCCTGATGATGGTAGACTGCGCACAACCAGATCTTTCACCAATGCCAATTTACCCACGGATCAAGTATACACAGTAAGTACACGGTTTCACTTAATCTTGGTGCCATGGACCTGAACATGTGCGCATGCACACACACGCACACGCACACACACACACACACACGCATGCACGCACATGCTGGCACAAATGCAAACATGCATGTATGCCTGAACTGACCTGTGGATGCATTTAAGCATTGCAGATTTAGATGTGTTCCTGCGTATTTAGGCACCTTTACAATACTTGCAAAACTGCCCGTGTATTTTTGGTCAGTCTGTGTATGTTGTACATATACACAGTCCCTTGTGAGAACACTTACGTTCAGTTTTTAGATTTGATTTGACACGGTAGCTGCTTGCTCTGGGGGGGTGATTTTTTTTTTTAGAGGTTTGAACACTTATTATAGAGTGAACAATGTATGTATTAAAACAGGAAAGTGTGTCCACTTTTTAAGCATCAGTCTTCCTGTAAGTACTGCAAACAGAGGCCAGAGTTGAGGAATGAAAGGATTTAACATAGGAGAGAGATTAGAAATTGACTGATTAAAAAAACTGAAATGGTCGTCATTGAAATCGAACCTTTTCACTGATGTGTGTGCCTGTAATGACATGATATGATATAGTTATATTCACTCTTCTATCCATCAGTCTTTTATCAAATTGAAATTGGGGGAAACATGCATACCATTAAACAACAGTCTACATGTATTGAAGACCTGTGTCGTAAAAGGCTACTAGACTTTTCAAGCATTTGTTTTCCTTTTCATGGTATCTGTATGTATTCCAATGTGCATTTGAGATCGCTGTTGTGACATCTTTTATTTAACGGAGATTTTTACATTGTGCAATTTGCATGGCAGATTTTTTTTTTTATCCCACTTACACATGTGCACATTAACACTTATCAGTGCTTATGAGCTTGCCTGTGAATCTAATTTACAGTCATGTGTTTGTGTTGTGTCAGATAACTGTGCAAGCAACAGATGCAGGAATGAATCCAAGGCCTCTCTCTGATCAAACGACTATCAATGTGCGAGTTGTTGTCAACACTGCTCCTTACTTCACGCAACCTGGAATCACTCTCGGTGTGATCGACAGCACTGAGACAGAGCTAGCCACAACTGTTACTGCTACAGATGATGATGAAGAGGTGGGCTTTTTTTTATTATCATTTTGAAACGGACATGTTCCCATACAGAGTGTGTGTGTGTGCATGTGCATGTCTGTGAGCATGTGTGTGTGCGTGTGTGTGTGTGTATGTGTGTGTGTGTGAGAAAGAGAAAAAGAGGGGAGAGAGAGATTTCATTCATGGAGAAAATGCACACGTTCCTTCAGACAGTCAGGTCATGGTGTTTAAGTCCAGCTGACCATGAAGGCCATGGTCACAGGCATCAAGCCATAGGTTGATGTGAGAACAGATGGAACTGTTTCCAAGAAAAGAGACGCCTTGGCCTCAGTAACATTTGTTCAAGATGGTGTTGAAAATCGGGCATGAAACAGAACAATACATTGGTTTTTATATAGTAAAATCTATTGACTACCATACAGACTTAGGAGGTTACCATCAGGAGTTAATTGAAACTAATGAAAATGAAAAGATGAGCTTATTTACTGGGAACAAATCAATGTCCAGCAAAATCTAAGAAGAGAGGTATCTCTGTGCACACTGTAGTGTACAAATTTATGGACATATGCTGTATACATAAGTAGAATGAACAAATGTAATAAAAGAATTGTTCTGGACTATTGACTGAATCACAGCTGCATTTCCTTTGCTTTGTTCAGTACTTAACAGTTTGGTTTTATGTGTATGTGTACTTGTGTACGTTTCTGTTTTGTTTGATCGATCATTACTCATATGTTGGCCTGTTTTCAGTTTCAGTTAATTTTAACCAATTGATATATGTTGTGGGTATGCAAGGTATGGTGTATATTCTATAGTTTATGCAAAGACTGATTGAAAAAAAAAAAAACACGGTGATATGAAAACAAATGAGCTTTTCTTGTGTGCTGCCGTTTCACATGGGGGTCATTCTGAAGATGGAGATATACTGGAGCAGTGAAGCAGCAGGACTGGCTGGATTTCTGTTTGCCTGTAACATCTGGTGCCCAAACAGAACATATGCAGAACTGTCGGTTTCAGTTTGAACATTGCCCAAGCCGACCACAGTGGCCACTTTGTAGAAATTACATGGAAACCTTTCGATTTGCTTTTGCTAATCACCACTCTTGGTGAGAGAAAAAAAAGTCTGAGTGAGCTATACAGGTGCCGTGTTGTTTGTAAAGCGAAGAAGATTACGTGTGACCAGACCCACGTTCTTGCAAATCAGTATGACCTTCTTCAGTCAGGACGAAGATATCGATCGGTTAAATGCAGAAGTGTCAGATTTAAACAAAGTTTTATTCCCCTGTCCTTGATTTAATGAACTGAGAAGATGTTAATTGAAATCCAAATTCCTCTATATGAATGTATGTCATACGTGAGAAAATGGGTAATGTGGCTAAATTATTGTTTATTTGCTGTGAATGTGTGTGACCACAAATTAATTTCTCAAATTGAGATAATAAAGTTTACTTGACTTGACTTGACTTGACTTGACTTGTTTGCATTGACATCCATTGTGATCCCATGAGAATAGATGAGGATAGCAGTTAAGGTGCAGTGCATTCCCTTGGCTGATGTTCATTGGTCTGCTTTGACCTGTCTGATGAGAAACGTTATTCATCATGGAGATTTTATGCATAGAAAGAACATAAAACTTTTTTTTTTTTTTTTTTTTTTGCTGTCCCAACCTCTGCGCCACCTCAGAGGCAGTGCACCCATGCCACTCATTCCAACACCCCGTCCACAGCCAAAGCCCCGGTCGGCCCCACCACAGCCCCAGCACCGGCAATCCACAGGGAGCAGTCAGTGTCAAGTTCGTCAAGAGGCAACCCACCGGAGGAGACACTGCACTGCTGCCGAGTCACTTCAGTGGTGTTCAGTGGCGCCTGTTCTGATCTAACATACGCAGGACACCACCAACTAAGCCCCCTACTGACGACAATAATTGCTTAGTCGTGGAGCCGACGTGAGTGAGCTCTCCCTCCGGAGGGCGCCACCACGTCTGTCCAACGACAGCCCCCATGGACTCGCCGATACCGGTGACCCGGACGGAACCAAACCAAGGCCACAGACGTGGAGAGGACATCGAAATTGAGGTCACCATTAGAGTAGGGCATGAAGGGCCACAGAATTTGAGACTTTTTTATGCTGATCGATCGATGAGAATGAGGATGATTAAGATGATGCTACGGATTTCCATTTCGGTCTGAGACTACATGACAGGGCTGTACTCTACGCTTCCTTTCATAATATATCCCGGCGTCAACCAGGCCCGAGAGATACAGACACCTGCAGTGTTGGTCAGGAAATTTGAGCAACACTCTCAGAAACGCATCCATTAAGTGGATGAAACTCGACTGTGTGGTCCCAGTCTTCCCAACTGAGCCCGCAGCAAAACTCAACTCTGGGTAGGAGCCGGTCGGGGCAGAAAAACCCACATGACTTCTGATGGGATTCGAACCCACGACCTCCCAGCTGGGAGTCCGCGACGCTAACCACTTCGCCACGGCGGCTGGTAAAAACATAAGAGAAAGAAACATAAAACTTGCTGAAATTTAAAAAGACATCGCTACAAATTGGATTGGGTCTGGCTGGGTGATGTTTTTTTATGGACAGTTGGATAATATGTGTGGGATAGTAAGCTTTTCTTACCCAAACTTTTTCACATCCCTGCTCAGAGTCCTTTTGTGGCCTTCACATAAGTGTGAGCTTGCTTACAGTAAGTAATTCACAACAGTGAAACATTGATAAACTTGAGGGAGGTAAAATTATGCTTTGATGAATATGGCAGTCATTCTTAGTTTTTCATAGTGAGTTTGCGAGAAAGTATATATAGAGATTTTTAAAACACTTTTGTGCAAGGAAAAGCATGAAATACCATGCTAACATATAGTGCTGTAGACTGGGAATCAGTACACATCTTAGTAATTCTGTGTCTAGATTACAGCTAATGATAATTTAAAAAAAAAAGAACTAGCACATTCCATTAAAAAAAAAAAAAAAATGACTTTATAGACCAAAGACAAGTGAATAGGCCTCTGAAAAAGGAAACAGACTACAGAGGATGATGGCAAATAAAGCAAGAAAACATGCAACTATAACCATCACAGCAAAACACGGGCAGCCTCAGTTTCTCTATTTCATTTACGTCATTCTTCATGTTGAGTGCAGATGTGTGGAATGAAAAGATACGTATCTGTTTTAGAGGTGTTTTACTGGATTCCTGTTTGCCTGCAACATCTGGTGACTTGTAAATGTAGGGTAGATTTAGGCTGCAGAAAGGTTCTTGTTCTTTGCTGTCACTGTCTGTACAGTCACTCCACATCCAGTGAAGAATGCTATCATCTTTTCCAAGTCCTCCTGGTTATTGTAGAGCTTGGAAGTATGTGCATTGCTGACTTCACCTCCTGCTGCTTCTCTGGAAAGAGTTGACGTCTTTCATGGATGGGTTGCTCTCTAGACCTCTTTATGCAGGGTCAGATCGGTGAAGCTGCCAGCTAGAATTCACTGTGCAATGTGTGCATTGAGCTGGTTAAGATTTCATGCTAAGTCTCACCAGGATCATCATTTTCTGCTCTCTGAACACCAGGTGGTAGTCAACCCTTTCTGTTGATATTGTAAGGAGTGATGTGAAAATGCTTTTCTGGCTGAAGCCGATGGGGTTGTCTGGCAGGTTTTCTTGGATGTTGCTTTTCCAATTCATCTGCAAGAGGGCAAACCCATGCTTTGTTGTAGAATGCTACTGTCCCACCCCACTTCCTTCTCCTGCATGAATTGAAAGACATGTCCACATGCATGATTATTGTTTCGTGTGCAAATATCGTCTTACGAAATGACCCCACAGATGGTAATTTTTACATGTGTGTGTGTGTGCCTTTAAACAGGAAGCATTCCAGATCAAGTCATACACGTTGATTGGTGACCGTGCAGCACTGGATTACTTTGATGTCCAAAATGTGAGGGATGGATTTAACCGTGTGACAGGGGGAAAGCTGGTCATCACTGGAAACCTTCAGAATGATCCCGAGTTAAGGACCAAGTACACAGTAAGTTAGGGGTGTGCGTGTGTGTGTGTGCGTGCGTGTGTGTGCGCGCATGCGTGTGTGCATGTGTGTGTGTGTGTGTGTAAGGACTGTATGTTTGCATTTGTGTGTATGTTGCTCTGCACTCTCACTGCATTTGTTTGCAGTCATGCTTGTGCATGTGTTGTGCATGTACATGCATGTGGAAGGTGTTTGAGTGTAAAGCAATGGGAAGAAAATGAATATGTGACAGGTCGAGAAAGGGGAGAGTAGACAAAGTGATTTTGAAATTTGTTTTTCATTTTCATTTATTATGACTTACTGATTTAGTTTTTGGAGTGTTTTTGTCTCCTCTCCTCCCGGTTCCCCTCACATGTATGTCTATTTCAAAGGAAATATTGATTAAACAAAGAGACCCCTGTTGGTCATTTTCTGTCTGTGGTTTGGTTTACTTGACATAGTTTCGGCAATGATAAAGCCCTCATCACCATCACCATGGCAGACTCCTAAGTTGCTTTGTGCTTATTCCCCAGTTGGAGGTGCGGGCAGAGGATGGAGGTGGAAAGACAGCAATACAAACCATCGACATACCTGTCAACCGAAACTTGAATGCACCTGTCTTCAATCGACTGCTGTATACTGACACCATACCAGAGAATTATCCACTGGCTACTGAAATACTGACCTTGACTGCTACGGATAATGATCGGGTACGAAGGATGTGTTGGTGAAGGATGTGGTCAAAGAAAATGGACTGATCCTCTGTCTTTCCTTTGCCTGTCTGAAACCGCAAAAACAAATCTGATACATTTTTCTTTTTTATTTGGCTTGCCATCTGCAGTTCTGTTATTTGTTTTAACTCTCTTTTGTTTCTTCTTTTGTTGCGTTTTTTGTCTCTTTTGACTTGTGTGTCTGGTTTTCCTTCTGCTCTCTGCGTGCGTTAATGGTTGGCTGGTCAGTTTGATTATTAGGAGGGAAAAAATGTCTGCAGTAAATGAGTTTTGCATATGTGTATTTATAGCTGTGCAAATTCATTTTCTTGAACAGTTCCCTTCTGAATGGAATCAAATGAAAAAAGCAGAAATATGTGTTTGGAATATTTTGCCTCCATTGATACCATTAATGGTGTGTGAATTGGATGAAAGCTATGTACACTCCATGTTTTGCTTCATTTGTCAATTATTTTTGAATGGATAATAGGCAGTCCCTCTCTCCTACTTCTGTTTCCCCTTTATGTCTGAACGTTTGATGAAAAGTCCGTATGTTTTTATATTTTGATGTTTGGCCAGACTTTTTTCCCCCCTCCTGAGATGACATCTGTGAAAAGTAAGAAATTGTTCATTTTTGCTGAAACCAAGTGAACATCTCCGTGGTTTGATGTGTGGGTTCACTAACTGGAATTGTTTTACACAACCATCCAATTAACCAGTTAACACTGTCTGCACTGACGCTGCCACTCACTTTATGTATCCTACTTTCGTCAGAACCCACAGCTGTTGGAATTCATAGCAAGCAGTTTTGTGTTCTGTGTGCAGGGGTCATGATTTGTTTGTATTTGTGTCTGAGTCAGCATGACTGAGCTAATAATTCTGCTTTTCTGTACACAGAGCATCTGGGGACAGCTGAAGTTCAACATTGTCAATGATATCGAAGCAGAACGGTACTTTGACATTGTGACCAACAGCCAAAACAACGGTGGCATTCTGCGCCTGAAGAGAGGTCTTGTTAACTCTGGAAGAGATGTCTACAGTGTAAGAATTGTCTGTTGGTTGTTATGCATGTTTGTGTGGATAACTGTATTGAAAAAAAACGAAACAAAAACAGACTGTTTTTTATGTCGAGTGATGATTATCAGTTGTAATGTGTGTTTTGGTGAATAACTGGATGGATAAAAAAGATGGTTTGTGTGGATGACTGGACAGACGCAAAAGACCATTGTTTGATGTGTTCAGTTGACTGTCGGTTGTAATATGTATATATGTGGATAACAAGATGGATAAAAAAGACGTTTGTTTGATATTTTCATTTGACTGTCACAGGGATGGAAGTCTCCTGCATTTAACTGAAAATATGGATCCGAAAAATTTAAAAAACTTTGTCTTCAGAGTGGCAAGATTGTGTTTGTGCACTGTCATATTTGGCGACACTTTGTCTGGGTGCTTTCCAGCGCCCAGATGTTTCCAGAAAGTGATATTTTCTCTCTTGTTCATCTTACAAATAATTTATTCTGTGACATGTATATAATATTGAATAAATGTTCTGGTAAGGATATTATTGGCAAATTTAAAAAGAAAAAGGATGGAGAGAAGTTGGTGGCTGCAAATGATCCATTATACATAAAGATGTTTATGATCATTTTTTATGTGAAGCTTTTGGGGGAAGGGGTGGGGGGGTGGATGGCACCAGCACAACAAACCACATGTACCAAGAAAACAAAGTACGATGTATCAATGAGATCAGAGTGGTGAAGTTTGTTTTTTGTTTTCTTTTTCTAAATTGACAGCTGAACTCGGATTGCCATACTCTGTAGCAGCAGGCTATAACAGATCAAATCACACTTGTTTACTCTAAAGCAGCAGATCAAATCACACTTGTTTACTCTATAGCAGCAGGCTATAACGGATCAAATCACACTTGTTTACTCTATAGCAGCAGGCTATAACGGATCAAATCACACTTGTTTACTCTATAGCAGCAGGCCATAACGGATCAAATCACACTTGTTTACTTTATAGCAGCAGGCCATAACGGATCAAATCACACTTGTTTACTCTATAGCAGCAGGCCACAACGGATCAAATCACACTTGTTTACTCTATAGCAGCAGGCTATAACTGATCAAATCACACTTGTTTACTCTGTAGCAGCAGCCAATAATGAAAGTTGTTAGCATCAAGAGTGTTAGACTTGGGGTTATAATTGACAGCTGCTATCAACACAACATTTGGTGTAACATATTGTGTAACAATATTTTTTGACAGTTTCATTTCAGTTAATTTCTACATTTTTTTTTTTTTTTTTTAAAGAATTTGGAAATACTGAGAGCGAAAAGGGAAGTAAACAAATTTCCCATCAAGAGAGACCATCCAGATGGTCCATTACTCTGTGTGTGTGCTTTTCCTCCCATAGATTTTAAAGAATGAGTGGAAGGATGTGAGATGTTAGATGGGATCATAGGTAAAATACAGACGCAGCTTTTTCTCTGCTCTTTGTCAGCCTTCACCCATCTCTCCCCTATACCTTTCCATCCTCTTCTCCAGTCCAAAGTTCAGGAAAAGAAAAGAAGAATATTCATTCAGTGGAGGATCTATGTTTCTTTTATTGCAATAGCAATAAAGAAAATAAAGTCAATTTAGAAAGCCAAACAAAAACAAGATAAGGCCAGTTGAACACACAAAGGGCTTTGTACTTTCTTCTTGGATAATGGATACAGTTTTCAGCCATATATTTTTCTTACATTCTGTTTAAATTTTCTTTGAAATTGACACACAAATTTTAAAGAAAGAGATGGGTGTGCAGCCAATCTGTTGCTAGGACTAAATTTTTTTATTTAAGTATTTTGAAGTTATTCTTTATTTTCGTTTCAGAACTGTCCAGTATTAATACTTGAAAAAAAATCTCGTTTTCTTTTACACACACACACACACACACACACACACACAGAGAAAAAAAGATCCCATAGCATGATGGAGTTCAGGGATTAGTAGGGGGGGTAGGACAGTTATGACCCAAATTTCAGGTTGGTGGGATTGTTCTTGTTCAGTTTCAGGATTGGGGATTGTTCCCCCACTTGTGCCTGTTTTGTCAGTTTGTGACGATAAGAGGATGACGAAAAAAAGAGTGTTGTAAAATGTCTGGTCAATTGTCATTTGTAATGTATATTCATGTGGATAACTGGATGGACAAAAAAGACTGTTGTTTGATGTCTTTAAATGACTGTCATTTGTAATGTATAATAATGTGCATAATTGGATGGACTAGAAAGACTTCTTTGATGTCTTCAATTGACAATCAGTTGTAATGTCATATTGGTGGGGTAACTGGATGGACAAAAAAGACCAGTGTTTGGTAACTTGAATTGCTTTAGTTTGAAACTGGTAAGGTTTTTGGCATGTTGTCTTTCATTTCACGATTTTGCCATGGAACCTTTGATTGCAAAGTCAAAACCTGCCAGACCCATCACATGCTGCTAAAGCAAATCAAACGGATCAAAATGAAATCCTTTTAATCAGGTAAATTGCGTTGCATTTAAAGAATGTACAGTCACCTTGCATTTAAGGAATGTACAGTCATAGTGATAGTGGGCATGTCAGTAGGAATATGAAGAGACCTTCATGAGTTTTGTCATTAAACCTAACACACCAACACGAGTAAGGAAGCCTTGGTGCTGGTAAGTGTGTGTAATATGAGCTGATATGTGCTTACGTGTTTGTAGACTTTGAGTGTGTGTGAGTGTGTTTGTGTGTGAGTGTGTGTGTGTGTATGTGTGTGTGTGTGTGTGTTTGGCTGGGGGGGGGGGGGGTGAATGAAGACTAGGCTTTTTATTGTTGTTTGGAATAATGTACATGAAAATTATATTATTGGATCTTGCGTTTCAGTTTCTGGTTGAAGTTGAAGATGGAGGTTTTGAAAGGTCCCAACCTTGCCAATGTCACTGTGGCAGTCACCCGCAATAGAGAAGCTCCTTTCTTCTTTACAAATGTCTACAATGTGACCATCTTTGAAAATGCCACCTTGGGTTCTCAGGTGGTGGTTGTGTCAGCTGATGACAACGATGTAGATGTAAGTATGAAAAGCTGGCATCTCTCACTTCTTGTCTGTCTTCTACTGCAACCCTCAACCACTCCCTGCCTTCTGTTTTTTTTTCTCTTTTTTTTTTATGTTTTGTTCTATTTTTTTTAGAGCTTAGTTAATGAATGATGTATGCGTTTATAGTCATGAACCTGTTGTCAGTGATACTTTCAAACAGATGAGGAACTTGGGAATTGTCTTTACATTTTTCGATGATTGTTAAAGTAATGAAGAAAAAAACTGGGGGGGGGGGGGGGGGGGGGGACATGAGGCTGACACAAATTTGATAGAATGCCACAGTATAATGTAATCATTTTCTGTACAACATGCAGGAAAATCGACTCTTAATTGTGATCCTGGTACAATCTCTCCTCAGTGTCAGTGGGTAGGAGTAGTAAAGAGTGTTCAGGGACTGGTGGGTCCAGGGACAGTGTTGGAGAGGCATGTCCCATCCCAGAGAGGACGCAGTCAGCATGCCTCAGTTACCATTGCTATCGTGTACTATTCTATGCTGAACACTTTGGAAGTTAAGGGGCAGTTTGCTGCTCTTATTTGGCCAAATTTTTTTTAAAACATAGTGCAGAGACATCCCATAAAGTGACAGAGTGCAGAATTAATCTGCTTTCTCCCTTTCAATGGCCAAACATTGATTAAGACACTCCTGGCTGGTTGCTGGTCTGTCTTGCCTTTTTTTTTTTCTTTTTTTTTTTTTTTTTACTCATAATGCTGAGTTGTTTTCTTGTTTAGTGGCTGCCAGTAAACCTGTCTACAGCAATGTCATTGGGTCTTGGTCTGTGCAGTCTAACTTCAGGTTGATTTCTTTTGCATGTATCACCCACTTGATGACTACTTTCTTCTCAGGTGTGTCTTGTCATTGTAATCTGTGTACACTTGCCATGCTTGACATTCCCCACTTTGCTGTGGTCCGTTTTTGTTCATTTCATTCATGTTCGGTTGTTCATTTTGCTATTGTATTAAGTGCCTTTTCAAATTCATGCTAATGTGTTAGTTCTTTTTCAGCAGTTCTTTGTGGCTAACAAAGTTCTAGCAAAACGATTCTTATATTTCTGAGGCACAAAAAGCTCTTCCATTTCTTCTACTTTACTTAAGGCCAAATGTTGAAGAAGGACATTATTTATCACCTGAAGGTTCTCAGTGTTTATCCTCCATGCTGGTACTTGGCTAAAGCGCAAAACTTACTGATCATTATCCATCCAAGTAAGCCTCCATCAGGACCAGCTTTTTCACCTTAGTTCTGTAGTGTTCTCTCTGATGAATGGAAAATAACTGCCAATGGCTCAAGTGGAGAGCTTGTGTGGTGTGCAAAACAGTCCAGTTTTCTTTCTTAGTTAATCCAGCCAGATGCAGCTTGGCAGCTTCCTGGCTCATTTTTTTTACATTTTATTTGCTATCAGATAGCTGGGTGACCTCCTCCTCTACAACTTCCTGCTTTTGGAAGTCATGTGCAGGGTGGCCAGAGGCAAAGAAAATTCTCTTTTGGGAACTCGTCCTCAGTCTGGATCATCTGTGGAAGGTCCTGTATGAGCAACTTGGTGTTTGTCTCCTTCAATTTGCTCCCCCAAAACACCCACTTCCACCCCTCCCTGACCACTGACAAATACAGGAGTAAAATATGTCGCCAAAGCTGTTGGCCAAAGATGTTATCTGTGTATTAGAAAATTTTCACTTCTTGCCAGAACTCCTGGCAAGGAACTGGGAATCTGACACCCCCATTTTCTCCAACTATAAAGGCCGTCTTTGAGATACTAGCTAAGGAGGATGAAGAAGACAGGATGGCATATATAAGGAAAAATGCAAGGACAGATACTTGTGACTAGGTACAGACTGTGATCTGGAAACACACTTGTCAAAAAAGTCTCGGGCTTACAGGATGTTAATTTCAACATTCATTGGGTGGGTGCTGCTCACAACACACCCTTTACAAGGACAACATTTTGCAGGCACCATCTCCAGATGGATTTGTCACAATAAAAGCACATGAATTTGCTCAGACTCAATAGAGCACTGATTCCCCAGACCCATGAGATTAGACCCATCACCCTGTAATTAGTGTTTCAATACTTGGTGTTGCTCAAGAATGTTGTGAAGACAGCCTTTTAATGTCCAGAGTCTCATTTCATCATTCAGTATCTCAAAGATTTCAAGATGACCAGGCATGATGATAGAAAAGGTGTTTCCTTCCTGGTGGCTAATATTTCTGTCTGTAAGGCACAGGCTTTCCCACTTTTGGTTTGAATTTTACAAGCTTGCTGTGGTACAGATGATGTCAAAATATTCCATGTTTGGCAAAATGTATTTAGCTTGTCAAAGTAGGATTCTTGCATTTGCTTTTCCACTAGTCCACTTGGCTGTTATGAGAATTCATGTTGTTTGCCATACAGAAGTGATCTGTCCTGTAAACTGAAAATATGGTAGTCTTTGGGAAGATTTAGTACAGTATTAGCCTGAAAACTGGCTAGTTAGATCAAGTAAACTGGTTGTAGCTGACAAGTCTGAGATGGGAAGTATACTTAGCCAAACTCACGAGTATGAATGGAAATGTTGCATAATAATAGGATCCACAGGCAGTTTATAGGATGAGATCCTGCTTATCTGGAATGTATGGGCTCTAGCAAATACCAGAGAATTGACTCTACAATGGCACAGAAACATGGGTGGTCTCTTAATTCTCTGTGGGTTGCTTGTTTCACTGCTGTGACAGCATGAACTTGATGTGGTTGCATAAAGGAGGTCATAACTGTTTGTTATCTCTTAAAACCAGCAGGTTGAGGAACAAGAGAAACTGAATATGTATGAAGATTATGCGAGTATTATAGAGCATAGTCCTTGCACTGCCATACAGTGAAGCGCATGTGTGAGAATGTGCAGTTACATGTATCTGCCCAAGGTTTGGACAAAGAGCCTGTCCTGTGATTGGTTTGCTTGCTTCTGTGCTTCTCTTTCTCTTTAGATCGGTTTCCTTTCCTGTATTTTGTTCTGAAAACTGGAATGGTTAATCTTATGTTGCAGCCAAGCTTCAACCAGATCACCTACACAATCATGGAAGATCTGGACAGAGACAGTCATCTGTACTTTGCCATGCCCAATGAAAGAAGTGGTCGGATCGTAGTAGTTAATGATGATCTGAGGAGCACTTCAACACCTGTTCTTGGTAAGCACATGACAGCATTCAGATTTCAGGTAAAGCATACAGTTAAGTGTCAAGTATAAAAGGTGACCAGTTTAATCGGTTTTTATGTGCATGAGCAAAAAATGTGGATGCAGGACAAATGAAATAAATGTTAAAGCATTTGTTCTTAGTACATATACACAGTGCATGTAGTTTTGTTGTGATGTCTTTAGTTTTGTGGTCTAGTTAAGAGACAAAAGTTGTTTTAAGCAGGTTTTTTCAGCAGTTTTTTTCTGTCTTCAGAAACATGACTTTTTGATCAATTACTACGCGTTCTATACAAGACCTTTTTATGCCTTACATTCTGTTTTAACTTTTGCTGATTTGTCTCTGAATTCAAGATGAGAAACCAAATTTCAACAATTTACTCAAGTAAACTTTAAAATGAAAAACTACTTTCGAAAATTTTCCTGTGTGAATGGATCACTGGTCTGGTAACTAATATTCACATTGTTGACTTACTTGAATTTCACTTTCTATTGGCCAGTGAAAATATATGAAGGCAGCTTACCAGTGGTAACAAAGAGTTCACATTAGGGGTCTACTGGAAGTGTTAGATAAGCTTGTGAAGATTTCTTATTTAATCGAGAAACATGGCGAGCTAAAAGTGAAGATTTGTTTCTTTGTTTGTTTTACCCCAGTTTGCATACAGAGAGGGAGAGGTCAGGGTGACACAAATTCAGGATATTCTTTTTACTACAGCCTCATGTATAGCCTTGCGGACATTTTACATTTGAGTGAGTACTGTTTTGATGCAGTGATCCATTCACACAGATGCTACAGTTACATGCATTCTCAGTGTCAGCTTATGGTACAAAGCGTGACCATGAGTAAGATAACTATATTGAGCGCTTTTTGCTTTGGAGAATGAATATGGTGGTAGGTAGTAAAACAAAGTTGACTAGGCTATGGCACTCAAAAAAACAAAATGTCAGTGTTGTTAGTGATGTTAAGGGCAATGGTAATTTTGACCGATGTTCTTCCATTCAAAACAGGCAAGTTGAGTGATAATTACCATGGTTTGTGGGCATTCAGATATGATTCATGGAAAATGGGTGATAATTTCATTTGTCAATTGCTTTTCAAAACATAGCTCCATCTCTTAATGTAGATGAAGAAAGCCGAGTACAAGTCTGGTGCTGTCCTTGGTGCAGGTACACGTAAAGGCAGAAGACAGCGGCGTTCCACCTTACCAAGCTTATGCTCTGGTGTATGTGCACGTTTTGCGGAACTTTCATGCACCCACATGGGGTCAGGACTTCTATACTACTACCGTGGCAGAGAACCAGGATCTTGGCAGTGTGTTCTTTACATTGACCATCACTGATAGAGACAACACGGTATGGGCAAATGATCAGTGAACTCATAGTGTGTGTGTGTGTGTATGTGTGTGTGTGTGTGGTTGCTTCATTTAAGCATGAAGCAACTAACACATATAAAATGCTTTAAAATTAGATTATTTGATTTCCACCGTATTGCATGAAATGGTCCACATTCTCTGTTGAAATTAAATGTCAGAGAGATGTTTTGTGCGAGGCATTTATTAGCCACAGGTTTGGCTGCAAGTCTGATGCAGGATGCTAGTTTTTTAAATAGCTTGATCGGTTCTGTGAGATTAGTGTGTTTGCATATTTGTGTCTAAGTGATTAAGTAGAGTGTGCAGTTGTGCACTGTACTATTGAAATTTCTTGCAAGCTGTTGCCAGCTTGCTTGTACTGTTTACTTAAAGTTTCATGGCAGGATTAGGATGACCCAGGAAAGTGTCCTAGATTTAGTCGCCAGGGTGGAGCTGTGTGTGCACGCTTTCTGTGGCCAAATGGAAGACAGTTTGTCTGCTTTTCAGCTTTTACCTTTCCTTACAAGTACTTTTTATATAAGGAAAAAAACTGCTTGTAATGGCTGGACTTTCTAGTGGCCCCATGTGAATTGATGCAATGGAACACAATGTTGGATACTGACGATAAGAAAAGATCAGTTAATAGTGATGTTGGAAATGAGGACAGTGATGTCGAAAGGGAAGATAATGAATGGTGGAGTTCTTTTTAAAATAGTAAACAAGAGAAGGAACTGTTATTCCCATTGTGAAACATTGGTGCATAACAGAATGTTGTATGCATATAGTTATTTCACCATGGGCACAGATGTTAACTATCTTAATTTAGTGTTTATCTCCGCTATCCATCAGAGATTTTGTATTGTATTTCTTTTTCTTCCTGTCTGACAAGAGTAGTCATCCTTTGTGCGTGTGTGTGTGTGTGTGTGCGTGTGTGTGTGTGTGTTTTCTTGTCTGTTCTTGAATCATCAACTTGCTGCTGGTGTTCAACAAGGTTAAGTTAATTTCAGAGTACTTTGAAGCTAGATGTAATTGACTGGGAAAAATGGTTAAAGTGCACATGAACCTGCAAACCATGGTCAGTTTAAGGCTGTTAGTGCTAACATTAGTCACAAGTTGCATCTCTTTTTTTATTACAGTTTGCATCTCGTTTATTTCACTGTAGCATTGATGTTGTAAGCTCTTAAGTGAAGTATATTTTAGTTCTTGTTGTAAACATTTCTTATTGCAGGATCCAAACAACTATGTGGACTGCACACTGCTCAACACTACCAGAGCTTTTTCATACTTTGAAGTGAAAAAACACTGGTAATGCCAATGGTGTGAACACATGCGGAATCACTGTCAAGTCACCTTTGTTCTATGACACCCTGAGACCTGCTGACTATAATGTGAGTCATATGAAATTATATGGATTGTGTGCAGGCTAAGATGAAAGTTACGGAGCTATTACAAATTTGTTTATTGTGATAAAAGGTTACAGGTAGGTTAGATATCATAGGAAATCACGATAGCTATGTCATGTTATGGTAGAGTACCAGTGGGGCCCAGTACATTACCAGTTTTTTTTTTATGAAAAGTTTCAAACATGGACAATAGATTCACTGTTTGTCCTCACATGATGTATTAAACATGCAGCAAATCATGAGATAGGAAAAGATAAAAACGCCACAAGGATGACATCAGAAGATTACTTTTAAATCTCCATTAAGACCAATTCAGTTATCTTATCAGTCCCTGCTGTCAAACCCCCATCCCCAGGACCATGCTGAAATGTTAACCATTTAGGTCTTAATTTATCTGCCTGGTCTCTCATCAGTATCCAAGGCCAGAGAGGGCTGTAAATAACATCCGTTGCAACACTTCAGTCTGTGTTGCATGTACTTTTTCATACACTTCAGTCTGTGTTGCATGTATTTTTTCATACACTTCAGTCTTTGTTGCATGTATTTTTTCATACACTTCAGTCTGTGTTGCATGTATTTTTTTCATACACTTCAGTCTGTGTTGCATGTAATTTTGAACATACATTCATTTTCTGGCCTCAGTCACTCAGTTTTTAAACAATACATCTAGAGTTACAGTACAGATGACTTCTCGTTCCTGACCATAGTTTCTTGGAGCCAGAACACACTGACTAGAGGCAGTTGGAGGAGTTGGGTGTGTGTGTGTGTGTGGGGGGGGGGGTGGGGGGGGATCAAGGATCTCAAGATTTTTTTTTCCCAGGCCTAGGTAGAGGTGGAAGGTAGAAAACTAATGTTTTTGTTTATGAGATGAGGAACACTAAAGGAAAAAAGTGCTAGAGAAGAGCAGGAAAGAAGCTGAGGGTTGGGAAAGGGGAGGTATGCAGCATTTGTTCTGAATCTGAGGAACAATGCTGATGTAAATGTAACTGTGGAAGGTGACTGGTAACAACAACAAATCATATTGTTCGGAACTTTTTTCTGTCAAATATAGAGGATGTGTGGATGAGGAGATAGTTATTTTTGTTCTTAATTCTTTATGTACAAAATTTTCATGTTGTGCTTTACATTTAGAAACTGAATGTTTCTTTTTTTTTTTTTTTTTTCGGTCATGAAATCAGTTGGACATCATAGGAAGAGATGGGGGCTCTCCTTCACGGGAAACGACGAGTAGTGTGAGAGTGAGAGTGAATGTGGCTCGTAACCAGCACCCACCAGTGTTCCAAGGAGAGCCCTATCGGGCTCACTGGGATCTGGCAGACATCACCGAGTCCACTGTACTGCTTCAAGTTACTGCCAGTGATGCAGACAGTGCGGTGCGGTATGTATTATCATTATCAGTTTTTCTCTTTTTACTATTTTTATTTTGTTTGTTTGTTTGTTTGTTTGCTTTTTAATTGTCTAAAAAGTTTTAATTGGACCTCTCAGACTTGCATTATTTTCAGATTCGTTTGATGATTTAGTGATAATAGCATTCTGGGAAGCAGTTGTAAAGAAGAATGTGTGGATCATCCCATTAGTCCCATAGGGTCTGCAGCTGTTTTGGAATTCCCATGAAAGATTTCACTTGTACACATGGTGTGTGACTGTGGTGGATGTGTGCAGCCACAGTTAACTCTTTTCTAACAGTCACTGAGTATGCTTTGGGTTCAGTTGAAGACTGGAGCCACAATCCCCAGTTAGAATTAGTTTACAGATATGTTCCTTGTAGTTGTAGTATTGCTTAATTTTCCTCATACACATGCATACATTTGTATCTCATGGGTCAGATTGTGACAGGGATAAGTAGGACCAAAATGGTATCACTACTTTCCTCATTTTCCTCGTTCATGATAAAAACAAAATTGTTCCATTTCTTTGGCTCTTCATGCTTACGGTGACCTGTAATTGAGTTTGTTGGAATGTCTGTTATGTGAGTTAAGAACTTTGCCACAACTGTGTGTTTGCATTTTATGTAGTTATTTTATAGGTGTTATAGTTTGTGTTTAAAAACATTTCCACAGGGGCAAAAAATCTTGCGAGAAGTTGTCATTGTTTCCATTTTTATAAAAACTTGGAATAAATCGCATGTGTTGCATGTACTTAGAGGACGCTGTGCTTTTTAGAACAGATTGTGTACCATATTTGCAAGCATGCGCTTGTGAGTATACATTCATATTGTAGATTAATCAGTATTTACAGTTTTCATAAAACACAGTTTGTATGTACATACACATCAACATCCATCCATCTCTTACCTTTTAAGATTATCTCTTGTCTTGGTTAGAAACGATATGTAACGTAGATGGTTTTTGTTTTTAGACTAAACACAACAGATAGATTTACTAAATCTTGTACAAGAAAGATTAGACAGAAGATTTTTGCCAGGTAACATGTTAAAGATACTATCGGACAAGAACCTTTCTGTGCAGTTATCATTTGCTACAAGCTTGCTGATAGGGGCATGTATTACACCATAACCTGTCCAAGACAATTCTGCAGGGTACAGCAGAGTGTGGACATTCCAGAGGCAGACTTAAGTCCTGGATGGAAAACATGAAGACATGGACTTGTGAAAACATCTCTACCCTGTTGTCCATGACTGAAGAAGACCGAGGGCTGTCGAGATCCCTCAGTGCCTAAGCATCAATCATGGCACCTAAGATCTGTCATCATGGCACCGTCATAATTGATAAACTTAATCCAAACTTAATCCAACAATCTTTGAGAATGTTTTTTTTTTAGAAAGTATTTAGAAGGCTACCCGGAGGAACATAGACAAACAAATCACAAGACAAAACATGATGCGTTTCGACCTCCTAGGTCTCCTTCAGGCAAGATACACAACACTCAGGACAACGAAAGTGAATGAGCAATCACTTATCTTCATCCAATTTGGTGCAAGAAGACTACCTAAGAGGTTGAAACATGTCGTGTTTTGTCTTGTGATTTGTTTGTCCGCATTTTTTTGCGGACCCTTATAAACACTTTTTTGAAATTTGTTTAGATTTCCACCGTAGTTGCCTCACTTTGCAACTAGATCTAACTTTGAAAATGTCATATGTTGTGTTTCAGCCATTCAACATTGTTAACTATGAGACGGATTCTTCAGGAACAAACCCATTTGAAGTTGATCCACAGGGTAGAATCAGCCTGCGCCCTGGGTTTACCTTGGCTGGTACAGATACAGTTTACTCTGTAAGTGGCCACTAGTATTTTGCATTATTTTCTTTAATTATATACTATCAAAATTGTATCATGGTCAAAGAAGAATATTCAGTGGCCTTTTTTTCTTTGAAGACATGTCATATTAACTTACAATCATTTCAGTTTGAGATTGAATGGAAAAGAAAAAGAAAGATATGTGGTATGTGATAACTATACTCAATAAATTTTGGTATTTTTATTAAGAGAAGAAAAATTTCATTTGAAGGTTTTTAGTGCAATTTTGTTGATTAAAAATGAAGATGGGACCGGTACAGTTTTGTTGTCTATGTAACTTGGGACTTTATAATGTATCGTAAAGGCCAGCTAACAGGATTTAGTTTGTATGGATGGGATTGGTTTGGCCCGGCTGACACTGAGAAATACTGTGAAACGAAGCATAGGAAAGGAGGGTGTGTGTGTCAAGTAGTACTGGACACAAATGGTACTTGGATGTGATCATACTGTCTTAGTTGGTATGTGTAAAATCAAATTCTGTGGCCTTTCATGGCCTCCTCTCACTTTTGTTTTTCCTGGAAAACCATCCCTATATAGTTAGTTTGTGTCAGGGTCACTGAGAGGGGACACGCATTCATGCTGACTTTGTGACTGAGCATGCACGCACGCACGCACACACACGCACATGCACATGCACACACACACACACACACACAAATCAATTTCAGCAGTCTTGGGAAAAATGATGATATCCATGGACACACACAACAGAGAGAGACTTGCCAGTGTTGGTAGCATTTACTCTGCTTTTGTTTCTAGAAATGCCTAGAATTAAAGTTATGATGGACTACTGGAATTACTTACTTTTTTGTGCTTTGTTTTCTAGGGATATGTAGTAGCCTATGACAGTGCAACACCTCGGCGTACAGACACACTGCATATTTCCAAATCACAGTGGATCGTAATCGCTACAGCCCAGTGTTCACACTGACCGATGTAAGCATCAACATCACCGAAGACAGGCCACCCGGTGACATCATGGACGGTGTACGGCAAATGACGAAGACAGTCAGACACCAAATGCGGATGTGAGTTTTACAGTTTACATGGACCAGTCATTACACACAGGCAGGTTTTGGGTGTGTGTGTTTTATCAGTATTTTATTAATTGGATTAAAACTAAAGTAGAAAAGATTGGGAAATGAATCATGGTACATCTTTATAAAGCATGACCTGTGATCGCTGTCACAGAACATACTGATTGTTGTTTGTTTTTATTGGAATCTTGACAGTTGCATAAACTTTAGAAACTCTCGTATATCTGCTCATTTGTACACACACACACACACACACACACACACACACACACACACACACACACACACACACACACACGCATGCATATGCGCACACACAAACACACAAGCGCGCGCGCACACACACACACACACACACACACACACACACACACACACGCTCACACTCGCTCACACACACACACAGAGTGTGGCATAATGAATCCTGTCTCAAACAGGGTGTACTGTGTCAGTTATCCGCAGTTACGAAGTTCCTGAGGGCAGGGATTCAATCTATCTCCATGTGAGATGTGAACCAATTCTTCATGTCCACAAAGTAAGAGCTGTGAAAAGAAAAAGAAAAAAAAGTCATGGATCTTTTCCATGTTGGCAGCATGGATAAGACTTTACCACTTGCAAAGAAAACGAACAGGACTTTAAGGATTGGCAAGCTTGAAACTTGGTGTTCATGTTGGTGACAGTGAACAATTAATGTAGCTAGTGTGGTTCACGTTGATGAAAATGAGATTTTTACTGCCAAGCTAGTTTTAGTGAGAGATTCAGTGTGTATTTAGGTTTCTCGTCTGAATGGAAGTGAGATAAGGATTTCATCAGGTGCTTGTCAGTGACAATGAGATTTTGAGTTTAAACTTGAGTTGAAGTCAGTGGATGCAAGATTTATGAAAGAAAAGGGTGTCACTTGAATAGAGCTGGCATGCATGCAGAAAATGGGTACATGCACATGCTTCTGAAGAAGTATAATCGCACTTGTGCGCGCGCGCGCGCACACACACACACACACACACACACACACACGTACACTCACATACACTCACACATGTGTATGCTCATGCAAATAGACATACATGCATGTACAGCCATGGACATACACATTCACATGTGTGCATGCACATTCTCATTGATGCATATACGCACAGCCATCAGAGAAGAAGTGAGTTTTTATTATTGGGTCCATTTGTGAATCTAGAAACTTAAAAGTTACCTCACACATTCCTGTATCTTTTTTTTTTGTGGTCAGAGTCGCAACTATAAAATCACGTACTCCGCCACTGCGACCTCTCCAGACGTGCTCAGTTTGTTTGGCGTCACTCCTACCTCTGGTGACATTTTTGTCAGAAGTGATCTGGCCAAAGGATTCAGCAACGGAATACACACTGTAAGTCTGAATTGATATTAGAGGCCAACAGTAAATGAATATTTGGAATCTGTTAAATGTCTAGTGAAAATGGTAAGATAATGAGAGGTTTCTGTTTTGTTTACATTTGGAATTTGTTGTACTGTATATTAAATCTGCTGGCACTGAAACTGACTGTTCTGTGTGTGTGTGTGTGTGTGTGTGTGTGTGTGTGTGCATACAAACCACCACATGTGTATGCATTGAAGTGCAGTAATTTAGAAATGATTGTATCACTGTGTGCTTTTAAAATGTTTATATTCTGTCTGTCTTGTCTTGAAAGTGTGACTTTCAAATATATACACCTAGTGTCACATAATTCTGTAGTACAAACCACTTTGTGGATGTGCTGTTGCAGTTCACAATAACCGCAAAAGACAATGGAGAATACCCGAACACAGGTACCAACCAATGCAGGGTGACTATCAGAGTTCGGCGAAACGGTTTCCCTCCACAATTTCAAAACTTGCCCTACAACATTAACATTGACCGCGGCACCAGAGGAGGACAAGTCATTTACACTGCCATTAGTGCGACCGATGATGATCCTGTACGTAGACATGTTGGTGTTCATATGTGCATGTGCATAATTCATATTCATTGTTGGTTGATGACTAAAAGGAGATGCACTGAAAAAAAGTGGAAATGTATTAACACTTAAGCATATTGAGTGCTTCTATGTGCAAAGGCCTGTATTTTTGTACATGTGTGAGCTTGTGTGTGTGTGAGACTGTGTGTGTGACTGTGTGTGTGTGTGTGTGTGTGTATGTGTGTGTGTGTGTGTGTGTGAGACTGTGTGTGTGAGACTCTGTGTGTGTGTGTGTGTGTGTGTGTGTGTGTGTGTGTATTATGAACTTGGTCAGATGGGAATTATCTGTTTACATTTGCAGGCATGTCTGTATGTGTTTTGTACACTTAATTAAAACCATGTATGAATGTTCTTCCAATTGTCAGTATTCAAAAGTTGTCGCATTGTTCTGCAGGGAGCATATGGCATTGTGACCTATGAGATAGTGCAGCCAGATGTGCCTGTACCTTTTAGCATCAATCCAAATACTGGCGCCCTCTCTTTGACCCGGGATATTTCTGGTCAAGAAGAGTACCACGTGAGTATCAAACGCCGTCTGTGCTTGTGTGTTTACCTGTGTGCATGAACGCATAGTGTTTGTTTTGCATATGCAAGTGTGTAAGAGAATTTAAGTGAGAGAGAGAGAGGTTTGCATTGGGGGAGTGATATGGTCTTCAACATTTTTAAAATGTAATGTCTGCAATAAGAAAAGAAATGAAATCTTTTTAGCTTGCTTTGACCACTACATTTAATCTTCAAAATGGATATTTTGTGTTTTACCTACATGTGATTGAGTTAAAAACAACCAGTACATGGTTTGGCAGATTTTGTCTGAATTTTCCGAAGTAGAACAGTGATGATTCTTTGTCAAATGCTGTATGGAAAATCACTATGACAGCAGACTGTAGGGGTGCCACGAGATACTTGAGCAGTCTTGGACCTCCATAGTTTTCTGCTACACTTTAGCTCCAAGTAGAGATGTTGTAATCGACCCAGTCTTTCATGACCACCCTGCACTGTAATATAGTCGTGGACATGATGCCGTACATGCCTGTAGTAGGCATGTGTACAGCAAATGTGCAAAGACGTTCCTGTGGAACGACATATGTGTTGATCTGCTGCTTGGCAGAGTTAGGAAATGTGTGTTCACATCTACAACATTCATGAAATTCCAGGATATTTTTATAAACGACCTGCATCCATACAGAGCATGGCTGTCAGCGGTGAATAGCATTGCCTTCTCGTGGAATCTTATAAACCTGATTATCCAGATAATGTTGAGCGTATTATTTTTTTGGGGTGCTGTCATTTTCGGTTCTATGCGTTTTTTTACTGGTTATTGTCAGGGACTGAATAACAAGATTGTCATTCTCCCAACTGACTTGTTCTATATATATGTATTTTTTGCTGTCTCCAATCTGATGGTGAGTTCCTCGAGTCCTGTTTCATTCCTTCCCAGTAACATTACAAAAAGTTTCATCGCCAAAGACAGTAGGAATGTTGAAGTGTCGGAGCGTTTTCTGATGCACTGTTGGCATCTTTATAATATGTTATTATGGCACAGCTAAAGTGGTTGCCAAAGTTACTTTCAAATGACTTGCTGCAAGCTGTTACACCAGATTTAGGTTTAAGTAGAGAAATATTTAACCACTTAATTCCTCACTCAAAGGACTGTAAATATGTTAGAGTGCACATTCACATTCTAGCACAACTGCAGATGTGAACACATGCATAGGTGCAGGAAAATTTGGGTAAGACTTGTGATGGTGTGGAGGGGTAAGGGGTGTGCAGGTGAAGACAGGCAGATGGTGATATGCGCAGGGACCAAGGGCAGCAGCCAGTCAAGAAGACACAGACAACGTGTGGAGTTTTCCTCCTTTTATTTCTCTTCCATGCCAAGGAGCTCAAACCAGGAACACTGCCCTGGGAACTCGCTCTCTCTCGCTCTCAGCGCACTGAGCACACTCTCGTGTCACTCTCGCGGACCACTCTAGCCAACACTCTGCTCGCACACTCTGGGCAACACTCCCCCCACTCACGCCACACGCCTCCTCACTTACATACAGCTTGACCGGACCGCAAAGCCGGCAACGCAGCGCCGCAGGCAAAATGAGCCTCGCGAGACAGCAAATGACAAAATTTGTGCTATCTGCCACGGTTTCTCTGCGTTGTCTAGCTCGCCGTACGGTCAAGGTGTCCAAACATATAAGGTATCGATGAAAACCTCAGAACCCAAGGAATAAAACGCAATAAATCATATTTGACAATTTTGTGGCTGTGTAAAGTTATTGGCAATTAAAGTCCGAGAATGAACCCACTTTTAAAGAGTTTACGTCATGTTTTCCTTTATTTCGATGAAAATACTTAACAGCATGAAATAATTTTGTAATGACTGAAAAGCTGGCATTTCGCTCTTTTTATACATACAAATCTCATTATCCAAGATGCCGTCTGCGGGGAGAACTTTGTGTTTAAAATTTGATAGAAAACACAACTTGCCTTATCGTCACATGGCCGTCGCCATGTGCTTTTAACACGATTTTCGATAAAATGTTATTCCGTTGGAATGGTCAATCGGATGATAATTTTTTTATATATTTTCAGCTGCTTCCAGCATAGAAATGAAGTTATTAAAAAAGATTTGATAGGGTCCGAATTTCATAAAACAACAATTTAGATCAGAACGCCGACAATGAACAAAGAAGGCGACTCGCTCAGGAGACCGGCGCCGTCAGTCATTTCGTATAGTCGCATGCTTGTACAGAAAAGATCATAGCCATGCGATATACGAAATGAGAGCTTATGGACTTTACTTCCAATGCGCATTCTTGGATTCTTTGGATTCTCTCATACATTTTGTGAAGTCAAGAATTATTTACGGTTTGTTCGTCGAACAATTCAAAATGGCGCCAAGTTTAATTTGGTTGAAATACCAGTTTTAGGGAAAATATGGGTTTCTCAGTTCAACATGATTGTAATGAATAGAATACATTAATTTTTGTGACTTCGGCAACGTATACACAACTATGTAGGTTCTGAGGTATTCATGATTTAAGGAATTTACACAATAAAGAAATGAGATTCAACCAAGGGAGGTAAGGGGGAAGATAACTCATGAACAAAATATCTCGTGTATGACGGGTGACCAAGAAAAAACACACCCTTAGCACCCGGCTACAGACTAATAAAACAAAAGACAAGAAAAGTGTTCATGATTCCGTCTTAAGTAAGGAAAGATGAAAGATAAGTTCTCCTGTTTAACAGGTTTTGTTTTCAATACTGAAAATGTGATTATAACCAGTTAAAAGAAAACAAAGCTTGCCAGACTTAATTCTGGTATTAGTGGTTGAGTATTTTTCACCATGTTAACTCAAGTCTATTTTTTATGAGGAGTTATTGATTTTGAATCATTATCTCTCCCATTGTGCAGTTCATGATCCGTGCCTATGATGCTGGTGAGCCACCAAAAGAGGATTCTACACACTGGTTTCTGTCCGTGTGAACACACAACCTGGAAACCCATTCTTCATCACACCAGGTGTAAACACCAACTACCAGGCTACTAGAGAGATACTGGAGACACAGGAGGTGAACACTGGGTTCTACCAAATTACTGCCAGAGACGGTGATACCACGGTGAGTTTTAGGCACTCAGGACAGCATAGGAATTGCTGTTAACAAAGAAGAAAAAAAAGAAGGTAGAGCAAATCTAAAATGAACATTCCATCCTGGGAATGTAACCCCCTTTCCTTATCCCCCACCCAAATGTTTTGTGTGGAAAATTGCACAATGCTCTAAAATGTCAAAAGACTCGTAAAGTGGTAATACTTGAAAGTATGTGGCTGATCTTTGTGAAAATTAGCAGGTATGTTCACTATGGGTTATGGATGATACCCAGTGTTTTACTTTACTGTTATAGCCGTTACTAATGGCTATAACTGCCCATAACAGTTTTTTCTTCTTTATGGAATATCTCAGAAAGTATTTGGCCGATCTTTCTGAAAATTTTGTAGGTATGTTCATTATGGACGACGGATGGTGCCCGACATTTTTTAGTTTACCGTTATATTTGTTACTAACGGCCATAATGGCCCATAACTGTATTTTCTTTTTTTGGAATATCTCAGAAAGTACATGGTTGATCTTTCTGAAAATTTGTAGGTATGTTTATTATGGGTCACGGATGATGCCCGATGTTTTACTTTACCATTATAGCCGTTAATAACAGCTATAACGGCCCATAATGGTTTTTCTTCTTTATGGAATATCTCAGAAAGTACCAGGCTGATCTTTCTGAAAATTTGTAGGTATGTTCATTATGGTGCCAGATGATGCCTGCTGTTTTAGTTTACCGTTATAACCATTACTAAGGCTATAACTGCCCATAGCAGCTCTTCTTTTTTATAGAATATCTTAGAAAATACTTGGCCGATATTTCTGAAAATTTGTAGGTATGTTAATTATGGGTCACGAATGATGCCTGATGTTAAGTTTACCATTATAGCTGTTACTAATGGCCCATAATAGTTTTCTTCTTTATGGAAAATCTCAGAAGGTACTTAGCCGATCTTTCTGAAAATTTGTAAGTATGTTCGTTGTAGGTCACAGATGATGACCAATGTTTACTAGAATAGCCATTACTAATGGTTACACCAGCCCAAGACGGTTTTTCCTCTATATGGAATATCTTACATGTATTCAGGATAAACTGGGAGTACATTTATATGCTCTGCATCTTTTTTTTTTTTTTTATAGATTCAGAAATACAGCAGTAGACAGGAAGTTGTGACACAAACATTGTGTGCCTGTGCATTAGTCCATTACTGGCGACGGAAGACACCAAAGGGAGCTCAAGTATAGAGTAAAGGCTCAATAGCTATTTAGCTGTTGTAAGCTAATCAGAGTGTGTAACACTGATAGAGAGTATCCTGCCTCTTCAATAGAAAAAAAAAAAAAAAAAAAAAAGAAAGAAAAGGAAATCAGTCCCACCAGGTCTTCAGTAAATAATACATGAACAATTGCCATGGTTACAAGAACAGATATGAGAAAACTTTGATTTGGGCATGATCTGCAGATATGCATTCTGTGATTATCCATCAGTCATGATACCTGTGATGTGAAGGTGTGAACATGCACAAATGTATTTCTGCACTGCATCACATATGTAAGAACATGTTCAATGTGTTCCTGATTTTTACATTATCTTCTGCTCCTGGTGGAAAGAGTTTTTTTGTAGTTGGCTAAACAGCCGACACCAAAGCTCAAATCTTGATTTAGGTTTCCTTTTTAAGCAGTTATAGTAAACAGTCAGTGATTATTTCAGGGATTTTGCTACCAAACAGTGCTTCCTTTTAAGCAGTTATAGTAAACAGTCAGTGATTATTTCAGGGATTTTGCTACCAAACAGTGCTTCCTTTTTAGCAGTTATAGTAAACAATCAATGATTGCTTCAGGGATTTTGCTACCAAACAGTGCTTCCTTTTTAAGCAGTTATAGTAAACAATCAATGATTGCTTCAGGGATTTTGCTACCAAACAGTGCTTCCTTTTTAAGCAGTTATAGTAAACAATCAATGATTGCTTCAGGGATTTTGCTACCAAACAGTGCTATCATCTAGCTTTTATTCAGCTCAGAAGCCTGTAATTTCTAGGGGCATTGCAATGTTTTGAAAATCAATACAGCATTGTCGTGTCTTCTTACACAGATAAGACCTCCGAAACATAGACATAAACCTTTATATGCCTAGCGATGGACATGGGTACATTCACACCCCCCCCCCACACCTTTTTTTTGTTGTGTGCAGGGACCATACAACACACACTGACGTATTTCTTGGTGAATGGTCAGCCAGAAGTAAGCAGATACTTCCAGGTGACATCAGGTGTTGGTGGCCAGGGACAAGTGTCTCTTCGTTCCTCTGTCTTACAGGACTCTGAGAACCAGTACATTGTAAGTGCTCATGTTTTTTTACTGGCTTTTGATCATCACACTGTGTAGAGATGTTTTGCTAGGGAATTTGCTTTTCATGTTTGCCTTGCATGTTAAAATGGTCATATCAGACTGTAATTTGGCAGTCTTTCCCACTCTTTCCTTTCCAAAGTAAGCAGTGTAAACTTGGAAAGTTGGCATTTTCTCTGCAGTTATACAGACTTGGGAAACCATGCAATATTGACCAGTTTTTGCACACCAGATTACTTGTGATGCGATCAATTCATTAGGTGAATTAAAAAGTAGGCCTGAAAAGTCTGTCTGAAAGTTAGATGCACCGTGTGCTCGCTAGATTACAAAAGACCTCGTACTCACCAGTGATGATCTCGATGTTCGACTCTACACACCACTGTGACTGATCAGAATTGCCAAACTCTTAAACAATCCATTTGATACTCTTGGACTTGTCCATAGAGCACATGCATTTTCTCAAAATAGAGATTCTTGGAATAATTCTCAGGTGGGATTCCCAGATCTGTATAAATGCTAGCAGAACCAAATGTGGCAAAATGTTAAATATATATGACACCTGTTAATCTTTACTGCATGAAAGTATTGCCAAATTGCAAAGTCTGTAAATCTGCTGCCTGTATGTTTTTAAAATTGCAATATGAATTTATCCTAAACTATGATCATTTAGAATTACAAAAAAAAAAGACGTTAACTGATATCGTGAGTGTTTATCACATATTTATGGTATTAAATATCTTGTACAAGGAACAGACCATTTTATGGAATTTCTGCTAAAGAAAAGAGTGGATACAATCACCTACTAAATGTATACAAAACTGTGAGATATATATATATATATATTTTTTTTTTTTCCTCTCTTATTTTTTGTAAGTAGTTGGAAGTAAGCTGTTGAGGTTGATCACAGTGGGAAATTCAACAGATTTATATATTTCCTTACTAACAATTACCAAAGTTATTTGATTACTTCGTTAATTGGCCTCTGTAGCCAAAATCTAAATGACAAACAAGGAAAAGTCTGCAACAAAAGCAAACAATTCTTGAAATAAGATAAAATCATAATTTGTAATGACATGTGTTAATCTCATTGAAGAAAAAAAAAGAGGTCTTAATACACTTTCCCAATTATCTGCAGTAATTAAAGTAAAATACAGATGAGAAAAATTAATCTGAAACAACAACAGAGCACTGGAGAAAGTACCAGAACTCGCTGAAGGTTAAAGGCATTCTGGATCTGCCTTTTGTTGAGGACAGACACCACTGATGGACAAACTAGTTCAGTAGGTTCATCCTTTGGCCACAATGTGTCTTTCCACTTGTTTCATAAAAATCAGTTCATCAGTTGGCTTTTCTTTCTTTTTTTTTTTTTTTTAGATTAAAAAGTAAAAAAAAGATGTCAGAAAATTCTCGTGAGCACAAATGGCATTGAAAGCTGAAGTTAATTTACCAGAAATTAACCTCCTTTTTATTTTTTGAAGATTAAACTGAATTTTGGTGTTTGCCTTTAAACTGCCTCATAGTGCTGGTGATTAATCATTGCTACCTAGTCTTGTAAAATAACCAACAATCAGTTGTTTGATACGAAAAAGGATTCCAGTTTGATATGAAAAAAATTCCAGTCTCATGAATATTTCCTCACCCTCACTACAATAAAGTTTGTTTCATATTACATAACATCAGGTCCACCACAGCAAATAGATCACACCAACATGGCTAAAAGTGTTGTTTTCTGTCCACAGACAAAATTTAGGCACAAACCTCTATCATTACAGCATGCAGATGAACATTAGAGTTAAAAAGTTGCATATTCCCAGCTGCAGAACACAGGATCAAAAGTATAAGAGCCATTTGTCTGAAAATGAGACCTGCCCCTGCTCCCCACACTCCACCTTAAAATTGTCTGACATATAGTACAACTTCTTGACCACATTGTGCCGTGACAGTGACCTTGTTGAATGGGTGTACTATGTAATCAAAATGTACATGTCCCAACCATTTCTAGCCCCTCACTTCATCTTTTCATAATCGTTCTTGGTGTGTAGACATCGTCACTGAGTTTAAAGGGCAAATTGTCTTGCATTTAGTTTACACTAAAATTATGGAGACAGACCACCTGTTGCTTGGTATTTGTGTTTGCAGTTATTACAAAAGAAACTGTATCAAAGGCAGACTAAAAATGACCAAGTATTTGTTTCACTTTTAAAAAAAGTAATGTACAGAAAAAATGGTGCTGTAACCAACATCAATCAGAGTGGGAATGGAATGTGAATAAGAAGACTAAAACACACACAACATAGCAAAGAAGGTGCTGAAAAGATGGTTGTTCTGTGTTCTGATTTTGTTTGTCATGGTAGATATTTCCCCTTAAGAGAATGCTTCATCAGACCATGAAAAAATAAAACCACAAAATGAAAGAAAGGAAAATAAAACCATAACTAGCCAACAGAAACCCAGGTGCACATTTATTGAAGGAAAATCAGTACACTGGATAATGAAAATGGTGATCTTAATGATTGTAATTGGGATTCATAATTCAGGTACGAATCGGAGTACAAGATGGGGGCTCACCTCCCAAAACAGCAACGGCAACCGTGACCCTTACTGTGGACGTGTACCGCAATCGGTTCACACCTCAGTTCATCAATGTGAACACCTATGACAAAACAATTGATGAGAACAAGGCTGTGAACACCTTGGTCACACAAGTCACTGCCAATGACCAAGACAGGATCGTAAGTGGCTTACTGATGGTTGTACCAATTCTCAGCACTGATCGTTCATTTTGGTGTGCATGTACCTCCTGTTTCTACAGAAATATTGGTTTGTTGTGTTAGTGTTTGTTCATTTGATTCAAACATGATTTGTGGTGTGTAGTTTTTGTCTTGTTTTGAGATGAAAATGGGGTGAAGGTGAAGCCGCCTTTTTAATTGATTCAAAGTACCTTTAAAACATGGAGAAGTGGCAGTGTCTAACAATTATCCATCACAAAGGTGCATGCATGTGCTTTAGTGTCAATATCTGCACATGGAAATGTGTACACACACACACACACACACACACACACACACACACACACACACACACACACACACACACACACATACACACACACACACACACACACACACACACTCTCTCACTCATACACGCACACATACACAAACGCTCTTGCATATGCTTAGTCACTTTCAACATGACTTGCTGATTTTTTATATCATTTTTTTATCATGCAGTATTTGAAATACTGCATTTTGTATACATGCATTTCTGTCTCCTTTACACAGGCACACTCTCTGTCACACTTTCGCTCAAAAGAGTTGTAAGTATGCTCAAGCATAGATAATAAATGTACATACTTGAATTGTCAACAGAACACCTACGAAACAGTGACCTATTCAGTGATTGGTGATGGGGCCTCTCCTGCGTACTTCACAGTGGACCGCAGCAATGGGCGCATCTTACTCGACAGATCCCTTCAAGGAACAACTCAAGAATACTTTGTGGTCTAGAAAAATGTATCTGTTGATAAATTTCAGGGGTGGTGGTGGGGTGGGGGGGGGGGGGGGGGGGGGGTGCAGGCGAAATCAGTTATGTACTGTGATTTTTACAGTACTTCAGGCTTTGGGATGTACTTTGCATCTTAAGTTCATGTGTAACTCATTGCAGATGAATTTGGAGATAACTTACAAAAGCTGAACCTTATTCAGCACTAAGGGGCCGGAATAGCCCAGTTGGTAGAGCGCTGGACTCATGATCCTGAGGTTGCAGGTTGAAATCTCCGCCGGGCTGTTTCAGTACAAGGGGATTTTTTCCCTCGGAGTTCACATTGGTTCTGACTCTATTTCCCATACAGTCCTTCAAACATCTTGCACACATGTAAAATCCTATCACCAACTTTCGGAAGAGAAGGCCAGTTTGGTCGTTGGTAAGGATAACAAGTTACACATAGCATGCACCTTCCCCGATTTTGGAGTATGGCTGCCTTAATGGTGGGGTAAAAAAAATGGTCATACACACAAAACTCCACTCCCTTTGTTGGGTGGATGGGATTAATACTTGCCTGTCTACACAGGGAGTGTCCACAGGAGTATCAGCCTGCGTACGCAGAAACAAAGAAATTCAGCACCAGCTTCAGAGTATACTCTTTAATAGTAAACTCCCAAGTCCAAACCTCATCTGTATCCATGTTGTCTCAATCCATACCATGTTTTACAAGTTACTTTCCCTTCACCAGTCTTCCCCACTTTGATTTATTTGATTTGCATTTAGCAGTTTAAAATGTTAACATGGAATAAATTAAAAGGTCCAGTTACACTCAGACCCAATGAAGGGGCGTGTCATGAGTCAGCCAGCTTACGTTACGATTTGTCTTATGTGTGAGTGTGTGTGTGTGTGTGTGTGTGTGTGTGCATGTGTGCGTGCGTGTGTGTGTGTGCATGTGTGTGTGTGTGTGTGTGTGTGTGAGAGAGAGAGAGAGAGAGAACACATATGCACAGTTTATTCAGTTGTATCCATTGTCAAAACAGTGCAAACCTTTTTACCAGTTTATGTCCCTTTTTAACGTGCCTGCCACTTGATAGCAGTGGCAAGGTAAATTCTGATTGTATTGAAGGTAAATCAATTTTCTATTATAATGCCATGTTTTAGGCCAACATGTCAACAAAGAAAAATATCCTGGTGCATTTTGTTTTACTTTTGTTTTTCTCTAACCCATTTTTCTGTGCAGCAGTAGGCCAAGAGTGAGTGTCCTGAATAAGTTACATCCTGAAATAAATAAGTAAAAGTAATTCATTTTGAAAAAAAAAAAAGCGCTAAAGAAGTTGCAGAATTTTCTTTTAAACAACACAGATTCACATATACTGAAGTGGGTAAAGGTCTTGCAAAATTTTCTGTGGTCTGATAAGGAATTCAGGCATGAAGAGGTGATAGTGTCTAAGTATCTGGAATGTATACATAGGTAATGACATACAATGACAAAAAATTGAAAGTTTCTGGTGCGTCTGAAGTTTGAGCAGGTGATATCTGTATTCCCAGCTTTGTGCAGATGATAGTGTTTTGATTCTGATCTGTAAACTTAGAGATGTACCCAAGAACACTCTCATAAGATGTGTTAATCATTAACTCATATTGGTTGCCAGCATATCTGGCTGATAAAATGTGTCAACAGTCAGGATGCACATGAAGATTACTGTGCTGTTTCACTGGTCTGCAAGTTCGTGATGTGCAAGAGTTAACTGCCTATATGTAAAGATTACTTTGATCATAAGGCTACAAATTTCTCATGTGTAGAGTTGACAGTCTGAGTGTGAAGATAACTATACATCAGGATAGGGCTGCAAGTTTGTGATGTGTTAACACTTTACTGGCTTCTCTGTGAAATAACAGGTGCGTATACTTGCGTCTGACAATGGTGTCCCTCAACTGACCAATCAAACTGCAGTGATCGTGACAGTGAGCAAGAATCTGAGAACACCATATTGGATTGGGTCACTTCAGTATGAAGCAACCATATTATCCACCTATCCAGTTGGAGTACCCTTCATCACCATGTCTGCCGGTGACGATGACTCCACGGTCAGTGTCCTGCATACATGCTGCTGATCGTAAGGGGTTTGATTTTCTAGCTTTTCAGCTTCATGAGGATAACTTCAGAAACCTGGTTTCATAAGCATTACTGATGGTTTTCACAGTGTTTTTCTTTAGCACTGATTAGTACTATTTTGCAGGTAAAACATACCTGCAGACTGAAAATGACCATTAAAAAATGATTTGTTAGCACCTTTTCTCAGAGAAATAGAAGGGGGTTTGGTGCTGACAGTCACAGTCCTGTGTAAAGAACGCTGTTGGCAAGAGGGCAAATATGCAGACAAAATGCATTAGATCAAACCTTGGTGCTTGCTCATGCACATGCATGCACACGCATGCGTGCATGCACATACCTGCGTACACACACACACACACACACATACACACACACTTACACACAGACACACACACACACACACACACGCACACACACACATGTATGTGGATGCATACACATGGACATACAAACATACTTGCTGACACACTCGGTCTCTCACTCTCTCTCTCTGTGTCTCTCTCTCACGCACACACACACGCACAGACATACACACACACACACACACACACACACACACACACACACACAGACACCAGTGTTTGTGTGTGTGACAGGTGTTTAATGATCTACACACACACACACACACACACACACACACACACAGACCAGTGTTTGTGTGTGACAGGTGTTTAATGGTCTACACACACACACACACACACACACACACACAGACCAGTGTTTGTGTGTGACAGGTGTTAAATGATCTGTTTTCTGTTACTTGGCAATGACAGGCTCCCAGCAATGAAGTGGTTTTCTTTCCTTTGGATTCAAACGATCCTACTTTCATGTGGTTCTCCGCTGACATGTCTGGAAATGTTTCCGTCAAAACTTCTCTCACTTCCAATGACAACCAACAATCATTTTATCAGGTAAGATTTCAGCTTGTTGCTCTGTCAAAGACCAAATGATTCTGGCAAGTGTCATAGGTATCTAAGTTGTTAAATCTTAAAATGGAATGATTTTGCATGTGTTTTAATAAATTAATTCAGATTTGTTCTGCTTTCAAAAGTGGCTAAGATTCATGTTTGTTAAAGTTGCGATGAAATAGGTGTAAAAAAATGCAGACCTGTTTACCCTTTTGATTTTGCCATAATTTTTACGGAAAAAATCAATTACGGGAATTACGGCCCTCAAAAAAAATTACAGGAAGAAAATCAAAAAAAGAAAATTGTTAAACACGAAGTTTTCTCTGCTACCGTTTCGGTTAAAAGCAGTGAAAAGACATTTCCCAGCATGCCTTGTGTCTTTTAGCCTGTCAAAGATGGCGACGAAGCGGTCTTGCACGCCAACGTCTGGCTCTTCCAAATCTTCAAAAGTTGAGAAAGTATTGCAATTATGAAGGTTACGGTTTTTTTTTTTTTTTCAAATACAGGTTTTTGTCTGAGATATTACAAGTACACGAATTTGGGGGGTAAACAGGTCTGAAAGTGTTATTTTTCTTGTCACCCTTCCATTGAGAGTGTCTGGCAACCCTAGCCAGGGGTGTGCAAGTCGTCCCTTCCCCAGGGATAATCCCCCCCCCCCTGCCCTGGATGCGGCCCGTGTAGGCTCATTCATCAGGGTCCCCAAGGAGGCCCATTTTTCCCACATCTCCTCCGTGTTCTCCTAGGACACTCCGGTGACCAAGGAAATTTCCATTTCCCTGGCCGGCTGCCGGTTCTTCCCCCATGTGGCCTCCCACTTCCGCCACTCTACCAATAACCTGGTGGAGTGGGACCGCAGCCCCAGTTCGGGGATCCACCATACACTGCTGGACATGTCCTTCGACATGCTCTACAGTGCGTGGAGGAGATCAGGCCGGAGAAGGACGACTCGGTCTCTGTGTCCTCATATGCTCGGTATTCTGAGACACACCCTGAGACCATATCTCGCTTGTTCAGCGACCCCTGGATGCGATTCCTAGTCAACAGGATCTCGCACCACCTTTCGGCTGCGGCGGACAACGCAGCCAGGAGCCACTACTGTTGCTTTAGGCCATACTGTCACAGGCTATCTCGCCCCGGCGCTTAAGGCGGCCTTGCAGTGCCTTCCGGACCCCAACCCGCCAAGCGCTCTCTAAAACCCTCTTGCGACCAGAGATGAAACTTCCCCAGCAGAATTTTTGTGTCAGCCAGCAGGGAGGGCCCCGGAGGTGACTGGAAGACTCACCTACAGGGGGAGCTGGAGTAGGGAGAACTCAGACTGCTACCCCTCCATCCTCCCACTCTCCTCCCCGGCCCCCTGGCCCCTCTGGCAGGCAGCTTATCCCGGCATGTCCACCAGTGAGACATGTGGGCCTCAGCCCATGGATAGTAGCGGTCCCTACAGGAGGGGCTCCTCTGGCCTTGGGCCCACAAACGCCCTCCTCTGATAGTTCTCCCCCTTCCTCTCCCAGCGACCCTCCCCGGGCCGGGCATAGGCTCCTTGCCAGGAAGTCTCAGAAAAGTCTCAGAACTTCTCCAAAAGAGGGCCGGCACAAGGATCCCCCTTCTCAACCGGGGTTCTACTCCAACCTTATACACCCATCTCACAGACAATACCTATGGTTCATCTGGCAAGATCAACACTCCCCTCAGCCTCTCCCTGGCACCCCTTCCCATTCACGAAGGTGGTCAAGGAGATGGCCTCCCTGATCAGACAGGAGGACTTTCGCCACGTAGTGTACCTGGACGACTAGCTCGACCTGGGTCCCACCCGGGCTTGGTGTCAATCCCACACCAACTATCCTCTACGTGCCTTTTCCAAACAAGGGTCGTCACCAACCCCAACAAGTGTGAACTCACCCGTAGTCAGCGGTCCTTTCTGGGGTTGAGTTTTGACACACTACCCATATGGTCTCCCCGACCCAAGAGAGATCCACTCGCATTGGGGACATCATCTCCCTCCTCCCGCCTCCGCCTATCCACCCACACCCTGGCCAGAACCCTTACCTCCCTCCAGGGCATGATGAGTTCCTCTTGTCCCTCATCCCCTAGGCCGGTCCCCAAGCGCCAACTCCAAGGGAGTTCCGTTGTCGATGGTCTCAGACCTTCGACCACTGGCTTCAGTCCACCCGCTGGGTCCTGGTTCCTATGGGCTACGGAAGAGTGGCTCGACCCCGCCCACTTTGTCCCCAAGGGTCCCATTTCCCCCTCTACCCAACCTGGACCTCTGCACAGACCCCTCCAACTCAGGCTGGTCACCCACATTGGAGAATCCTCATACCTCGATAGTGTGGGATGCACAGTGTGAGACGCTCAGTCCACCTGTCTCCACATCAACGTCCTGGAATTTGAAGCGGTCAGGCTTGCCCCCAACCGCTTCCAACCCCAGATCTCGCACTGACTTGTTCTGCCCAGGGACAACACTTCAGTGCCTTGTTATTCAACAGGGGGGGGGGGGGGCGCACGAAAGGGGGCTCGCTCCCTCAGTCTCTGTCTCCATAATGAGGCCTCCTCCATCCATGCGCAGGGAATCACCCTCTGTGCAAGACACATAGCGGGGACCCTCCTCCACGCGAAAGGGACCCTCAGCAGGCTAACCTTCAGCCTGGTGGGGAACACTGTTCAGGCCCAGGGCGCTCCCCCTTCCCTGGTCTGGCCTCCTGACATACACCTTCCCTCCCTTCCCAACCCTCCACAGGGTGATCAGGAAGGCGAGACTGGGAAGACCCAGGCTCAGACTCATCACCCCGTGGTGGCCGAACCAGTCCTGGTTCCAGACCTCTAGTCCCTCCTCCATGTTCCCCCCCCCCCAGTGGGCACTCGGGACATGCTCAGATGCTCCGTCGGCTCTCATGCTGCTATGCCAGCCCAGTTGCGAGCATCTGCCCCTCCCTCACAGACGGACAAATCCCAGTCTGTCCTAGACATACCCGTTGGGCTGGGGCCTCACAAGATCTTCGGATTAGCGACTTTGCACAGAGCCAGCACCGAGTCTTTTCCAATGGGAAATATGGCCTCCTGGTGCTCATACAACTCTGTTCCCCCATCTGGCCCTTCCAATATCCAGATAGGCACCTTCCTATCTCACCTATTTTTTTCATTAAGACTCTCGGCTGGCTCCATTTGGGGTTACTGGGAACGCTCGCGCCCCAGACGTTCCTCCCAGTCCTATCTCTAGATGGCTTTCCAAGACGGTCAGATCGTCCTACGCCCAGGCGTATAAGGATCTCCCCATCTTATCTCCCTGGGCCCATGAGGTCAGGGTGCTGGCCACTTCCACAGCGATCCAGCACTCTGTCCTCTTGCGCCACCTCCTGGAGGCAGCCTACTGGCATTAGGAAAGTCCCTTCATAAACTTTTATTTCAGGGATGTCTGCATGACCAGTGATGATGGTTTTAGGGACTTCTTTTGCGGCTAACGCAGCCATATCTATTCCTCTGCTAACCCCAAGAACCATTAGGGCACTAAGCCCTCCTCCAATTCCTTTAAATTCTGCTATGGTCTGACATGGTAAAGTATATGACACCAAAACGGGGAGTTTGTATTATACTCCCCGTTTGGCTAGTATACTTACCATGTCAGACTCTAATGCCCATCCTGCCTTCCCGGCTAGCGCTATGGTTCTTGGGGTTAACTTGCACATAGGCCTTGTTGAATGAGGAACAGGAAGTTTACACCGGCTTCTTCCCTGGTGGAAGTAGGGTGGGCATCATGTGATGGTCTTATTACTGCATTAGCCACAAAAATCGGCCTGGCAGAGCTAACTGCCGTTGAATGCTATGGTCTGACATGGTAAGTATACTAGCCAAACAGGGAATATAATACAAACTCCCCATTTCAGCTTGTTTGCGTAGGAATTTTCTTTTTTCTGGGTCCTTTCTTTCTTTTTTTTTTTTTTTTTTTTTTCATCTGAGAATATTGTCATTAGAAATTTTCTTTTGTAGGGGATGGGAGTGGGTAGAAGAGTTGGTGGCAGATGGGGTTGCAGAGTGGATATTTAGATTCGCTTACAGTTGTAATATGAGATAATGAGCTGATTGATGGTTCAAAATGTGTGGGATTGCCAGGAAGTTGAAAGCATGGAGGGATCTCAGACTCACTGGTTGGCAAAGTAGCCTTGAGAAAAGATTTAAAAACATTTTGAGGCCATGTGGAATTGAATGTCTGACCCATTTGTTCATGCCACCCCTTTTGATATGTCAAGATAGGATAGGTATATTGATCTTGGGTTTGATCCAAAACTCTACGACATGGAGTACACAATACACAGTGATGTTCCATGCCACATTGATCCTTGACATGACTGAAAGGGCACATGTCCAGAATGATGATCCAGAATATGTTAACCTTGACTTCGTCAAAGAACACAGATGACGGGATGATAATCAAGTATACATTAACTTCGGCATAGGCGTATATGATAGAACAACAGTTACAGAAACATTGGCCATGGCTTTGAGATGAAAAAAAAACATGACAGCATGACAATTCAGGAGAGATTGACCTGGCTTTGACATAGAGCAGCCCTGACTGCATGCCTTCACAGAAGACATGGTAGACATGGCCTTGGCTTTGACATAGAGCAGCCCTGACTGCATGACTTCACAGAAGACCATAGATATAGGACACGGCCTTGACCTTGACATAGAGCAGCCCTGACTGCATGACTTCACAGAAGACTGTAGACATGGCCTTGGCTTTGACATAGAGCAGCCCTGACTGCATGACTTCACAGAAGACCATAGACGTAGGACACAGCCTTGACCTTGACATAGAGCAGCCCTGACTGCATGACTTCACAGAAGACTGTAGACATGGCCTTGGCTTTGACATAGAACAGCCCTGACCGCATGACTTCACAGAAGACCATAGACATAGGACACAGCCTTGGCTTTGATATAGAGCAGCCCTGACTTCATGACTTCACAGAAGACTGTAGACATGGACATGGTCTTGGCCTGAACATAGAGCATGCCCTGACTGCATGACTTCACAGAAGACTGTAGACATGGTCTTGGCCTTAACATAGAGCAGCCCTGACTGCATGACTTCACAGAAGACTGTAGACATGGCCTTGGCCTTGGCATAGAGCAGCCCTGACTGCATGACTTCACAGAAGACTATAGACATGGCCTTGGCCTTAACATAGAGCAGCCCTGACTGCATGACTTCACAGAAGACTATAGACATGGCCTTGGCCTTAACATAGAGCAGCCCTGACCGCATGACTTCACAGAAGACCATAGACATAGGACCTGACGGCCTTGGCTTTGATATAGAGCAGCCCTGACCCTGACTGCATGACTTCACAGAAGACTGTAGACATGGTCTTGGCCTTAATATAGAGCAGCCCTGACTGCATGACTTCACAGAAGACTATAGACATGGCCTTGGCCTTAACATAGAGCAGCCCTGACTGCATGACTTCACAGAAGAAGACTATAGACATGGCCTTGGCCTTAACATAGAGCAGCCCTGACTGCATGACTTCACAGAAGACTATAGACATGGCCTTGGCCTTAACATAGAGCAGCCCTGACTGCATGACTTCACAGAAGACTATAGACATGGCCTTGGCCTTAACATAGAGCAGCCCTGACTGCATGACTTCACAGAAGACTATAGACATGGCCTTGGCCCTTTACGGTCTGCTGGGCTGTAAGCCACATTGCCTTGCTTTAGTTTCAGAAGAGACCGAGAACAGCTGTGCTATTTTGGACATGGTGGTGTTTGTTTATGAATGCTTGTGAGAGTTGAAATTGTGGACTATGTAGTATGAGTCTTTCAAGTCATGTTATTAAATTTCATGATTTGCTTTCAGTGGCAAATGGGCATCAGAGATAACGGAGTTCCATCCAAAGAGCAGTTCCAACGTGCCACGGTGACTGTGAATGTCATTTACAACGAAAATAGGCCGACATTTACTAACTGCCCTTTTAACTTTCAAACGCTTCAAGAAAACGCCCCCCTGGGCCCTGTTTTTACTCTCACTGCACAGGACGTTGACACCAGGGTATGTACGGTGGTTTTATTTTTTTTATTACAGATGTCTGTGTCCTCAGGGTGTGTGTGTGTGTGTGTGCGTGTGCGCACATGCGTGTGTGTGTGTGTGTATGTGTATGTGTGTCTGTATCCTCAGGGTGTGTGTGTGTGTGTGTGCGCGCGTGTGTGTGCGTGGGTGCACGTGTGTATGTATGTGTGTCTGTATTCTCAGGGTGATGGGTGTGTGTCTGTATCCTCAGATGTGTGTGTGTGTGTGTCTGTATCCTCGGGTGTGTGTACATGTGTTTGTATCCTCAGGGGGTGCGTGTGTGTGTGTATCCACAGTGTGTGTGTGTGTATCCTCAGTGTGTGTGTGTGTGTGTGTGCGTGTGTGTGTGTGTGTGTGTGTGTTTTTATGGTATTGATGAGAATAAGGATGATGGGGGGGGGGGGGGGGGGGGGGGGGGGGGGGGCTGTGTGTTTGTATCCTCAGGGGGGGGGAGGGGGGTGGTTTTTGTATCCTCAGGGGGGGGGGGGGGTGTTTGTATTCTCAGACGGGTGTCTGTATCCTCAATGGGTGTGTGTGTGCATGTATTCTCGGGATGTGTGCGCGTGTGTTTGTATCCTCAGTGTGTGTGTGTGTGTGTTTATCCTCAGGGTGTTTGTGTGCATGAAGCATATATGAGAGAATGAGTTTTGTGATAATTAGGTTGCAACTGGTGTGTGTGTTCAAAAAAGAGATGTGCAGGCATCATAGGCTGGTTGTTGGTGCATGAGATGCATGAATGCAAATGAAAGAATGAGCATTAGTGTGTAAAGTTCAGTTACTAAGCACTACCCTCTTGACTATCAAGCATTCTAGTTTTATGAGTTAATCTTTTAGAAATGTGAAACCCAGATTAACAAATTGCATATAATGTTTTATTGTGCGTTATTTCATCATCCATGACCCCTTCTACCCATCCATGGCTCTCTCCTTCCACAACGTTCATTCTGACCACTCTTTACATAGCCTCACCCTGGTAATCCTTTCACGGCTCCACTTCGGTAATGTATAAGGAGCAGTCAGTTTCAGATGGTCGTGAGGCAGCCAGCATGACTGGACACTACTCTGCTGTGGAGACACTGTTCAGTGCTCCCTGTTCTTATGCCAAACACTCTGGATACCATGTACCTAACAGTAGTTGATTGCTTAGTCACAGAGCCAGCGCGAGTGTGCATGTGTGTTCCTCTCTGGACAGCACCACCACATCACGACAGTTCCCGTGTGAACTAGCTGATACTGAGTGGTTTGATTCAAACTTACCATGGACAAATACAGGGAGAGGAAATTAAAGCTGAGGACATCATAAACACAGAACCTGATGGGCTACAGAATTCGCGACTTTTTTGCCTTTTTTTTTCCCTAAAGAAAATGAAAGTGGAAGATGATACGATATTGAGTTTCATTCTGGTGAGAGATTTCATGACAGCGCTGTACTCTATGCTTCCTTTAAGAATGTGTCAAGTTGTAAACCAGGCCCAGGTGGTTCAGGGCATCAGTAGTGTTGGGTTAGGAAATTGAGCAACATTCTGAGAGAGAGAGAGAGATCTGTGAGATGGATGATACTCATGCAGTTTCAGTCTTTCCATTCAACTCTAAACCACACAAGTATTCATGAACACAAGTAAGCAAGCTCTTCTATTACTTGTATTCATGAACAAAATGAAAGCTTCTTGATTTGACAACTCCTAGCCTGGTGATGCTAAACGAAGAGTTGTGGCAGATGATTCATTCTGATATTAAATTAAAATTTGCAATGATTGTTGAATAAAAATTTATAAGTCTCCAAATGCAAAGAGGGCATGAGAGATGTCCCAGAAGGCAGCAGAATTGGTAAAGGAAGCTGTAGCTTTTCTTGTAGTTTGTCACTTTTGAACTTTTTCACCCCAGGAACCATTTAATACGATTTCCATGAGTATCATCGGAGACAGCCAGGCTCCTGACTTCTTCAGCCTTCAGGATGTGGCCGGCTTTCCCAACCAGAAACAGTTGATGCTGATTAAAAACTTCATCAGGACAGCACAGAAAGATCATGGTAAGTTGACAGAGGCTTGTCTGAAATGTTGTCCTTTCTGTCTCTGGTGGATCTGTTCTGTCTGTCTGGTAGATTGGTTATTTTTCTCCAAGTACTCATCTTTTTTTTTTTTTTTTTTTTGAGACATCTTTAAGAAGTGTGTGTCCTGTTCTTTTTTAAACAATCAGTACTTTTTTAGCCAAATCCCATGATATTCAAGATTCTAAAGAAAATGTTTATTGACTATACAAAAATATTTGTGAAAATTTTTTTGCTTCAAAATCATGAACAACAACAAAAAAAAAAGAAACATTAACTTTGTAATTACAGGTACATATGTTTAACGCTGGAACATCAATATTTAAAAATTTATCAATGCAATTTTTGTGTGTGTGTGTGTGTGATTGATCATCAGGTGCGCGTTAAAGCAGAAGATGGTGGCGTTCCTCAAAGGACAAGTACCTGTGTGATTACTTTCAATGTCAACCACAACCTTAACACTCCACGGTTCACTGAGCCATCGTACAGCCGGACCATTAGTGAATGTGCTGCCTACGATTCTCCAGTCATCACTGTGACGGCCACAGACGACGACATCTTTGTGAGTACCATAAGCTCTGATAAGCTGATGTGTCATACCTTTTCCCTGAAAACTTTAAATTCATAGTAGTGCATTTGAGGGCAGGTGAGCTAAGAAGAACAATAATTTCATACTTGAAACTTGAAGATTGAGATTTTTTTCATGATAAAAATAAAGTACATTCAAAAAGTGTGAATACAGTATACGTCTTAAGATTGCATTGAACAGCTCTTGCCCCACTTGTTTCAACAGTGCTCAGAAACAAATGGCCTTAGAGAAGTGACTGCTGACTACTTCGATTGTTTGCAGTCTCCTTTCAACATCATGACTTTGGAAGTTGACAACGACTATTTCTACATTGAAGAGAATTCCAATGGAGTTGGCACAGTGCGGGTCAGAAGAGATCTTAGGGATGACCCCCAAAGGCAGCAAAGTTATACGGTGAGTAAGCTGTATGGTGCTCCCCATCTGTATCTCTTGGCACACTTTTTTTATTTTTTTCAATTTCCAGCACTATGCTCACCCTTTCTCCTCGCCACCCCCTTCTTTCTGAGATTCTGTTATTGTAATATTTTCAGCACCGCACCTCCTCCAATTTCCCATGGCGTACATTTTTACTGTCTTTGCTCCATAAACATTTTTCCTGCTTATGTACAGGACTATATTTTGAGTACTTTGCTCCATTACCACCCCCCCTCCCTTTTACCTTCCCCCTCCCACACTGGTGTTTTTTTTTTCTCTTATTTCTAGCACTTTATTCTTTATCCATTCCTCCTGTTTTGCCCTACAACCAGCTTTGCTCCAAATCCATCCCTGCTTACTCTGTATTTTTACCATTTTTCCAGATCCTTAGTCCATATGTATTCCTCTAGGGATTACCTTTTACTGTGTTTTCAGCTCTTTGGTCCATATCCATTCCACCAGGGATTGCCTTTTACTGTGTTTCCAGCACTTTAGTCCATATCCATTCCTCCAGGGGTGACGTTTTTTTCCCTCTCTGTCTAGCTTTTTCTTTTTTTGTGTGTCATCCCTCTTTGGATTAACTTTCTGCCACATTTCTAGTACTTTTCACCGTATTCGTCTCTCCTGGGATTACCTTTTTTGTAGTCCCAGTTCTTATAGAACAGGGAGTACTTTAGAATGGGAACGAAGAAATGCTGTGTGTGTGTGTGTGTGTGTGTGTGTGTGTGTTCGTCTGTTCGTCCATCTGTCCGTGGTCAAAATGTGTTCCACTCGCTCCAGACAAAACTACTTGGCCGATCTTTCTAAAAATTTGTAGATATGTTCATTATGGGTCATGGATAATGCTCAATGTTTTACTTTACTGCTATAGCAGTTACTAATGGCTGTGACAGCCTGTAACGGTTTTTCTTTTTTATGGAATATCTCAGAAAGTACTAGGCCGATCTTTGTGAAATCTCAGAAAGTACTAGGCCGATCTTTGTGAAAATAGCAGGTATGTTCCTTATGGGTCACGGATGATGCCTGATGTTTTAGTTTACCTGTTATATCCATTACTAACGGCTGTAACGGTCTGTAACAGTTTTTGTTCTTTATGGAATATCTCAGAAAGTACTAGGCTTATCTTTGTGAAAATTAGGTATCTTCATTATGGGTCATGAATAATGCCAGATGTTTAGTTTACCCGTTATAGCCGTTACTAACGGGTGTAACAGCCTGTAACAGTTTTTGTTCTTTATGGAATATCTGAGAAAGTACTTGGCCGATCTTTGTGAAAATTAGCAGGTATCTTCATTATAGGTCATGAATAATGCCAGATGTTTTAGTTTACCGTTATAGCCGTTACTAACGGCTGTAACGGCCTGTAACAGTTTTTCTTCTTTATGGAATATCTCCAAAAGTACTTGGCCGATCTTTGTGAAAATTTGTAGGTATGTTCATTATGGGTCATGGATCATGCCCGACATTTTAGTTTACTGTTATATCTGTTACTAACAGCTGCAACGGCCCCTAACAGTTTTTTCTCTTCATGGAATATCTCAGAACGTTCTTGGCCGATCTTTCTGAAAATTTTTAGGTATGTTCATTATGGGTCACGGATGATGCCAGATGTTTAAGTTTACCGATATAGACATTACTAACGGCCCATAATAGTTTTCTTCTTGATGGAAAATCTCAGAAAGTTATTGGCCGATCTTTCTGAAAATTTGTAAGTATGTTCATTATAGGTCACAGATGATGGCTTATGTTTACCAGAATAGCCATTACTAATGGTTACACCAGCCCAAGACGGTTTTTCCTCTTTATGGAATATATCATGAGTATTTAGGATAAACTGGGAGTACGTTTACATGCTTTGCATCATGTTTTTTTTTAAAAATTTATTTTCAGCATTCTGCTTCGTAATGATTCCCTCTTGGGATTACCTTTTTAGCGTATTTCTAGCATTTTGCTATATATCCATTCATTCTGGGATTACCTTTTCTTTTATCTGTAGTTTTAGCATGTGTCTGTGTTTCCATTCCTCCTGGGATTACCTTTTTATCGTAGTTCCAGCAATTTGCTCCACATCTATCCGTCCGAGAATTATCTTTTATGGCTGTATTTCCAGCACTTTGCTTCATATCCATTATGGCATTATAACTTTACCAAATACCAGGTCTGTACTGCCAATAACCTCATTGAAATTGTGACTGATTTTGTGGTTATATTGATGGTGTTGTAAAGGGCTGAGATAGTTTACTGAACATTATTTTTCAGAGTTACGATTTAGGCAGTGACATGACCATTGTTCATAGAATGTAGAAAATTAAGCTTGCTTGAGTATTAGCCATTAGAAAATGTTTTCCTGTAAGTAATAATATGGATGTGATTGACCTATCAAAAATATGCCAGCGGCCAGGGCTTGTTATATTCCTGATAGAAAACTGTAATTTTGCATTTGATTTTTGTTTGCTTTGTGGTGTCATTTTCATTCGGATGAATGTTTCCAGTTCCCTGTGATCGTGAAAGATGAAAGAGACCTGACCTCATCTGTGTCCTTGACTGTGACGGTCTTGCGGAATGAGAATTCACCCACCTTTGTGGATTATACCAATACCAACTTTGTGGTCAATGTTGACGATGACATTTCAGCCTTTTCTACCCATCTATGATGCTTCTGCAATCGATGCTGACAATAATGAGGTAATCAGCCTTCATGAGTAGTTTCTTAAAAACTGTGCAAGTGCTTGAATGTATGCATGTATGTATGATGAGTGTGTTTGTCTCGGGTAGGCATATACAAACTTCTGTGCAGATATCCGTGGATGAGTACACATGCAAGTTTTAAAGATGAAAATAAAGCTGGTGTTGGCATGACAACTATATGCATTTGTGTACATGTTTTTGTGTATCATGAATAAAGACTTTAGTATATGCCATGTGTCCGGGCGAGTATCATGACAAGATGACTTGACTTTATTTTCTTAATTTTCTTTTTGTTTGTAGTACTCTTATTTAACATTGTCCTGAAGTGTCAGAAGTAGTGACACAGAAAACACACACGCGCGCGCACACACACACACACACACACACACACACACACAGAAGGTTCTTTCTCAAAAAAAACTCTTGACAACCATTGAATCCTGGAGGAAAAACATTGGTTAAACAGGTCTGACTGTGGATACAGTGTTCACAGAACTGGTGGGTTTTACCCTTGTACTGAGGGGCTTGAAACATTTCCGAAACAAGGAGAAATAAAAACAAAATAAAGAAAAGGATGTAAAGATACCTTGCTGCTAAAAAAATGATGTAAAGGTGCCTGACTTCTTGAAATGTATGGGTAAGAACTGTTTCCCTCTTGGAATCATAATTGCATCATTTTGCATGCAGGAGAAATGCACATTAATCATTATATATATAAAAATTTTAACTAAGTATTTGATTAATGATTTTTGTTGCAAACTACTGAAGACTTGTACCATGAGTACTGAATTGTTATGGAAAGGATAAACAGGTCCACCACACTCGCCAGCTGGCCAAAATACAGAGATGAAGTAGAAATTATGAAATTGGACTACATTCCAATAATCATGCATTTTTTTTTTTTTTTCCTTTTCATTTTGTGGTGCCGTTGTATTTTCTTTTAATGCAGTATCATGTGTAGAAAATGCAGTAGGGCATGTCTGCTTCATACTTAAAATGCACCCTTTGCTTTTGATTCTGTTTTCAGCCCCAGTTTTCAGAGTTGACTTACAGACTGACTAATGAGCCAACGCTTCAACAGTTCTTTGAGATGGACCCCGATACTGGTGTCATCACCTTACACACAATCCATCCGGAACCAGAATGTTGACTACAATGTGAGTTTTACTGCCCCTTGATCGAGATACCCTTTCTGTGGGTACAATTATCATATATTTATTCAGGAGGCAAAGGTGTGAATATGTGTTTTTTTGCATTAGCATCCTTGTTGAAAGCTACCATTTCAAGCGATGGGTTTATCCTTGTTTTGCACTTCTGTACAGCATCTTCAGTGTTTGTTATAAATTCTGAAAAGAGTATTTGGTTCATGTGATTTTCTTGGCAGCCTTTTCTTTCTGATTGGTACAGATGGGCAGGTATTAACATCTGTGCCTACATTTAATTTTCAGCTGGAGATGCAAGTGCGACAAGGGCTGCACCCCAAAGTGCAGCATTCAGAATCTGCAGATCAGTGTGAACCGCAACCGGAACAGACCCTTCTTTGCGACAACCAACTATAGGGAGATCATCTCAGAGGAAAACTGATATGGGCACTCCGATTCTTACCGTCAGAGCCCAGGACGACGACTTTGTTGTGAGTGCAGGCCTGTGAGGCCATGATGATGATGATGTCATAGATGGAGTGAAAAAGTGTCTGAGAACTAGCTGATTTGTGTTCATGACAGATGAGCAGAGATGAGATGTTCAAATACAGTGTGTGCAAAAGTTGTCTTACAGGATCAAACTTTTCCTGGGTGCAGCTTGGTTTTGCAGTTTTCTGTCCTACAGCTCTCAAAAGAATATTTAGACGAATTGTCTTTGGACAGAAAGAGTTCAGTCCCTTCTTTAAAAAAAAAAAGATTTCTGAAGCCGATAAACGCATTTCAGTGATGGTAATAGCTTTTCACTGCCTTTGTGAAGCACTTTTAAAGCAATTGTGAATCTTCCTTTAGAAATTCAAAACAGAGAATGGTAGTTGTGATTTTTGAATGTGGTGATCTAGTCTGGATTTTCTAGAAGTAAGAAAAAAAACACTTTGAATGAAGTATTATGGTAGAAGATGATGTTTTAAAGGTTCTGGTTATATCTGAAGACTTTTCATGAATGTTTTGAGAAATCAGATGATTACTGTGTGTAGGGTTTTCCAGTCAAAGTATACACTTTGTGTGTGGTGGTTTCAGCCGTTCTGGGTTCATACAGTTCTTAAAAGTTTTGAAAATTTGAAATCCATAGGTTGAAACATTGAGATTCTATCAAAATGAGAATCTGTATGAAGAGTTCAAGAAAAGTCTTTGATATTTTTTGTGGCCAGTATGATTTTTTTCTTTACTAATATCAAAAGGGAAAATAGCTGCCAACCTTGAAGAATTTTTTTGTTTTTTTCAGAATTCTCCTTTGTGAAAATAATTCCCAGAATATCAACATTTTATGAAAACATTCTGAAATCAAATTTGGTTAAGAATATAAGATTTGAAGGATAATATTTGAATTAGATCATAAATATTGTCAAACTGACCTTGCTATGTTATGTGAAATCTGCCATCTAAATCTCTGAAAAGAATTTGTTCACTTTCTGTTGGTCATTCCAGATGGTTGAGAATAGTAATACTTTCACTTAAAAGCCTATTTTCACTTTACATTTCCTGGGTTGTACATGTGGACATAGGTTGGTCGTCGTACGAAACTGGTCACGGTAGCAATCCTGAAAGATTCTATTATAAAGGCTTAGTTACCAGTGATCAGTTATATCATGTTAAGTTTGCTGGTAAAACAATATTCGTCATGGAAATGCTGCATTTAAGTGTTTATGTCGCTAGTTTTACAGTCCTTGTGAGATTGAAGGGGGAACCTGTAAAAATCCTACAAACTTGGAAAGAGCTGTATGAACCCTGTGATATCAGGGTATTGCTGTGTGTGTGTGCACTTAGTTTATCCCAATATTTTACATAAACAGCTGTTTCAGTCCATTGTATACTTTGTTCTGATGTTAGTTAATTGGTTATATTCAGCTGATCATGTAACTGATGCAGGTAATTGGCTTTTTGCATGGTTGTTTAGGCATTGTATAAATTTCAGATTCTCAGTTATGTGCATAGTTGTTTCAGCATTTTACATTTTTCTGATTATTGTGTACACAGTTGTTTCAGCATGTTATGATTTCAGATTATTAGCTATGTACACAGTTTTTTTTCCCCATTTTATGATTCAGATTATTAGCTTCGTACACAGTTGTTTCATTTCATAAATTTCTGCATATTATGTACACAGTTGTTCAGCATTTTAGAATTTCAGATTATTAGCTATATGCGCAGTTGTTTCAGCATTGTATGAATTTCAGATTATTGGTTATGTGCATAGTTGTTTCAGCATTGTATAAATTTCAGATTATTGGTTATGTGCATAGTTGTTTCAGCATTGTATAGATTTCAGATTATTGGTTATGTGCATAGTTTTTTTTTTCAGCCATGGTATAACTGGTTCCAGACTACTGGCTTATGTAGATAGTTTTTTTTAGCCCATGGATAACTGATTTTAGATTGTTGCTTACGTGCACAGTAGTGTCAACCCATTACTTAACTGATTTCAGAATATTGGTTAGGTTCGGTTGTTTCAGCTTAGTGTATGATCGATTTCAGATTATGTGCGCAGTTGTGCCAGCCTGTGGTATAACCAGTTTAAAATTATTAGATATGTGCAAAAGTTCCAGTCCATTGTATATACCATGCTAATGCCAGATTATTGACATGCACTGATTTATCCTTGCTTATTGTTTCCATCTTACTGTATGTACTAACTTCAGATTATTTTCATGTGCACCTTGTTCCAGCCTGCTGCATGTGTTAATATCAAGATATTGGCAGATGCTTAGTTATATCAGCTCTTTATATGAAGCAATATAAGAGTAGTGCTATTATAGTTTTCAGCTTATTGTAACATCATTGATACACATGATCCCTAATGTTGCTGTTCTGTTAAAAGTTGATTGGTAAATGGATGGATTGATGTTGATGAAAGGCTATTTTTCATTGTAGGATCCGTACAATAAAGTGACCTACGAGACGAGTTCCATTGACCCTTTTGCCCTGAATCAAGAGTCTGGCGTGATCAGAGTTATACGGGATTTAAGAAATTTTCTTGAAGACTCACTCGAAGTAAGTTTTTGTTGTTGTTTGAAACCTTCTGTAAATTTGTCTGAGAGATGTTTTACCATGTGAAAGAAGATCTGTTGGTAGATATAAAGATACTACAGAAGTTATGTTTTCACAAGTTTCTTGCTCCTTTTTTTTTTCTTTTTTTTTTTCTGTGAACAGAATGTATGCCAAAATTAAACCAATCTCAAAAGATGCTTTGTGGCCAAGAGATTAATGTGGCCCAAGAACACATTAATTTCATTGAGATTCATGGACCATATAGGAATTCAATGTCAGATTCGGGATCAAGTTAAAAAGTATTGCAAATTCATTATCTTGTAGTTATTCTCTCATGCATTTCCCCTACCTCTTCAGTCTATCACACACACAAACATGTGTGCATGTATACGCTCACAGAGCCACAGCCATATATTTTTTGTTGCTTTGCTGGAATATAAACAAAAATATCTGGCAAGTCATTCTACGCAACAGCTCTGTCGATCTGCAACCTGTTGTCTTTTGACAACAACATGATGAAATGCCAGTTACTTCATCTATACTCCTGCTGAAGTTCTCACTTATAGGGTATCAACAGTAGTTGAGTCCTGTATTCCATATGTGTATGAGTGTGTGTGTGTGTGTGTGTGCGTGTGTGCGTGTATGTGTGTGTGTGTGTGCTTCAGTTACATGCAGGTCGTTTTTCCCCCTTATTTTTCATTTTTTTTTCAAGTGCATCAAATGTCTTCCTTCAATTCCAGTTGAGTTATGTTTTACTGTTACCCAAGTGGAGTATATGCCAGTGTTTAAAATGTAAACTTTATCAAATGCTTGTGGCCCTAGTCTGTCTTAACCGCCCTTTGAAAGCTGCTTTTGATGTGTGGAATGTAATAACTGCTTAAACGACTGACCAGTGGTATGAATATAGCAAAACACTTAATCATGAAATGAGAGAGCGGAAAAAAAAAGAAAACTGTGAATTAAGGGACAAAAATGAATTGACACTTTAAATAGTGACCTACAGTCAGAAAATAAAACTTGCAGTAACAAAAGCAGCTTTGCGTTAAGAAAACCGACTGCTCAGACAGCTTGAGGTAGGTCGGAATAAGAATAGAATGTTTTTGAAAGCAAACTGTAATAATCCAAAGAATGAAATGGTAGAAAAACTGACAAATGAGCTGTTATATTTCAGTTCCTTCATGGAAATATCACTGAGTGTGGCCTTGTCCATATTCATTGCACTGCATTGGTCTTGTCACCAGAACAGAGTTGTGGGGGTTATTTCCAGATAACCAAACTAGTGAACAAATCATGAGGGAGAAAGGAAGAGCATCTCATGGAAAACACTTTTCAGATGCCTGACCTGAGCATTAACCAAAGAATCAATCAAAATATGATTCTAGATGTCTGTCAGAATTTTCTGAATTTCACAACTGGCATTTGCTGAGATGTAGCACTAGTTCATGACAAAATAAGTGAAGGGGATAAAAAGAGGGAGGGTTGCTTTGGAATTCATTCACCTTTCAGACTGTACACTTCAACATTACTCTTGAACACAGAAATTGTTGGTCTCAAGACATTAATGCTGTAGTTCTGCCAAAGAAATGTGACTTCATTAGCTAATGGTACATGTCTTGTGCAGTTCAATGTGATTGCCAAGGATGGAGGTGGCCAGAGCAGCAGCAACACAGCAACTGTCACAATCAGCATTGTTCGCAACGACAATGATCCTGTGTTCAGCTCTGATGATTGTGTAATTTCCCTGGATTCCAACGTTCCGCCCAACTCTTTTCGTGAGGACAATTACTGCCACCGACCAAGACCTAGACCTTTTGCCAGCTTCAAATGTTGAGGTAATTGCCTTTCTTGAACTTGGTTCTTCCTGTTTTGCCAAAAAAAAAAAAAATGTAGTCAGTGAGTTATGTGTTGTATAAAATTCTTTCCTCCTGTCCTCGAATTTAACGGAAGAAGAGATTTTTAACAAAGTTTCTGGTGCGTTTTTAGATGTTTTTTTAAGAGATGTGTGAACGTGGATTTTTTTTTTTCTCTGTGATGATTTGTGAGTTGATTTTAATGTGGTGACAACCCTGATATGGCCCTTTGCGGTCGGCTGGGCTATAAGCAGCGTTACCTTACCTTACCTCCTGTGCTCGATGATTAGCATGTTAACTTTTGCGCAATCAAAAATTTTTGATTAAAAAATGATTGATCTAAATTGGTTTTGGCAAGCAGCTTCAAATTAGTTTCATTTTATGGGGAAAAAAGCTGCATGTGCAGTAGGTATAGTGGTAGACATTCTTTATCAGGTATTAAGTGATGGCAGACCTTTTGTCCAAATGATTTTGTGATATTTTGTACATGTTTGATGAAAATGTTCTCGAATGGTAATTGCACTTATGGAGTTTAACCATTGTGTTGCGTTGGTATGCCAAATTGGTGCATCAGATTACATCTGGCTGTGTCTGCTTCTACAGTTACATGCTGATGTTTAGCAACTGGCCCTGAAACATCAAAAGAGCTGACAAAAGAGCTTGATTTGTACCACGGTATGCTGATAAATCAGGGTTTAAAATAATTTGTTGGAAGAAACTTATTTCACTGTGGTTGCTGCAAGATATCTCTCAACCCTCTGCTGTGTGATGGCAGATGAAAATGAATGAATGGACATGAAACATCTAACATCCCCTCCCCCTTTCCTCCCACTTTTGCAAAAAGATTTGGACGATTTGTACAGAAATACACTCATTTTTGTTGGAAAGTACACTAATAGTATTAGGATAAATGGGTCTGTCTGAACAAAGACTATAGCCCCATTCTGACTTGTAAACAAGCTCCTGGTGGTTCCTTTTCTCTACAATGGCAAGCTGTGGCCTTCCATTTATAATTAAGCAAGACACCTGCATCTTTTACAAAAACTGCAAGGCATGCTTTTATGCAGAGCCCTCTCTGTAACTATGACAATGCCAACTGGTCTTCCTCGGTCTGCTTCAAACACACACCTACAGGTAACAAATGTCCCTGAGCTCTCTTTCACTATTTAATGTGCATGCAAATTGTATGATTTCCTTGAACAGGTGAGCGCAGGCACAAGACTTGAATCCTTTTTTTCCCCCCTATAGCCTGCACAAGCAGTATGTTTTTCTGATGACACACTCTCTCAACTAACAGAGCAGCCACCCAGAAACCTGGCAGAGACCAAACTTGAAAAGGCAAATGGAGAAGTGTGTGTCTCCTTGTCAAGGAAAGGAGAAAACTGATTTCAATCACTCAGGGCACAATGATGTGATCTCACTAAGGGAGATTACTCCTGTTGGCTTGGTGGTGAAAGGGAAGAGCCAGCTCCCCCCTCACCAATTTTATCTTTTTAACGGGAATCCTGTTGTATGATGATGTTTGACAGTTCCATAGCAAAACAGTGGTGGAAATGGAGCTGGATGGAGATGGTGGTGGGAGAAGAAAGACTTGTGCAACACATCCGTAAGGTGGTTGTTTGTTAGACTGCGTTTTGCCATCTGCATGATCATTTATAACAGAGGTCAGATCACCCTGGAAGACCGCTAAAAGACTGCGAATCACGAATCACAGAGTCGAGAAGGATCACAAGCAAACGCATGGGCATGCACACGCACACACACATGCACACTCACACTTACACAGAGGATAAAAATGTTGCTGGAACCTTTGTAGGTTATAGTTGCTACGGAAAGAGAGGATAGCCCTAATTCTTGGTTCTTTGCTAAAGCCCTCTTCAGGTAAAGAAAACTTATTTCCAAATTTTGGTGTATTTACATTTTAAAATGTTCTGACCCAATAAAACTAATGCCCCAACGGCCATCCCAAAGTTCAGCTCAATGGGACCCTGTTGCGGCGCTGCGTCTACCTATCCTATTTTAAGTGCAAGGAGGCAGCATGGTGTCTCTGCTGATTGCTGCAGAGAATGCTGCCACAGAGCCTGCCAGGAGGACTTGCTTGTTCAGTTAACTCCAGTCCATGGCAGTCTGCATGAAGAAGAAGCGCTGGTAGCCTGCTGCTCGGTGCTTGGCTCTAAGACTACATATCCATGGCTGTTGTTTGAAGTGAATTTTGTGACGATGTTGTTTGTCACGTAGCCATGAAACATTTTTGGATGGATTTTTCTCTTTTCTTTCTTCATTGGTGTTAGAAATTACTGGTGCTGTGCTGGAAGAAGTCCTTCAGTGATCTTATAGAAGGTGACTAGTGTTTATTGTTTCCTGCACACTTGGAGGGGTGGGAACTGGAGTTCAGTCAGCATTCACGTGATACAACCCGGGTCTCTGGACCTGTAGTCACGTTTGATGAATCTTGCTGCTTTTCTTTGGATGCGCTCAAGCTTTTCCTGATGCTTTGCCAAGTATGGGTCCCACACAGTAACTCCATAATGCAGGGCTGAGCGAATCAAGGAGAGGTACGCCAAGCAATGACATTCTGGGGTGCAGCTGATTAAATTATGGTGTAAGAAACCAAGCGTGTGGAGTTGGCCTTTTTGCAAATCTTTGCCACATGCTTTGACCATTTCAAACGTGTGGCTAGTTCAACACCGAGATATGGGTTTTGTTCCCATGTTTGAGGATCTCATCATTCAATATGTAGGAGAAAGAGGACTGGTTCTTGGACTCTGTGGAAAGGATGTAGCACTTTGATGCATTAAGTCTCATTCCCCAGTCTTTGGCCCACCTTTCAAGTTTGTTGAGGTTGTCTTGCAGGGAGGTGTGATCTTGCAGTGAGTGAACTTCCTGGTATAAGAGGCAGTCGTCTACAAATAGGCGCACTGTTGAGTTCACAGTGTCAGGGAGGTCATTTATATGGTACAAGAAGAGCAATAGGCCTAATACTGTGCCTTGTGAGATGCCTGACTTCTTAGCTGTCTTCTCAGAACTTTCCCCTTGAGGACGACTTTCATACTTGGTCAAGAAGCTGCTAATCCATTGTAAACCAGGGCTTTTAATCCCATAGTGTTTTAGCTTGTGCAAGAGCTTGGCATGGGGCACAGTGTCGAATACCTTGCTGAAGTTGAGAATGACGACATCTGACTGAATTCTGGAGTTCTGTGTCTTTAGGAGGTCATCCATGGTGTTAAGAAACTGGTCTCGCAGGAGAATCCAGATCTGAAACCCATGGTTTCTGTCGGTCAGGATGTCGTACTTCTCCAAGTGCTCTTGCATGTGACAGCAGACGACGTGTTCCATTAGTTTTGCAGGCTACGGATGTCAGTGACACTGGCCTGTAGTTTTCTGCTCTACTTCTATCTCCCTTTTTAAAGGCGCTGATAATGTTTGCAGTGAGCCAGTCAGCTGGGAGTGATCCAGTCTGTAGGGAATGGTTAAAGATGCATGTCAGAGGTTTTTCGCGCAGTTCTTTAATATGCTGCTGGGTATCCCATCTGGACCACAGGCTTTTGATGCATTGAGGTTCCGCAGGAGTTTTTCTGCACCATCTTCTTTGATGATAAGATCATTTATTTGAGGGTGCAATGGATCTTTCATTGGTGGTGGTGGAGAGCCATCATCTTGGGTGAATACTGAACAGAACTGCTTCAGGAGGATTTTGATCTTTGGAGCACTCTTACTAACAAGACTGGTGCCATCCTTCAGAGGTGATAGGCCGGTGTTGTCTTGTCTTCTGGCTCACACATACCTCCAAAAGTCTTTGCTGTTGTTTTTCTTTCATTCCATTTTCGATCGTACCATTAATTTACTGTTGTTCAGCTTTATGCATGGCCCGTTGACTCTCCTGGCAAAACCTATAGATGGTCCAATTGTTGTTTTTCTGTGCTTTTTCTGTGGAGTCTGCTTTTCAGCTTGATGAATTTCTGGATATTTCTGTTCATCCATGGAAGGTCGTTTCTACTACTCAGAACTGATGGTACATACTTCTCAGCCGCAGACATAATGGCTTCTTTGAATGACTCCCACATGTTATTTACATATGCTCCATCTTTTCTCATAGTGACAATTTTCTCCTCTAGTGGACTGAGATCAGTGTTGATTCGTCCCAGTTGGCTTTCGAGAAGAGGTATCCTTCCCTTGGCTTTTCTTTCATTCTATGGGGTCGAGTGTCAAAGTCTGCTACCATGCGTCATGATCAGAACACCCTGGGATGGCAGTTGAGTGCACACACACACACGCATCTACTCACACCCAACCCAACCCAACCCAATGTATATTGCAGTGTTTCTGATGAATTAAGGTAACAGTTGAAGAAATCCCAGTACATATACTTTCCATTTTGCCTCCACAATATCTCAGATTGCACAGAGTTCTGTCTTAAACTTCAAAATCCCCCCCCCCCCCCCCCCCCACCCCCACCCCCGTGACCCCCTAGCAGCCTCAGGTGCTACACAACTTCAGTGTGAATCTTCACATCCTCAGAGATAAGGCCTTTCTGTTTTTTTTTTCTCTGCAATCCCAGGCTCTCTCATTATCATGTTTTAGAACTTGGTCGCATAACCATTTCCAGATGATGAGGACATGGACATCTGAAATTGGGACCAACTGTGTAAAGTAAGGGCAAAGAATTGTGACTCTGTCAATTGCTTTACAGTAGTAAAATTTCCCTTCACTACTACTGCTGTTTGATTATCTAGTGCTATTTTTGTAAAAAGTGAACATGTATGGATTTTGGCAAGTTGATGATTATTTGAAATAAGGTTACAGCACAAGATGTGGTCATGCCCTCCAAATTAAAGCTAGATCTGCTGCCTAAACGTGAGAGGGTTTTTCTTTCTTTTGATTTTTTTTCTTTTCTTTTTTTTTTTTTTTTTTTGTGTTATGAGAAATACTCCTATGTTGTGTGTTTTTTCAGACTAAGTTTGGCACTGACAGCTTGCAATACAGTTTGGTTGGTGATGATGGAGATCAGAACTACTTCACCATCGAAACACTAACAGGCAGGCTTTTTACATCCTCACAAAATTTGATCTCCACTGATTCCAAAGAAACCTACAGGGTAAGGAAAATGGCACAGAATGTTGTTGATTCAGTTTGAAACTTTGTTGTAGCTTTATTACTCATTTGGTGATTCTCTATTGATAAATGAATTCAGAAAATTTGATAGGCTTTTTGATCACTTATTATCAATACTTACCTTCTTTGACGGCTGATAAAGTCCAATAAAGAAAGCTTATTTCATGACAATACTTGTGTGTGTGTATGTGTTTGTGCGTGTGTGTGTGTGTGTGTGTACGTTGGGATACTGATTTTTATTGTAATTGTTTAAAAATGGTTTAAAATACAATGAAAATATATATTTACCTTATATACGGTGTTCTTTTACACAACCCATAGTCGTCTTTCATCTTGGAAGACAGCCTAGTACTTTGAAAAAGCAAAACTGATGTATTTTGCATTGCTCTCGTTTTTCCTCTTATGATTTTTATTATTCTTTATGTGTGTGTGTGTGCGTGTTTGATTTCAGATCCGCATTCAGGCACAGGATGGTGCACGATTCCCACGCAGCGGTGTGAAGGTGTGCACTGTAAATGTCAATCGGCATCCAAACATTCCGGAGGTGGAGGTTCCAACAGGCTCTGTAAGGATTCTGGAGATCCAGGAACCTGGTGATGTGTTTACAATGATCACTGTGAAACCTGGCGGCGTAAGTCATGACAGGATGTATACACGGTTGTATGTCAACAGTTGGTGGTGCGAGTCATGACGGGATGTATACATGGTTGTATGTCAACAGTTGGGTGTGTGTCATGATCGATGTATACATGGTTATATGTCAACAGTTGGTGGTTTGAGTCATGACGGGATGTATACACGGTTGTATGTTGACAGTTGGTGGTGTGTGTGTCATGATGGATGTATACATGGTTATATGTCAACAGTTGGTGGTTTGAGTCATGACGGGATGTATACACGGTTGTATGTTGACAGTTGGTGGTGGGAGTCATGAAGGGATGTATACACGGTTGTATGTCAACAGTTGGTGGTGGGAGTCATGAAGGGATGTATACATGGTTGTATGTCAACAGTTGGTGGTGGGAGTCATGAAGGGATGTATACACGGTTGTATGTCAACAGTTAGTGGTGGGAGTCATGAAGGGATGTATACACGGTTGTATGTCAACAGTTAGTGGTGAGAGTCATGAAAGGATGTATACACGGTTGTATGTTGACAGTTGGTGGTGGTGGGAGTCAGTGGGGAGATATACAAGATACAAGGGTGAATGTGGAAAGGTTTGTGATGTGTGTCAGGTGGAATTTTTATGCACAGTAATATATAAAATAATTGTATTCTAAGTCATATAGTAGTGGTCAACAGTTATCTGTAAAAGAAAAGTTGAGTCTGAGAAGCAGTTAGTAAGGATAGTGAGGTTTGTGTGCATACATCTTTGTGAAAAGGGGGATGAGGGAAAGCCGTGAGCATTTTGGTGTACACCGCAAAACATTGATGTGCTCTTTGTGGTCCTAGTTATGTTTTACAGGATTGATCAAGTTTGCCTTTTTTTTTTTTTTCAGACTTCAGATGTCTACTTCTCTTTGTTGAATGACAACCTCAACGATCAGGAGTGCTACAAGTATTTTGGCATCTTTCGAAACGGCGGCATGTATGTCAAGAGTGATCTGGTACCTCACCCACAGAAGGCAACATCCTTCACTGTGAGCCAACTTTTATGTCTTTTTTTTTGCGTAAAGAAGTTAGTCAGCAAAGAAAGAAAGATGTAAGTGTGTGTGTGTGTGTTTGTGTTGAGATGTCCTAAGACAGATTACGAGAAAACACGGATCATTCACACACAAGACATATTTTGCTAATCGTACTTGGTGGTTTTTTCTGTATCTTGGATGGGTAAAACTCCGCTGTATCAATGCTTTTTCTGTATGTTGGATGAAAAAGTAAAAACCATATTACTGTGTTTCAGTGTCGAGTAACAGCTACCGAAAGCAACGCACCAGGACGAACACCAGCCCTGGGACGGTTTCCATCATAGTTGTGAGAAACACGGCACCTGAATTCATTGGTCGTCCCTACAGTGGAACTGTTGACCGAGATGAAGCCAAGGACACCACTGTTGTAACCTACAACTACAGAGATAATGACAGTGATGTGAGTTTGAAACGTGGACACCAAAACTGTACTATACATTCAGAGGATTCATGCTGTGTTTTCTTGTTATGGATTCTTTGAGGGGGAAATGATGCTGCTGCATGTTGCTAACACTGTCTAGAGAACCCAGCAGTCATGCATAGGTTAACATTTATGTTGCTTACACTGTCTAGAGAACCCAGCAGTCTTGAATAGGTTAACATCTATGTTGCTTACACTGTTTAGAGAACCCAGCAGTCAATGCGTAGGTTAACATGCATGGTGCCTGTCCAGACGTTTACACATATATGAATGCAAATGGCCAGTCGCTCCTGACTAGAGGTTGGGCATGAATTTCAATTCAAATCTAGCACATTTAACCATGCATGGCTAATAAGTACAGAGGGAGATTTTGAAGTTATTTCCTTATCTTTCTGAATTTCAAAATGCTTCGAGTTTTTCCTTGTTTATTTTCTTCTGAGACAAGGAAGCTAAGTGATATTCATGGCAATTTTTTATGAAATCATAGTGAATAACTAAGAAAATGAATACACAGGCTTTAGATCTACGTAGGTGTAAAAAATATATTTGACTATAACAGGATTTTTTATGAACATTTTGTCTCAAGTATCTTAATGTAGCCTGTCAAAATAAGTAATGATGAAATGATAGCCCATATTTATCAAGAAAGCATGTATCACTGTATGATGTTAAAAAAAACAAACAGACAAAAAACACACATGTAGCAGAGTGATGACAGTTTGAGTATCATAGCGCTGATGTTCTGACTGCAGTCAAAACACAGGCTTGGAAAGATCCACAGCCAGTCACTCTGTCAGGGCTGAAAGGGTCAGCTGTGGAATATGAACAAATACTTGATGGCCAGTAACACATTAAAATGTCCATTTATGTCATTTTTTTAATTTTGTGATGGTTCATGAGTTTAACTGGGGGAAACTTTAAAAGGAAATGGGACATCTTTCCCTCATCAGTCCTAAGTTTTTTTTTTCCCCATCCTCTTGGACCAAATTCATATTTAATTGTACATCCTTTTTTGTCAAAGACTACATCTTTTTTTTTCCCCATGTGCTTCTTTATTTAGACTCATTCCCCCTGATAGGATTAAGGGGAGTGAGGATTACAGGATTGATTTCTCTATTTGGTATTATTGTCATTTTCATTAGCATCTGTGATTCATTTTCATTAGTAGGTGATATAAGTGTTAAAATTCATCCTAATACTAATTATTGCATCTGTTGAGCAAGTTTTCTGTTGCTACTCTTGTTAATGGTGATGTTACTGTTCTTCTTACAGATGTCAATTCTATTTGCATGATTTCTTATTTTCTTTCTTTATTCTTTGGGTTCTAGAGCCTATGATATGAGTCAGAAGATGATTTGTATGTACTTTGTGTGTGCGTGTGTGTGTGCGTGTGTGTGTGTGTGTTATGATCTACTTATCAACTTTTTATTCTTGTTCTCTTGTTGGTTTTCTTGGTATTGATTCTACTGATCTTTTGATTATTTCTGATTGTTTTTCTTTCTTGTTTACAAAAATCTACAAGAGAGAGAGAGAGTGTGTGAGTGAGAGAGAGAGAGAGTGTGTGTGTGTGTGTGTGTGTGTGTGTGTGTGTGTGTGTGTGAGAGAGAGAGAGAGAGAGAGAGAGAGAGAGAGAGAGAGAGAGAGATGCTGAAATGATCACCAAAATATTTCCCTTCATGTTTGACATATACCCTTTGGTGGATCAATTGAAAAATTGGGGGAAAAAAAGACAGATACCAGGGGTATTTTTTGGTTCTGTTTTTGTTTCTTGCTTACATAAATTTGCATGGTTTTGATGATTTATCATCAAGGGATTTTTTTACTCATAACATACTTTATGAAGATTATATCTGCTGACATTTGTTTTCATGAATGCTCCTAATTTTTATATTTATGTTTAGTTTCGTACAAATTGTACTTTTGTGTACATGGCATGGCAGATGCATAGGCTTGATTTTAATGAATTAGTCTTTTTTTAAATGTATGTATATACATACATGGCATCAGTGAAGTCAAAAGGGCTGGGCCCGGTAGTCCGACGTTTCGATAGTCCGACACATCGGTAGTCCAACACCCCACGTTCAGATGTTTCGATAATCCGACACTGTAAGAAAAAGTAGCGATAGTCCGACATCCCACGATTCCGACAATTCCAACTTGTTTCGATAATCCGACACACAACCCAGTTTTATAATTTCCGTCAGTCTGACATATTGAAAGTAAAATCTCTCTCTCTCTCTGGTATTGTCAACATTTAACCCCACCTCCTCTGTGGCAAAAAGCAATGATACCCGAATGTGGTTTCAAAGAAGACCGTGCGGCAATCTAACTTTGAAGTTGGACTATTGAAACGTCAAAATCGTGATGCGTCGAACTATTGCACAAAATAAAACATTACAAAACAAGTTTCATTGGTCTGACAAAATTGTCGGATTGTCGAAATGTTGGAATCATGATTTGTTGAACTATCGAAAACGTCGGAATGGTGAAGTGTCGGACTATCAGACCCAAACCAAGTCAAAATGCTGTATGTTTGATGCCATTTTGCATTTTGAGTTCATGGTCTTTTTTTCATAATTGTGTGTGTGTTGTTTGCAGGACCCATTCAATGACGTGAAAGTATCCATCATTGGCCGAAATGACAACGGCATATTCATTCTTGGTAACAACAGAGACATTTTGCTTGATCAGCCTCTTGATTTAGCTCAGGACACCAGGAACTCTTACACAGTAAGTGTGTGGGAAGCAAGTTGGAACATTCTTTTGTGGCTTACATTTTTTTTAACAAACTTGTAACTTATTTGAAAAGGCGCTGCAAAGAGTCTGCAATGAGGAACTAGATGTGTTAGAGGGAGAAGTCAAATTATTCATGGTTACACTATTCCAGGTACTATTTAGAATGACACTGTGAGTCATTCCTTTACAGTTGTACATTCAAATCATCATCATTCATGCTAACATGAACACACATGTTTGGCACTTTTAAAACAGCCAGCCAGAGACTCTCTTTTGTCTGTTTTGATCAGAAATGGTTCATCATGCATCAGTGAGTTTGTCTCGTCAACATTGTGCTGGTATATCACAGCTTCTTTTGATGTACTTCACAGTCATTCAAGCTAACTGGTTACTACTGCCAAGCAATGAGTGGTGTGGTGTGTGTCTTGGGTTTAGTCTGAACTTAACACTACATTGGCAGGTAGACATGGTTTCTCCATGATTGCATTCTTTCATCTCATTGTCAACTCGATTCTGGCAGGGAGACAGGAAGTGCAAGGTGTGATTGGGGGTGGCATCTTTATTGGGTGATAGTAAACTTAGCTTAGACAGAAAAAAAAGAGTTCCAGGAAAACAAGTTATTCCTAGAAATGAAATTAACATGTAGATTTTGGGAGGATCTGTGCCAGGTGTTATCAATCAATGTACTGTCAGTACACAATGGAAATGGTTGGGGGTAGATTCTACTATGTTTGATTTTTAGGCCATGTGCATCTTGCATGGATTTTTATGTATTTGGATTGACATTATTCAGCTGGTGAATTTGAATCCGTGTCAGTCAGAAATAAGCAGTTCCCGTCTCTGATTGAATTAATATTAGACATATTTCATTTGAAAAACGTGTTTCATTGTCTGTCACATCCTAATTTTGTTTTGGTGTGTGTTTTTACAGCTGATTCTTCAAGCTCGTGATGGTGGCCGATCCGCTTTGAGCGCAACTGCTGTGGTGACCATCAGCGTGCAACGTAATTTGTTCTCTCCACAATGTCAGAATAACAATGAGAGGATCGATGTGAATTTCACAAGAGAACCCGGTGCTGTCATTGGACGGTTCGAGGCCACAGATCAGGATAACAATCAGGTCGTAACTAAAGCACTGCCAACTTTAGTTTTAATGTATGCTTCTTGGAAGAGATGTACTGTGTCATTATGTGAGCAGAAATTTAATGTACTCTTTGCCTGTGCATGCAGACCCCCTTTCTTTTGGAAAGGAAGTTGAAAGAAAGATGATTATATTGCATGAGGAGCTGAATGTTCTTTGTGCATGTTCATTTGGATCTGTTTTTGTTTGGAATTTTGTACCCCAAACCTGTATCACACACAGCAGTCTGGTGCAAGAAATCAATACATATGTACATTAAAGTAAAATGGCAAGTTTTGTGCTTAGAAAATTTTCACTATATTCATCTCTCTGAAAACTTTTTTTAAAAAAGCTGCCAAAGTATTATACAAATATCTGTTCTGATCAGCCGCCGTGGTGAAGTGGTTAACATTGCGGACTCCCGGCTGGGAGGTTGTGGGTTCGAATCCCATCAGAGTCATATGGGTTTTTCTGCCCCGACCGGCTCCTACCCAGAGTTGAGTTAGCTGCGGACTCAGTTGGGAAGACTGGGACCACACAGTCGAGTTTCATCCACTTAATGGATGTGTTTCTGAGTGTGTTGCTCAAATTTCCTGTCCAACATTGCAGGTGCCTGTATCTCTCAGGCCTGGTTGATGCCGGGATATATTATGAAGGAAGCGTAGAGTACAGCTCTGTCATGTAGTCTCAGACTGAAATGGAAATCCGTAGCATCATCTTAATCATCATCATTCTCATCGATCAGCATTTAAAAAAAAAAAAAAAAAAAAGTCTCAAATTCTGTGGCCCTTCATGCCCTGCTCTCGTGGTGACCTCAATGTCGATGTCCTCTCCACCTCTGTGGCCTTGGTTTGGTTCCGTTGGGGTCACCGGTATCGGAGAGTCCATGGAGGCTGTTGTTGGACGGATGTGGTGGCGCCCTCCGGAGGGTGAGCTCACTCATGCTGGCTCCATGACTAAGCAATTATTGTCATCAGTAGGGGGCTTAGTAGGTGGTGTCCTGCGTATGTTAGAAGGGCGCTACTGAACTCCACCGAAGTGACTTGGCAGCAGTGCAGTGTCTCCTCCGGTGGGTTGCCTCATGGTAATATTGTTTTAATCATTTTGACATTCTGGATCCTGTCGTTTCAGGTGAGTGAGGTATTATCTCACTGGATCTGTGGAGTCTAGAACATACTTCACAGTGGACTCCTCCACTGGGGACATCAGACTGGTGAGGAAACTGTCAGCTACAGGCAATCCCAACTACTTGGTAAGCTCAAGAGAGTACATTTTTTAGTGAGAAAAGTTTCCTTGTGTGTGTGCTTTGACCAGTCATTTGTATTTTTCTGTAGCTTGATTTTCCTGTCTCTAGTCTGCATGTCTCTTTGCTTTTCTCTCTGGCTTCTTTTATTTGTCCTCTGCTATCAGTTCATGCCCTTACCTCCTCCCATTCAGCCTTTTATCACCCCTTTTTCAGTCTTTCTGTTTGTATCCCTGAGGGGAAAGTGATTTTCAGCCACATGTTTCTTTCACTGTCCATCCAATTCCTTTTCACCTGCCTCTGCGCATCCCCACCATTGACTATGATCTGTCCCTGTTGTGAAGGATCGTTTCTCTCATTATTTATTCTCCTACGGTGTCCAGCTTATTTTCTTCATGGCTACGTATTTCCACTGACCTCTCTCTCAGGACCACTCTTTCTGTACCAAGCTGATTTGCTGAGGGGCCTTAACCAGCTCTTTGTATGTCTCAACACCACCTCCCTACAAAGTGTTTTCGTTTCCTTTCGTTTTTCCTACTTTTGCATTCATTCTTTAATACTTCTGTGCATTTTAACATGGTGTGTGCCTATGTGTGCATGCATTCATGTGTTTGGATGTGGGTGTGGGTGTACTTTTCCTAATCCATGGGTTTATTGATTTGTGTGTGTGTGTGTGTGTATAAAAACACTTTTTACATAGATGATGATGATTTTTTTTTGTGATTGTAGGAAACATTTTAATGATGATCTAGAGCTTCAGAATAGTTCATTGTTCAAATAAAAGTCAACATGTCATAAGCAGATTGAAAAAAAAAAAAAGCAAACATTCTTGTTGCACTTAAATGATAGGATTTGATGTCAGGATGGTGTATCTGAACTTTGCATTCTTCACGTAAGTCATAGCCTGCCCACGAATGCATTTGAGAAGTTGATAAACCCAGTTGGGGGTTGTAGTGTGTGTGTGTGTGTGTGTGTGTGTGTGTGTGTGCAGATCAGCACAAATGCATGGTATGGTTAAAACTTTGAAGAACAGGTTTTCTGCATATCTTTCTGTTGATTTGTACAGCTTACTGTGGATGCAATGGACAATGGATTTCCATCCCGAACTGAGCAGTGTTCCAAAACGGTGTTCGTCAACGTTGACTCTGGCACGCTGTCTTTCACTTTCCCTTCATATGCTCGGACAATAGATGAAACTGATCTTCCGCCATTCCTGGTTGAGACAGTGAGCACCAATCCACCAGTGAGTATCATGAACATCTGCCAAGAGATTGGTTTGAAGAGTAAAGCATGATGGTTTCAGTAAATTCATTTGGAAAAAAAAAAAAATCAATGTTCTCATTAGAATGTTCCTGTTTGTTTGATATGATTACATCAGGAAGAAATGGTAATGGATCCCCCTCCACCCCTCCCCCAACTCGCCCAAGTTTCATGCGTTTCTTAACTCTCATTTTTATTTTTTATATAGCCATTACTTCCCATTGTTCCTAGATTCTTGTAATACAAGTGTTCCCTTCCATCCTGGATTTAGAGAAGTGCAAAACGGGGTACTTATTTTGGAGACTGACACAACAATACCCGACATCATGGTACACAGTAAAAGATGGGACATCATGGTACACAGTGAAAGTCACACACTGTTGTGTTCAGTATTGATGTGAGAAGTTGTCTGTGGTCATGTTGACACTATCCAGTGACATCACTGGTGACACACAGGTGTGAAACAGGTAAGTTTGGGGTCCCAGCACAACGCATGCAAGCAAACAACACATGCAGGACAGTGTTTTGCTTGCAGAGTGTATACGTCATGCAAGCATTCCCTGAGCAGCGCCACACAGCTGGTTATTTCCACAAAAAAGGTCACATTTATCACTAAAATTATCCTACCTCATCATCAGTTTGAAGTTTATCTTAATTTGCTGTTTTTATGAGAATGTCTTTTCCTATACAAACAGTTGCTGAATCGAAGCCACACATTGTTTTCAATTTTATACGCAGAAAGTTGTTCACAAATAAAACATTCACTATGTATGTGTGTCCATGTCACAGTCACCATGTCGCATGTCACACATAGGTGATACATGTGTGATACACCTTGAAGCAGTCACACTGGCTGCAATACAAATACTCTATAAATTTTTTTACACATACTAGTTGTTTTTGGCTTTTTGAAGGGGTTGTTGGCATAGCTGATGTCAGGGTGGGAGTGCTTGTAACAGTTGTGGTGTGCTGTGCACACAACACAGGTGTGGTCTTCACCTTCTCTCCGAATAGATCAGTGATCTGTGCAGTCAGGACAAGGGTCTGCTGCATTGGCTTCCGTTCTGGGTCAGTCAGGATGATTTTTTTTTTTCACAAACTGATTGCCGATAAGTTGATGGGTCAGGTCAAGCTTGAAGGAGAGCAGGTCTCACTTGCTTTTGTCCCTGAAGTTTGTGGTCTGTCACTTTCCCTCAAGGACATACTCATAGTAGATAGTGTCTCCATCAGCTTGGTCTCCCCTGTCGATACCACTTCATGGTTTTCTTGGACTTGTTTTGACAAGTGCTCTGGTCCAATTTGTCCACACCATTCATGTTGACAGTGTAGGGGCCCACTGTTGGTGGGCAGAGAAACTCGATGACAGTCCCATCTTTTTCGTCGTCGTATGGCAATGTCACCTGCATCGTCATGAGGTGGGTGTGCCGTGGACAGGTAATAGACCATCCTGTTCTCTTTCCATGATGTTGCAATCATGTCACCACACTGTCGCCACTCAGAAGCGCCACGGGGAAGACGACGTTCTTATGCCTTGGTTTTTACATTGTCTCTTGAGTAACCAATGCGGTTGGGTCGCAATGTGCCACACAGGTAAGTCCCCTTACTCAGCAGGTACTTCACCAGCACAGGTGATGTGTGTAAAATTGTTGGTAAAAATGATGTGTGGCCAAAGTTATGCACGGGTTTTGTCAAACCTATCGCAATTCGAGCACTGAGTCCCACATGGGTGCCACTCTTCCATCTGGGTGACTGAAATCTGTTTTCTCAGCAAGGCCCCAGACGGAAATTCTGTTTTTCAAGTTTCATTATTCAAAAAAAAAAAAAAAAAAAAAAACTTTAAAAAAAAAACAAAAACAGTTGAATCAGCGGTATTATGACCGAAGAAGCAGCGCTGTAGCAGATGACCAGAAATGAAGAAGCACTCTAAATCGTTCAAGACAACACAGTCCAGCGATCTTTGTTCTTTGCTTCGTCCCCCCAACCCCCCCAGGGGCACTGCCTCTGCACCCTGCTGGGGCCTGGACCCCCGCCTCATTTTCAGTTTTTTTTTTTAGATTTTCAAAGTGTCACCCTTGGTCCCATCAGTTTGTTCACTTGCTGCCCATGCTTACCTGTAAGACCTCCATGTTGTAGCAGTATGCTGTCTCGGCGTCAGCAAGCACCCACAACTTGATGCCAAACTTCACGGGTTTGCCCTTCATGAACTGCTTGACGCCCAAGTGTCCCTTGAAGGGTACCACGGCTTCATCGACAGTTATATTTTCATGGGACAAACTCATCCTTAAAACTGCCCTGAACTGTAATTAGAATGTACCTCAATTTGTGCAGTTTGTCGCTTCGATCAACAGTTGTGTTCGGATCAGTGAAGTACAGTTATCTCCGAATCTGGAAAAATCTGTCACGGCTCATTACACTGCCAAACTGAGTGCAGAGAAGAAAGTGTTTTGAGCTTGTGCTCCAGTAGTGCGTGTCTCTGTCAAGTCGGATAACATCTTCGATCATTAGAAGACCATAGAAAGCTTTGATGTTCTCCAGTGTCACAGGTTTCCACTCAGCTGTTTTTCTCCTTCAGTGCATTTTTTTTCTGACACGATTCGCGTGAAGTTAAAGTGCTTACAGCGAGAACCGATTTTCCGGGCTACAGGAAAGTAAGGAGGGATTTTGTGCTGCCTAGTTTTTCGGGCTGCAGAAAGGAAGGGTACAATTTCTGCAAACCGGAAAACTGGGTTGTAGGGATGAAAGAGTAAAGGTTAGGGATTATGACTTGGTTTGTGGAGGTGCCTGAATTCCTTGGTGTTTGAGAGGGTTTTTTTTTATAAATTAAGGAACAGACTGGCACTTCAAGACTTACGTTTTTAGAATGTCGCTCTGTCGTTGAAGACAACACAGGTCCAGCGATCTTTGTTCTTTGCTTTGCCCCCCGGACCCTCCAGTGGGGCACTGTCCCTGCACCCCGCTGGGGCCTGGGCAGCCCCTGGACCCCTGCCTCATTTGTCAAAACTTCTGTGGCCAGTGTCAGTGTTGGTGGTATTCTGTGATCAGTGTTGGTATTTGTGTGTGTACAGGATGGAGTGACCTTCTCCATCATCGGAATGAACACTGACATGGAATGGTTTCAACATCGACACCTCTGGAGCCATCAGAGTGGCTAAAAACCTGCGTGACGATGAGCACAAGAGGAAAACGTACCAGGTAACATTTTGATCATGAAAAATTTCTCCGAAAAAATAACTTGTATTATGGCTATTTCTTGGCATCTGTTCACTTGCTGGACTAATTCATTAGATGTTATACTAGGAGCATAAATACTCGTCTTGATGACTGACATGATGACAGTTTGTTGCCTGTTGCCAATGAAATATTTGAAATGGCCTTGTTTACGGATGTTTGTAGGTTTCCAGGGGAAATAGTTAAGTAGTGATTTTGATTTTGTATTACGTAGTTCTGCGATTACCACCTGCATACAAGTTGGTAAGTGGGTTTGTGTGAGTTGCAGGGAAGATGGAAAAGGATTAAGAAATTATACCAGTGTACATACAGCAGCAAAGTTGTAAAAAAAAAATGGAGGTTGAAATTAAAATGATTTATGTCCAGCCTTCTTTTTTTTGTTTCTAAAAGATATTTCCACAGTTGAGGTGCTAGTGAACAACTCTTCTTGTGCTTTTTAATTCACAGATGGTGGATTTAGGATTCATTCAACGGTGATTTGATCATGATAAAGAACAACAACAAAAAAGGTGAAGCAAAAAATTGCCTTACAAATGCTATTGCAAGTAAGTACAAAAATGATCATGCTCAGAGGTGTGCAAAAATATAGTGGTTAGATTCACATAAAACTTGCATGCATGATCAAGCAAGAATTTGTTTCAAAACCGAGACACATTAACTGGAAAGAATCCAACCCTCATAATGCAATACAGATTGTCCAGGCTTGCTTCCAAGTTGACAGTCATGTTCATCTGTCCTGCTTGATATCGGTTTATCTGCTGGATTGTCATCTCACAAGGCAAAAATTACTATGTGAAAAAATATGGCGCTTTGTAGATGTAGGTTCCTGATTATGCACTGGCACAGAATACTGCCTGTTCTTCTTACATTGTGATTGTAGGTCAATGCACTTGACTGTGCACTTGCACTTAACGTTGCCTGTTCTTCTTACATTATAGGTCAGGGCACTTGCACTGTGCACTTGCACTTAACGCTGCCTGTTCTTTGTAAGTCAAGGCACTTGACTGTGCACTTGCACTTAACATTGCCTGTTCTTTGTAAATCAAGGCACTTGACTGTGCATTTGCACTTAACGTTGTTGCCCGTTCTTTGTAAGTCAAGGCACTTGACTGTGCATTTGCACTTAACATTGCCTGTTCTTACATTGTAGGTCAAGGCACTTGACTGTGCATTTGCACTTAACACTGCCTGTTCTTTGTAAGTCAAGGCACTTGACTGTGCACTTGCACTTAACATTGCCCGTTCTTCTTACATTGTAGGTCAAGGCACTTGACTGTGCACTTGCACTTAATGTTGCCTGTTCTTCTTACATTATAGGTCAAGCACTTGACTGTGCACTTGCACTTAACATTGCCCATTCTACATTGTAGGTCAAGGCACATGACTGTGCACTTGCACTTAACATTGCCTGTTCTTCTTACATTGTAGGTCAAGGCACTTGACTGTGCACTTGCACTTAACGTTGCCCATTCTTACATTGTAGGTCAAGGCACTTGACTGTGCACTTGCACTTAACATTGCCTGTTCTTCTGTGTCTGTAGTTACTGGTCCAGGCTACCCGGCAGTTTTCAGTGACCACACAAACTGCCACAGCGATGGTGACGGTCACTGTGAGACGTAATGTCAATGGCCCCATCTTCATCGGCGACCGTTACAAAGAAGTGGATGAGCAGATCAAACAAGGAACCAGCATTCTGAAACTTACTGCCACAGATGCTGACAATGTGAGCTGCCTTTTCTGTCTTTATACTTTTAAAGGTTTTTTTTTCTTGTGGTTTATGTGTGTGGATTTTATTCATTTATTTTTGTTTTTGTTTTGTTTTTACATTTTTTTAAAGAAAAATTGATGAGGACATCAGTGTAAGCTTTTCGCTCTTAAAGAAAAGATTGTGGTTATATGTTGGTGGCATTTTGTGTGTGTGTGTGTGTGTGCTGATTTTTGTTTTTTTTTTTTTCATGTGCACATCAATGAAGTGGCTGTACAAAACTGTCTCAATCACAGTGTGGCAGACTGTGGTAGAAACGATTTGAGTTCAGCTCTTTGGGAGATTTTTGTGAACCTTTAGCTCTTAAGTGCGTGGTGGGTTTAGATAGGAAGAGGGAAACCAAATGCATTCCTGAATGTGTGCCTGAGACATTCTGATTAACTCTCCAGGCCTCTCTATTACCAAGCTCTGATTGAATCCAGAGTATGTTTGGAAGTTATGTGTGGAGTGGAGCCGTGTCATGTAGTCACGACCACTGTGGAAGTCCATAGCACTGTTGTCATCTTTCTCCTTCTCACAAGAACAAGATGATATTGAAAGGAAAGGGTGAGGAAAGAGAAGCAGGCATGAACAAGCTACCTCTACAATGAAGGATCTTTGTGTTCTGTAATGGGTTTTACAGATGTCCTTTGTTGGTTGGATTAGAACAGGCATTAACTGAAAAAACCACCCAGTGACTGGCAGCAGGTTGTGGCTTGCCTCTCACTGATGTGGTATTGGTTGCTTCCTGTGGACTTTTGGTCACAGGATGAAAGTAAGAGTGGCAGAGTAAGGGATGGTTATAATGAGGGTGTGGAAGTGATGGCATGAGGAGATTTGGATGGAGGGATGGAACAAAAAGTCCACAAAACCAGCATCAACAGGTATAAACACATATGAACCTGCTTGTAAACACACACACACACACACACACACACACACACACAGAGTCTCTCTCTGTCTCTCTCTCCCTTTTTCTCTCTTTTCCTTTCTCCACACATACGCACAATCTCCACATTCACATGCACATGCACACACATACACACACTCACACACTTGCACACTTAGCATATTCAAACACATGGTGTATGTAAACATTTGCAGTCAGATACTTGTCCTTAAGAATGTTCTTTTTTTGCTTTTCAATAGGATCTTCTGACATACCGCTTTGAAGACCCCAACAATGAAGATGCAAAACTCTTTACCTGACACCTTACAGCGGTGTTCTCATCCTGAACTCAAGTTTGACTTCCTTGAATAGAAACCGTCTCCAGGTAAGCATTTTTATGTCATTTGAAGTCATATTGGTTGTAAGATCTACACAATTCATGTGTGTGATTCATTTGAATTTGATGTAGTTTCATTCAGCTGAAGCATATTGATCTAATTCAGTATCAGTGAAAGTGATATTGTCAGTACTGAGTATCTAGTATTGGGATCTTTGATTAAACTTTAGAGACAGAGCAGAAGTTTGTAAGTAAGGGGAGAAAGGAGTGTCCTTTGTTGAAGGTTTACATGAACATCTTTTCACAGCCAGGGAAGCTCACTGTCAGTCAAGCAGATAACATGAATCCATGAAGAAAAATGATAGTGAAGCAGGGGCATTTCACTCCTTTTCAGTTTTTTTCTCTGGCATCGTGCATTGTACCATGGCAAACTCTGCAAGCTGTTAGTGGAGAATAACTCACAAAGTGTGAAGAATGACTAGAGCATGGCTGACTGGTTGTCCATCTCTCCATTTTGCCTGTCACTGCAGTGAGTTGGGCGTTGGCACTAAACATGGACATACTGCCGTAGAAAATGCTGCCTTATCCCTGGGCGCCATTCTCCATAAAGTGAAGAAGAGAATTGGTTGTGGAAAACCAGTGCAGGCAATTCACAGGGTGAATCCAATTCCCATCGGGATCTTAGGTAATTGACTTCAGTCCTTGGGGCTCTGGGCCATGGTGCTTAGTCTCACATAAGAATCCCTTGGATACTCCCATTAAGACAGGTCCATGGATTCCCATTTGTAAACACACCGTCAGATTTTGAATGAAGTCTTGTGCATCTGTTGCTGTCCATCTTTATCTGCACAAGCATTGACTGTTGTTTGGATCTTGTCCATACTTTTGATCACATCTACAAGCACTCTGGTCACCCATTCTATTCCACTACCAGCCAGGAGGCAGCACATCCCCTACCCTCCTACCACTCCATCCCCAAACCTTCCTCCTGGTAGGCTTTGGGGGATCCAACATTGATCATCTTTGTCTCCTGTAGATGGGAAGCTCATGGCTTCTATATCCAGGCATTACTGGTGTATCAGCCTACTGGAACAAAAAGTGTGTGTGTGCATGCGTGTGTGTGTGTGTGTGTGTGGAGGTGTGCAGGTGAAAAGCCAGGGATCTTTACCATGATGGTAGATATGTGTACTTAAGTGAATTGTTTGCTCTTATTTTTCAGTTTGGTGTAATTGCGGATGACAATGCCTTGGTGGATAGAAAATCTGCAACAGCAAGCGTCACTATCGACATTATCCGTGATCAGAACGATCCTTTTTTCGTCAGGGAGCCATACAGTGTAGCGATTGATTACGAGAGAATCTGGACACCTTTCGATCCATATCTTTCTTTGAGTCAGTGTACATCGTGTTGATTCTTTCAATCAGCCAGCCTTCTTGGTCGTTGGAAAATTCTTTCAAACAAGTGCCGACCCGTCAAAAGATCTGCTCAAGAATGTTTAGATCAGACTGATCTGTGCTTGCACATAGATGAAAGTGTTCATCATTTTCTCTGTCAGTATCGCCCCCCGTGAAAAAGTTTTAGAACATTCTCTACACAAACCTCACCAGTCATAGCTAGCACATCCAACTCAGCACTTGAATGTGGTGACATGTCTGATGTATGCTTGGATACTGATGAAAGTGTGTTGACATCAGTTTGTCAGTTACCATCGACCGCTGTTGTTGGTGTGGGGTGTGTATGTGCGTGTGTGTGCATGCTGGCTCTCTCTCTCTCTCTCTCTCTCTCTCTCTCTCTCTCTCCAGAGTCATGAGTAGGGTCACCATGAAGATGAAAATGAGAAAACATTTTGCATTGGTGTGTGTATATGTGACATCAGTTTCAAAATGATTTGAACGGGCGAAAAGCACAAGGTCAGGTAGGAAGCATTTCATTGTTTATAGCTGACATCTGCATGTGTGGCATTCTAAAATCTTGCTTTACTAAAAGCATGGTGTGACTGTGATAGAATTAGTATCGGCATGCATCACAAGCATGTAGAGCACGCAGATAAACAAGCAAAACATGCCTCGGCCGTGGTAGGGAAACCACTACTGTGTTCCCAGTGAAACTGACCAGTGCTGACAGTGACTGTTATTTAGCCCAGTACCGACTGTCAGGTAGGAGTACCACGAATAATTTTCTGTCGGTTGTAAAGGAAAGATATGCATGTCCAATATGTTTCAGGTTGAGCATGATATATTCAGGAATGCATGCGCTCCACTGACTTGAAATTTCATTTCACTTTGTATGTTTGTTAGTCTGTTTCAATCGTTTTTTGTGGCAAATCTTTGTGGTGCTTGTTAGCAATGCGTATGAAAGAAGACGCATTCATGTTTGGTGTCGTTCTGTCAGTCAGAGACCCAACAATACAGTGACATCAATTGACCACAGTTCTTTGCATTCTGGCGCAAAGTATTAATGAAGAAACACAGCATCCTGTTTTCAACATACTATCAGCCAGACAGCTAGTATCACATTACGCTTAGCTTGTGGGAGATTAGCGTGAGGAAGCTGGCAGCATCAGCAGAAGTGCGCTGTTTAAACAAACTGCGGCTGTTCCATCCCTTCCCCACCTGCAACCAAAAGGCAGTCAGGAGTTATTGCCCTTGTCTTCAACTAAGGATTCCTCTGCGGACAAACGTGGGGTCACTTCGGTTGTGTTCAATGGTGCCTGTTCTCATCCAACATATGCAGGACACCATCTACTAAGCCCCCAACTGACAACAATAATTGCTTAGCCGTGGAGCCGGCGTGAGTGAGCTCTCCCCCTGAAGTGTGCCACCACATCTGTCCAACACCAGCCCCCATGGACTTGCCGATACCAGTTACCCTGACGGAACCCAACCCAAGGCCACAGACGTGGAGAGGACATCAAAACTGAGGTCACCATGAGAGCAGGGCATGAAGGGCCACAGAGTTTGAGAATTTTTTGTTATGCTGATCAATGAGAATGAGGATGATTAAGATGATGCTACGGATTTCCATTTCGGTCTGAGACTGTATGACAGGGCTGTACTCTACTCTTCCTTTCATAATATATCCCGGCATCAACCAGGCCTGAGAGATACAGACATCTGCAGTGTTGGTCAGGAAATTTGAGCAACACTGTCAGAGATGCGTCCATTAAGTGGATGAAACTCGACTTATGTGGTCCCAGTCTTCCCAACTGAGCCCTTAGCAAACTCAACTCTGGGTAGGAGCTGGTCGGAGCAGAAAAATCCCACATGATTCTGATGGGAATCAAACCCACGACCATGACTCTAACCGCTTAGCCACAGCGGCTGGTAAAACCCTCTGCCTTTGTGGGGTTGGGGGTTCGAATGAAAATTCTTTGAAATCCCTGCAGGTGGAATGCTCATTTGACATCGATGGAGTAGGGCATAGGCCTAATGCCTGCAGTGGTCAGTGAATAGCAGCCCTTTCCAAAGGTAGCGGAAAGTTGAACATGACATGGTGGTGATGCTTTGGATGATTACAAAGCAAAAAATTCATGGAAGTGGAGTTGGATGGAGACAATGGTGGGCAAAGAAAGACTTGCGTAATGCATCCGTAAGATAGATGTGTATGGGACTTCGTTTTGCAATCTGTGTCACTGCGAGATCATTTATAATATGAGAGGTTGGATCACCCTGGAAGACTACTTGCAGACCATGAAACGCAAAAAGAAGCAAGAAAAGAATCACAGAGTTAATCATAGAAAGTTCGTAAAAATTTCTTTCTATCCATTTATCTCCTCGAATCAGCAGTTTATTATCTTGATGCTTTTTCATAGTGCTCTTGGCATTTAAATGTTTTTTTGTTTTAATAGTATCTACTTTTCAAAAGAATCGAGGATAACCATAGAAACATTTCAGTAAAGAATTGGTCTCAAACTTTTCTCCTAGAGTGTTAAGTTTGAAAATGTCTGTTTATATGTCTCAGCTGTGGATATCCAAGCCCAATCTCTCTCTCTCTCTCTCTCTCTCTCTCTCTCTCTCTCTCTCTCTCTCTCACACACACACACACACACACACACACACACACACACGCACACGCACACATACACACACACGCACACGCACACACACACACACACACACATACTCCGTGTTTCCTGTTCATACACATTTACAACAGATTTTCCATTTTAAAGATATTTATCGCAGTGTTGCTGCAAAATCAAGATGAATATTCAAGGAATGCCTGTACATCTGATACTTTTCATTTTTCCAGAATATCTCGCATTGCACAGGTATTTTGTCTCAACCTTAAAAGATATTCATGGGGTGATGGTGGTAGTGCATATCTTTCTTTTTTTTTTTTCCCGTAGCAGTTCCAGGCTGTGTCAAAGGAAACCCTGGTTGTAACAGTCTGCCAAAGTCAGTGCTACAAATGCAATAGTTAAATGAAAATTAAATGGGTACCCAATATAGGTGGCTGATACTTTAGTCGGTATGTGTTTAACCTTGTGCCACTTGCCTTTTTCTACCTCTTGGTTTCCATGCAGACATATCTATGCAGATATGTCATTTTCCTTCTGTTCCAGATTTTTATTTCTTGTTGAGTGAAAAGCTAGTAAAACCAGACAAAAATAAAACTTTTGGCAGTGCTTCTTAACAAGTGAAAAAAACAAAAAAAAAAAAGTGAATTGAAAAAAAACCCCACCCAAATCAACCAAATGAAATGAAAAAAGAAAAGAGGGGGGGGGGGGGGGGGGGGGGGAGAGTGAATTCTGTAAACAAAATTCGTTGTTAACCAAAAATTTCTCATTCTCAATGACGGATTTCCATCTGTAGATGTCACTATCATGTTCGACAGATGAAAGAGACTATCAGCTGCCCAGTTCATATGTTTTTGTTTTTTTTTCCAGGGGGAATTGATCTATGAATCGGAAGGGAAGTCTGTGACTTTGTATTTATTTCGGAATTGAACCAAAGACTGGCAGAGTCTTTGTCAAGAATGAATTGGTATTAATTCTGCACTCACATATACGGTAAGTGTTTATTTATTTTGATTTTTTTTCAAATACAATTTTACATGAGTAATTGTGTACGGATGTGAGTGTATTGGTGGTGTATCTTTTGAAAAATGAAAATACTCATACCATTCATGATATGTGCAAAGTGGTGAGAATTATTGTAATGAGGTATCGATAAGTCCAGTTTAGATGAACTTCAAAAGTGAATTTTGATCTGAATGATATAGGAGAGTGGGGAAAGTAATGTGCACATTTAAGATTTGATGATCACTGTATATGTTTACAACATAAACATTTTTGCACTGTTAATGGAGTTTGGCCAGTGTTCGCGGTTGATTATGACCATACGGTCATAACATATAGAGATGAGTTGCTGAGAGATGACAGGCAAAAGATGATGTGTGGGAGACATTTCTACCCCGATTGTTTGGAGATATGCCAACAATAAATAAAATCTGAGCGCTTTCATACTATGTAGTAGGTGTAGGTGCACCCCAGTGCAGTGTGGTTGTGAGAATCTCATGTTTTTTTTATTCAATAAGGGCAGAAGGGGAGGGAGAGGATGGAGAAGGAATTCAAGCTTCCACAGGGGACAAAAAAACACTGACTGGAGGAGGAGGATTATATGCATATACATTACTAAGGAACTGTGCAGCTTGAAGAGAGTGGTAGTGAAATGATTTCCTCAATTTAATATGGTCATGGACCATGGTAGTTTACATGCCAAATATCTGTCTGGGTTTATGACACATATTGCAGTTGTTTTGCAATAGGAATGGTGGAATTATTTTTGTATTTATTGTATCTATATTTATTCATGAAGGAAAGTTTATTTTATGTAACTTACAACTCATTTTACATTTGTAAGTTATAACTGTAATGATTTTCTTTTTAACAGCTGGAGCTGACTGTATATGATTCTGCTCGACCACTTGCCACGGATGTTACCAACTTGACCATCACTGTTGACCGAAATCCCAATGCTCCATCGTTTGATCAACGACTGTACCAGAGACGTATCCCTGAAACGTATGACCTGAATAGAGAAATTTTCACCATCAGAGCCACAGACCAAGACCAGGGAGTAAGTAGTCGTTCATGCAAATTCTATCATTTCATCTGTCACTGAGATATGTACAGCTTGCTGGAAGGTGTATTTAAATCATTGAAAAAGCTTTTTTTATGTGTATTGTGGCCCTTCCTGTTTTGTTTGCTTTGTTTTTAAAAATGCGAAAGTGATGTTGAATTGTGGTAATATTAGAATACCCACAATTCAGAAATCATGTTTCGGTTCTTTTCACAGTTCTTTGGGATATGCTTGTGTATCCATAACAGCAGAAGGAAACTCTCATTGAGTTTGTCGCAGTTTCTCTAATATAAGAAGTGATGCAGCGTGGGTTAAAACACCGAACAAAAACACACTGATTTTTGGAGTAATCATCTCATGGAACAGGATCCCTTTAACACAATTTTGCATGTTCATGGAAACAAACAGGTATGCGTACCCCTGCACACATTATTGAATGCATGTATACATACTTGTGTGTACCTATCCATACAGAGAGATGTATACATATTATAAGCAAAATGTGTTTGTTCATACATTAGTCATGTGCATGCATACATATATAGACACATTCATACCTACATAATGACGTCTAATTCATTTGTGGGTATTCATGAGGCCTGACAAAGTGTTGGATTAAATACACTTGAGATGTCTGTTAACTTACATGCGCAAGTAACGTTTTTATATATATATCTTGTCGTTTTTTTCTTTCTCTTTGATGTATGTATGGATTTTATTTGTTCATTTTTGTGGGCTGTGTACTTATGATTTGTAGCTTAACTGATGTGGCTTAGAGTATGTGGAACCTCTGCACACAGCGATGCATACCTTGGCTGATAAAATGGAAACAGAAAATTTGTCTTCAGCTTTGAGTTATTTGGTATCATTTACTCAATCATGTCAAACTCTTGCAAGCTGTGACCAGTGCGTCAGCTCTGACGAAAATTTGTGACTTGCATATTACCAAGAAGCCTTGTGAGACCTGGTTATCTTTTCTACTTGATAGAGCTACCACCACCACTTACTTCCATGTGGCAGCCAAGCACAGATATGCTTAGCTGTTGTCTGTACCATACGCTTGTGACAGTGCTCTGGGCCACTTGAAAAGACCAAATCCATAATGGAGCATTTTTGATTGTCTAACATTTCAGCACAGTTGTGCATTTGAAGAACTGAAAATGTTGGTTGTTCTTGATTTATATGTTATTGCAACATAAAAGAAATGCTCAAGACAGTTCTTAATGAGTGTGTATTGTGTTTTTGTGTTCTCAGCAAAAGGTGACCTATGGAATTCAAGCCAGTACTCCTCAGAACTGTTTTGATTTCTTCTTCCTGAATCCATTGACTGGAGTGGTCAAACCTGCACGGCCTCTATATAATGCTAATTTTGACACTTGTAGGGTGAGTATCATTCTCCTTTATTTTATAATCAGTTCTGCATTTAACACCTAAGAACTTTTTGTCAGCTACTTGGCACAGAATACAGTCAGTCCATTTTCATTAAACACTATTCATGTGGTTTTGCAGTTCCAGAGATATATTCTGTAACTATCATATTGAAGGAAACCTGTCAGAGTTATGGCTGCTTGCTGTTGAAGTTTGAGTGGTCAAAGTCTCTGCGTTTGAATGCTTCATTGTGATGGATTGAACGAGTGTTTTGATGTGAAAGTTTATGCGCAATGTCGTAATGTGGGACGCTTTCGTGTGGTGGGTATTTGATCCCCTTTCTGCTTTCGATTGCTCATGCTGAGCGCAGTTCTCTCTTCCAGGCTTTCAAATTTGAACTGTGCGTTTCTGCCATTGAACTCGCCTATGCAGTGTGTCAGTCAACCTGTATTTGGTCTCTGTTCAAGTGGAGCAATGTGATTGTGCTTCACTCCAGTACAGTCGTGCTCAACTGCTCCAAGTAACGCCTGCCTGTCTGACTTTGGAGCTTACCTCACGTCTTCATTTATTGAAGAGTGGTGTGGGTTTGCCCAAGGAAAAGATATCCACGAAAAAGGACAGGCAGCAAACAAACACTAACGGTACTGCTTCTGAACTGTCAGTCATGTCGCAATGTGGCTGCCGAAATCCATGAGACTCTAGTTGATTTGAAAACAGATATCTTTGTTCTGACAAGAGTCTTGGCTAGATCCTCATGGTGATGAGGCTTACATACAGACTACGTTTTCCATTCGTTTCCTCACCTTGGTTCCTGAGGGGGTGGCCTAGGTGTCATTGTATGCAAATCACTGTCTGGCTGTATTTCTTTTACAAGACAAAATTATGCTTCTTTTGAGTGTGTTGAGTTGAAAATACAGTCATCTACTGCTACTGCTTCCTTGGTGTGTTTATACCGGCCGCCGCCAGGTAAGTCCAACAAACTGTGTAATTCTACTTTTCTCTGCCAATTTCCTGAGCTCTGAGCTTCTTATGCTGATTCTCACCATGATGTGTCTTTCATTGGGGACTTTAATTTTCACTTCGATGTCTGTTGTGATAATCAGGTTAAACAACTGAAAATGCTTTTGAACGACTGCAATTTATCACACATTGTTCAGGTCCCAACACATAAACATGGACACATTGACTTGACTAGGTGATTGGTGACAGTGATAACTGTCTCCCTGTCAGTGTCTGATGCACGTGACTGTGCTGGTCTTTCCGACCACCATCTCGTTGTCTGTCATATGTCACTCACCAAGCCTCCTCCCCATAAACAACTTATGACATCCAGGAACATGAAGGCTTTGTCTGCTACTGATTTTGACAAAGATGTCAGGACTTTGCTGATCTGCAGTCTACACAGGGATTACGATCACCTAGCAATATTCGGCACTTCTTCTCAGTGACAGTGCTTTGTACGGGTGATCGAGTTTTCATATGATTTCTCGATTCCCTGACACATCACACAAGCGATTTATCTTGCTCAGCTACCCCTTTTGCTGTTTATATATATGCCATCCGCACGGCCGATTGAGTTTAACTCTCTTGACAAGCGGGCGCCTGCTAGCGCCCGACCGAAAATCACACAGCCAAAAGGCTGAGCACCCACCAGAGCCCATAAAACACGTAGCAACAGTGGGCACCGTCATGTTCTCGTACAAAAGGAAGTCTCGCGAGAACGTGACTTCCTTCTTCCAGTAGCCATTTACTTCCATTTGCAAAAAAACGCGAGTCCATACGTGCCGTGGTTCTCGAGTTACGAATTTTTTAAGTTTTGAGGTCGAAATGATGTTTTTCACAATGGCTAACCTTGATTCTGCCATTCTATAATGAGATTTAGTGATGGAGATACTGTGTTTTGTAGGATTTACGGCATAAGACGGTGAAAGTGCTGGTAATGAAGCTTAGAGTGACCTAGATTTCGACTGGGATGAGGTTCCAGGTATGATGAACAACAATTCGGAAGAAAGTTCTGAAGAAGATGGGTTTTTTTTTTTCCCGAGTAAATGGCTCATGTGACATTCTTCAGACTTACGATATAGCAACATATATATTCGTAGGAATTTTTAAATTTATTTTCATTTCATTATTTCCTTTCCTCTCTTTTAAATTAATTTTTCAATTGGGTAACCTTGTTCAAATTACGGAGTTACCTACCTTGCCGATGGTTTTCGGCGTAAATAAGCTCGGATAAGTGCATACTGACGAGGGTTAATTAACTCTTTCTTGATCGACCTTCGTGTCTTCCCTTTGCGGTCGTGTGTTCTGGATTTGCTCTGCACCATTGCCCAACATAGTGAAGGACACTGACGGGTCGAGCCACTTCGCCCTCCAGAAGTCGCTCACATTCCTGGAGAACTGCGGGTCAATTCTGATCCAGAGCAAACTGTTCTTACCACGGAAGAACGGACAGCCAAGGTAGATGGAGAAGACCTTTCCTTGAGGGGACATGTGACCATTCCTCCTCTACCCGACCGCCGTATGCACGCAGCGTCCGAAAGCTACAAGGCAAGCGACCGCCATAATAAATGTCTTTCTTTGACCTGCCCAGAAAATCTAAGGGCAAGGCTCCCCTCAAAGGGCAGAGCCAGGTCAAGTCTTCTCATCGAAATTCTCCTGCTCCATCGGCCACCTTGCCTTCTACCTTTCCCATGCAAAAGTGAGACCTCTTTCTATCATGCAGCGTCACATGACCCTCGGCCCCCGGGGGAACTTTGCTGAGATGCGGACCAGCACTGGTGACGGGTTTGGGCAGGAATCACCACCCGTCACTCGCCTCGAAGAGCCGCGGGTCACACTAGTTCTCCCCCCCCCCCCCATTTGACTCGCGGTCTCATGACGCTCTCCCCCACCGTGCACAGGTGCAGCCAACACCTGTGCACGAGAAGCGTCCTGACTCCAGATGCAGTCTTATGGTCACGTCGTGGCATGAACACGGTTGTGTCTATAATTCTGGGCGCAACTTCCCCTAGGGGTACAGGACGTTGGGGAGCCGACCTACTTGGCTCTCCACTTGGGCAACGTCCGCGGTCCCGTTCCCCTGGGGGGAGGATCAACCATCGGGACCATGGGTAACCTGGACTATCCCTCTAGGGGGGGGACCATGGTGCCACAGCCAGTCCAACCCACTCATATGCAGGTAGGGGGCTCACTACAGTGTCCTCCTCAGCACCACCACTTACACTAAGGTCCTCTGAGGCCCACACCAAGGACGTGTATGAGGCTCTGCATGCTCCTGGGCGGGTACGACAGACCACAGTCTCTCGATACCCCCCCCCCCCCCGCCCCTGGTGTTTCAGGTTACCCAGGTCCCTGGGGACATCCTGCACATACCCCAGGGCACACCACAGCCTGCCTACCTCCCCGGGGACCAGTGGCTCTATGCCCCTGAGACCGACCAGTGGCTTAATCCCCACACCCAACAAAGAGAGCTCCACTGTCGAATGTGGCACCCAGCCTCATCCACCTGGGTCGACCTTGGTCTCTCGGGTGCTGTATGATCGGCAGGCCGGGCTCCCCCACCCTAGTCTGGCTGCCGAGCAGAGAGCCATCAGGGACCCGTCCCCACACTACCCAACGAGGGTGGGACCCTCATGCACCCATGCTGTTGCCTCCTGAGGAAGGTCTCTCACAACTTCCCAGGAACATGACCCCCCAGAGGCTGAAGAGGATGAGGAATTTGAACTTTTCTCCTCTTTGTACAATGTGCGCACCATTGAACGGTTTTGCCCGGACTTGGTGGTGAGGGATGTCCCACCCTCTGACGATGTCCTGTCGTTCTCCGAAATAGTTGGGCTGCCCCCAGCTCAGCGATCTAAACCCAGGATCGTCGCTCCTCAGTCTATCACCTCACTTTGGGAAGGTCCGGCAACTTGTGCCAGGGGTGCGCAAGCCGTCCCCCGCCAGGGCAAGACCCCACCCTGGCACCCTAATGCGGCCCCTGTTGGCACTCTCCTCAGGGTCCGCAAAAAAGCACCCAGTCGCCTCCTTATTCTCAGACAATCCTGCAACCAGGGAATTTGGCCTTTCCCAGCAGATTGTCGATTGATCCCCAACCTGGCCCCCCCTACTTCGGGCTCCATCTCCTTTAAGGCCTTAAAGGAGTGGGACCGGGTAGCCAGGATGGGCATCCTACACACCACTGCCCGGCACGCCTACCTAGGCATGCTCCTGCAGTGGGCGGAGGTACTCTGGCCGGAGGAGGATGGCGCCGTCCCAGTGTCCTTGGACTCGGCTCCGAGACACACCAGAGACATACTCTCGCTTGTTCAGCGATTTATGCGACACCTGGTCAACAGGATCTCGCATCACTTTTTTAGCTGTGGCTGACAGGGCAGCCAGGAGCCACTTTAACCCTCTTCAGTATGCACTTATCTGAGCTTAGTAGTACACCGAAAAACCGTCGGCAAGGTAAGTAACTCCGTAATTTGAACATGGTTACCCCAATTAAAAAATTAATTTAAAAGAGAGGAAAGGAAATAACGAAATGAAAATAATTTTAAAAATTCCTACGAATATATATGTTGCTATAACGTAAGTTTGAAGAATGTCACATGAGCCATTTACTCGGGAAATAAAAAAAAAACCTTCTTCAGAACTTTCTTCCGAATTGTTGTTCATCATACCTGGAACTTCATCCCAGTCGAAATCTAGGTCACTCTAAGCTTCATTACCCAGCACTTTCACTAAGTCTCTTACGCCGTAAATGCTACAAAACACAGTATCTCCATCACTAAATCTTATTACAGAACGGCAGAACTCGAGGTTAGCCACGGTGAAAAACGGCATTTCGACCTCAAAACTTAAAAAATTCGAAACTCGAGAACCACGGCACGTATTGACTCGCGTTTTTTTGCAAACGGAAGTAAATGATTACAGGAAGAAGGAAGTCACGTTCTCGCGAGACTTCCTTTTGTACGAGAAACATGGCGGCGCCCATTGTTGCCACGTGTTTTACCGGGCGCTGGCGGGCGCTCAGCGTTTTGGCTGTGTGATTTCCGGCCGGGCGCTAGCGGGCGCTCGATGGTCAAGAGGGTTAACTGTCTGTTGGCAGCGAGAGATGCCATGCTGGCACGGTCCACTCTCTCCTCAGCGCTCAAGGCGTCCCTGCGGTGCGTCCCAGGCCAGGACCAGTCACTCTTTGGTGACTATTCCACGGCTATCATATCACAATCTGTCGAGGAACGCGAGCAGGCAGTGTCTTTTTCGGCTAGGCCACTGCCACGCCCTGCTAGGCCCCCATTGCGTTCCTCCCCTACCTTCTCCAGGCCCAGACCTTATCCCAGGCAGCGCCATCCCACACCGAAGGGCCTGCCAAGCGTCCTCATAATCCCCCTAGGACAAAACCGAAACCTCCCCAACAGAATTTTCAGTTCAGCCAGCAGACATGGCCATGGAGGTGACTAGGGGAGTCACCCAGGAGGGACTTGGATCAGGCACAACCCTTGCAACAAAACCCCCTCCACCCTATGCCTCCACACACCCCCCCCACAACCCGGACCATCGGCCCCCTCTCCCAGCATGCCCACCAGTGGAGATGTATGGGCCTCAGCCCCTGGGTAGTGGTGGTTTTACAGGAAGGGTTTCGCCTTCCTTGGGCCCACAATCGTCCTCCTCTCATCCGTTCTCCCTCATCTTCGACCTCTCTCCCCCCTCAACAAGTTCCTCAGACCCACCAAATTCAAGATGGACACTCCCACCCAGATCAGAGACTCCATCCATCAGCTCGATTGGGCTACCTCCATAGATCTGAAAGACGCTTACTTTCAGATCCTCATTCACCCAGCCCACAGACGATTCCTCCGGTTTGTCTGGCAAGGTCAGGTGTTCCAGTTCAAGGCCCTCCCCTTTGGCCTCTCCCTCGCACCCTTCCTCTTGACGAAGGTTGTCAAGGAGATGGCCTCCCTGGCCAGACAGGAGGACATTTGCCTCCTTGTGTACCTGGATGACTGGCTCGTCCTGGCTCCCCAGGTCCAGTGCCGAGCCCACATCAACCGCCTCCTGAGCCTCTGTTCCACGCTGGGGTTTGACACCAACCCCAACAAGTGCGAACTCACTCCCAGTCAGAGGTTCTCCTGCCTGGGCATGACTTTCGACACCATCTCCATGCAGGTCTCCCCGACCCCGGAGAGGTCCACCCGGATAGTGGACCTCATCTCCCCCCTCCGTGGAGCATCCCACACCTCGGCCCAGAACCCAGACCTCTCTCCTAGGGATGGAGTTCCTCCCAAAGAAGAATGCCTAGGGGCCACCAGGGGCCACTGTGTGTGCAGAAGGGACCCTGACCGGCTGAGAGAGTCTGCCAGGATATTGCGTGTCCCTGCTATGTGTCTCGCGTGGAGGGTGATTCCCCGCACGCGAACCATCGAAGGAGGGCCTCTATCCGCAGTGAGAGGCCAATGGAGCGTTTGGAAAACCCCTTTGGACTTTCTATTATTTGCTGCAAGGATTTTGTTTTCTTTTTGCTATTAGCTTCAAGGGTATTCAGTTATATGCTGCAAGGATATTTTGTTATTGGTGCACACTGGCTGGAGAAGTGTTTCCGAGAGAAGAGGAACGGCGTGAGCAGAAGAACCAGTTAGTGAGCTTTGAGAATCCATTTATGAAATCTGTGGAGTAACCAGCTGCCGTGGCGAAGTGGTTAGCGTCGTCGCGGACTCCCAGCTGGAGGTCGTGGATTCGAATCCCATCAGAGATGTCATGTGGGTTTTTTTTCTGTCCCGACGGACTCCTACCCAGAGTTGAGTTTGCTGCGGGCTCAGTTGGGAAGACTGGGACCACACAGTCGAGTTTCATCCACTTAAATGGATGCATTTCTGAGAGTGTTGCTCAAATTTCCGGACCAACACTGCAGGTGCCTTATCTCTCAGGCCTGGTTAACATCGGGATATATTATATTATATTCTCATCGATCAGCATTAAAAAAATGTCTCAAATTCTGTGGCCCTTCATGCCCTGCTTCCATGGTGACCTCAGTTTCGATGTCCTCTCCACGTATGTGGCCTTGGTTTGGTTCCGTTGGAGTCACCGGTATCGGCGAGTCCATGGGGGCTGTCGTTGGAAGACGTGGTGGCGCCCTCCGGAGGGAGAGCTCACTCACGCCGGCTCCACGACTAAGCAATTATTGTCGTCAGTAGATGGCTTAGTAGGTGGTGTCCTGCGTATGTTAGATCAGAACAGGCACCACTGAACACCACGAAGTGACTCGGCAGCTGTGCAGTGTCTCCTCCGGTGGGGTTGCCTCTTTGACGACTTGACATTGACTGCTCCCTGTGGATTGCCAGTGCTGGGGCTGTGGCGGGGCCGACCGGGCTGTGGCTGTGGATGGGGTGTTGGAATGAGCGGCATGGGTGCACTGCCTTTGAGGTGGCACAGAGGTTGGGACAGCAAAAAAAAAAAAAAAAAAAAAAAATTATGGAGTAGGAGAGTGATTGACCAAAGTGAGGAAAGTTAGACTGAGAAAACATACTCGCAAACCAAAGTGTCAACTCACCGCCCGAAAATACAACTGCAAAAACTTGAATTTTTTGGTTGCAATTTTGAGATTTTTGGTATGCTATAAGATCAGGCCAAGGGTCATAATGTAGCCAGGTCCTAATCACATTATCCTAAACATAAACGTGCTGTAATCAAAATAGTTGTATTGTACCTCAACTTAACTTGCAGTTTATCTTGTGGGGATAATAATCATTCTTTTTCGTCTCTTGTGAAATTTGATTTTCAGACTTACGGCAGTTGTATTTCGGTGAAGGGGGGGGGGGGGGGGGAGAGAGAGAGAGAGACAACTGATCAGGGAGATCACTTGGAAGAATTCTGGGTGTGTGAGGATGTTGGGCTGGATTATCTTCATTCTCCTTTCTTTTGTTGACTAGGAATTCAGAATTGATAGTGCAGTGTCAGCACTCTGATACTTGCCTTGCTGGTAAGTATGAGGAAGAAAAAATGCAGACATAATGCTTATCAAGTTATGCATAGCCACACTTGTTTTGGACATTAATTGATCGTGTGCACACTTGCGCTAGTATACACATGCATGCATGCATGCACGCAAGCACAGTCATGCTCACACATGCGCACACACACATACACACACAAAAAGTATGCATGCACACAAATGTACGCATGCATACAAACGCAGATACACATGCACTCACGCATGTGCCCACAAATTAAGACAGCTGTTACCAGTAATAGTTACGCGGGCAGTAAAGTTAAATTGTGTTATGGTGAATTTGCTAGGAAAAGTATACAGTATGCTCCGTGAATGGGTTACAGATTGATTTCACTGCGCAAGATGACGGCATACCAGAGAGATCTGCTCAGGAGGTGGCTCAAGGTATAATCGAAATTTATGGCAATGAGTTTGCCCCTGACCTAGGTTTTCAAGATGATGTGATCACCATTCCTGAAACTACCCCAGCGAACGAACAAGTCTATGATGTGGATGCCACTGACCAAGACACGGTAGGCTTGACTTTTTGAATGATATTTTGTTTGTATGAAATTGTCCAGGGAAATTTTCATGCTTTTGTTACAGAGGAATATGAAATTGTGCAGCGTTATCGACAACTGAAGTTGCATATTGAAATTCTCTTGAAATCCATTTTCATGGATGATTATGACCTTGTGTGGAATTCTAACGCATTGATATGGGTGGATTTTTGTCAAGCAGAGAATTCTTTTTGTTGAAATTTGGACTTGGCATTCAAGGGAAGAAGGAAAATACTACATTTTGGGAGCAAAGGGGTTGTAAGAAATATGTAGTTTAACTACTTGTTTCTTTATACTGGTCTCTCCAAAGAAACGCCTGGTCCCCTCTTGACATGGAACATTGCTATACATCAGGAATCCCGTAAAAAATGGAAGTGGAGAGTGAAGAGCTAACTCTGTTTAATACCACCAAATCCACACAAGTGTTCTCCCTTATTGAGCTCACAGCCTTGCACCATGATGATTAAATTCAGTTTTCTCCTTTTTGCTGGTGAGGGAATATGCCCCTTTCGACTTAAGAGCCTCTTCACTGCCTTCTAATGAAGCGAATACAAAAAACTTTATTTTGCAACATCATGGCAGCTGCCATGTCCATGGAACGACCTGGCCTCTGCCCAGTCTGCTTGCAGTCCTTCTCCTCCTCAGTTGGCTAGGACCTGTTCTACGTTCCAGAACAGTTGTTGGACCTTGGCGCAAGACCTACCAGTTGCACCAGCTTCAGTCCTTTTGCACCCTGCCGCTTGTGCAACAGTTGGTCAGTTGGTGGAGCCGTACTACTTGATGTTTTTTTTCTCCACTGTTGCTTCCAAGGTCCCGGAGACTGAGCAGAACAGGGCAGCATCTCCCCTCAGCATGTTCTGCATCCTCTACCCACTGGTCATTGATGAGGAGCTGCTGAGATCAGGTTGCCTGTTAGGCTTTGGATGAGTCTGCCATCTTGGCATGGCACCAGCTTGGAGAGTTATCTGGAAGGTGCGAATCCAAGGGGGATGAGTGGTGCGAAAGGATGATCCTCTGTTATACATGCAGGTAGGACTAGGTGGACTTTGAACGTCCATTTCAAGGTATGCTCAGTGAGATAGTGGGAGAATGTGACTCAAATACAGAAAATGATGATGTTGAATGATTTTTTTAATGCGTTTTATGAATATCTTGATGATTACGTTTCTGTTTAATATTCGGAGTTCTGCACTTGCTAGGACTTTGGTCAGTAATGTATGGTTAGTGGTATACGTGTCACTCGTACCCTTCTGTAATTTCTTGTGACACTTTTTACCAACCGGCGTTATTATCTGTGTGGATCTATTTGAAAATCCTTCCTACTACTCCTAACTTGGGCATCACTGGCCGGTCGGTCTCTCGCTTTAGCCAGAGCGACTCCTGTTTACTGTTGTTTTGACAATTTGACTTTTCATGAGCTGCCATTTTCTGTGGTATCATGGTATTGTTTAATAGTGGCTAATACTTCAGTTTTTTTCTGGAAGGCACCGTTTGCAAGCATGTCTTACAGAATTTGGTTCATGGAGAATCCACTGAGGTGGCATAAAAGATGGGATAGCATGAAAAATATTTTTAAAAAAACAAAAAAAAAAAAACCTCTTTCAAATCCTTCCATACATGAAACAGTTTTTGCCCATGTTCCAGAATAGTTTTAGCTGTTTGCTCACAGGCCACTGCCTTCACGTCCATTCTTATGTTTTAAAAAAAAAAAAGAGATCCAGAGTGTATTCAATGCCATGTTCTTTTAGATGGTTGGGACTTACATAATGTGAGACACAAACACTGTACAGCAGATTCCTTAAAAACCGTGTTCAGAGGTGTCCTGCTGATGTGTTTTTGAATTTCTAAAAGAGATCAACATTTTTCATCTGATCTAAGATTTTACGCAAAGAAGATTTTGAGTAAATTTCTTATGTGCTTTTAGAAGGTGTTTTTTTAGCGAGTTGTGTGTGTGTGTTTTTTTATTTTCTTTTTTTCTTAAGCAGCATTGTCTCCTCCTTATTTGCATCCCTGGGCTATGTCTGCCCTTCAGAGTGGAATTGTGAATACATTTGGTTTAATGCCATTTTGTTTTAACATTCAGTGGCCACACTCATTTGCTTGATGTTATGATCTTTGGATTTTATCCTTCTTTTTTAGTGTTTTGTGGTATACTTTTGGTGTTGCTCTCTATCTGTATGAATGTGTCTCTTTGCCGTGCCTCTTTTGGCCTGTGTTGGCAGCCCACAATTTGATACGTTTTAGCATGCAGGGTCTAATTGGGGCCTGGCCTTCTCCTTTTCCTGATCCTGGGGATTAATTTTCTGATCTTGGCTCTTGGGTTTTGGAGTCGCAAGGGAGAGTAGGGAATATCCTTTAACCTCCAGGTCTCGGCTGAGACTGTAAGGCCAGCTGGTCATCTGGCATCAAGCTCTGGGTCGCAATTACAGGCAGCTGCATTCTTGTGGGCTTGAGGATCTGGGACAGTCTCTCTGGTGAGAATTCCCACCATCCTTTTTGATATTTAGGCATTTGTTTGGACAGGTAAGTATGGAGGAAAAGTCTTAAATTCTGTGGCACTTCATGCCCTGCTTTCATTGTGACCTCAGGTTTGATTTTCTCTCAACATCTATGGGTTCATGTTGGGGGTTGTCAGTATTGATTGATTTATGGGGACAGTCATTAGATGGGTTTGGTGGTGCTGTCCGTACAGGGGACTCTCATTCACGTTGGCTCCTCAACTAGCCAGTTATCATGATCAGGAGGGGGTTTAGTTGTATCCTGCATGTGTTGGATCAGAACAGGCACCACTGAATACCATGACTTGGCAACAATGCAGTATCCTCTCTGGTGGCTTGCCTAATAACAACTTGATATTGACTGCTTGCTGCGGAGCTCTGGTACCAGGGCTGCAATTCGATGGACCAGATGAGACTGTGTGGCTGGAATGGGCATGGGGATAGAAACACTGAGGTGGCACAGAGGATGTGACACCCAAGGGAAAAAAATTAGAGATGCAGAGAGAGAGAGTGCAAAAATGAACTGGAATGGATTGAACTATCAGGTTTGTTTACATTTTGGTACTGTTTGATTTTGTTATCAGGAGAGTCCATTTGGTGACATCACATACAGATTGATTGGAGATGACCAAGCTATAAATTTCTTCAGTATCGACGAAAGCAGTGGAATCGTCAGAACCATTCAACCATCTTTTATTGGCACCAACACAGACAGATATGTGGTAAGTGTACAGAGGAAGGAATAAAGGAAGTAAGGAATTGGAGACAAATTTTGTTAAATGACACTTGGTAAGGAATTGGAGACAATTCTTAAGTGTTATGTATGTAAAATATGATCATCATGTATAGCCAACCATTTAAAAGAAAACGTAATGTGGTACCTGATCCCTTAAAAAGGACCAAGCAGGTTTTATTATGAATGGATACATGGGGGATAACATCAGGCTTATGTACAGCACAATTGCATACTTATAAGAACATAACTTACCAAGGCTCATATTAAACATTAACTTAGAGAAGCAGTCATTTAAGTTAGCTCGGATTTTATGTTAAAAGCATCAAAAGCATTTGGTTTTCAACAGGACTTCAGCATTCAGCTTCTACAGAAGTGTTGAATCATGTGTCCTTGTTAATGTAGTTCGTTTAAGATAGACAGAGGATGCAAACAAGATGATCCGCTATCGCCATGCTTTTTTTATCTTGTGTGTTGAAATTGTAGCATAACAACTCACGAAAATGTAGACATATGTGGAATAATCCTTGATACCATCAAACATAAATTTTCTCAGCTCAAGATGAGACAAAATTCCTTTCTGCAAGTGACCAAAAAACAAAACAAAAAATAAAACGGTAAACCCATTTGAGATAAGTGTAAACATACTAGAAATGTTATGTTGCATATCGGGTTTGTATATGAATCTTGAGAAAACCTAGGCCACTTTGTTTGGGGAGTTGTGAAAATTATAGTTCATTACATGGACCACTTACGTATGGAATGGAACCCGCTGAAGTTCAAATTCTTGGAATTTGATTAACTATTGATTTACAAAACTGTGCAGATGTTGATTATGCAGAAAAAAAAAATTGATCAACTATTGATTTACAAAACTGTGCAGATATTGATTATGCAGAAAAAAAAATTACCAATTGATTTACAAAACTGTGCAGATATTGATTATGCAGGAGTAGACATTTATAAATATTTGAGAAGACGAGTAACTCCATTTGGTAGCATGGTAGCTTTAAAATCACCTTATTTTATTAAAATTATCCAGTTATGGCTCTTGCTACTTTTTCCATCAGACACTTTTTTTTTTTAACTTGACAGTTATTTGTGTGGAATAAAGAAAAACAGATAAAATGAAATAGAAAAACTGCAGATAAAAATATACAAAACGGTGGTCTTTGACTACTGGAACTGAAAACGTTTGCATCTTTATTAAAATTAGTTTTGCTGCAGAAAAGTCAGACCACACACCACAAATGGAAAAGTATCACATTCAACTGTTCACTTGTAAATGATAGTGAAAACATGGGCCAGAAATATATTGTGAATCAGATATATTTTGGACAGAGGAATTTAGAGCATCCACTCTTTCTACAAAGTTAACTGTAAGAATTGTGAACTGTTTGTGGAACCAATGTTTCATAATAACAGAAAACAGGTTGCAGGTATATATGTTACAAAAAACTGAGAAAGTAATGGGTCAAAATTATGACATTTATAAATAACCAAGTTCATCTGAAGTGCTGCATGAACTAGGATGCAAAACTGAATGTTGAAAATGACTGGAAAACTTTTTTTTTTTTTTTTTTTAGCAAAACTTCTGATGTAAAAATGAAATGGTTACAGTTATGAATAGTTCAGAAATGCCTTGGGTCTAATGCTGAATTGGAGAAAATTGGTGCACAGATAGGTGATGTATGTACTTTCTGTTGCTTAGTTAAGGATGGCATTCACATATGTTTTGGCACTATATGGTCATTCAATTTTTTTTTTGCAAATGCAGGTGGATTTAATGAATGACAGATGTTTGTCCGCATTTATTCATTTAATAACTAAATCATTAGCGTAATTGGATTTGAAAAAAATATGTACATGGATCAGGTATTTTGTTTCATTGAAATATTTGCTGAACACTACCTATGTCAGTGCGGAAGAGAACTAAAATCTCAAAGACTGCAAGTATTCCTCAGTAACCTGAAATACAGATGCAAAACTGAAAGGCATATTGCTTGAAAAAATTTTATGATCTTATTTCTAATTGACTTCCCTGTAAGCTGATGTCTGGAGACCCTGATTGAATTATGAATGAATGCAGATTTTGTATATTAGTATTGAAATGAAATGTTATTACTGTTATTATATCGCCCAACATAGTTCCAGTGGAAATGTACAGAACCTTTAGATACCAAAATAAGTCAACTTTCGAGACACGTCAGTTTGCCTCATATTCTGTCTCTCTCTCTCTCTGTCTTTCTCTCTCTTTCTCAGTCTGTCTCTGTCTCTCACTCTCCTGCCTACCAGTCAAGTACTTTTTACCTGATGTCTTCAGAATGTAATTTGGGTGATTGTGTGATTGGACATTGAGTGAATGGGACATGTCTTCCATGTTTTACTTGACTGAAAAAGTTATCGAGTCCTTTTAAAATTTGGTGTGGCATCAGCAGCATTGAGGTTTAGATCATCTTTTATGGGCTTATAGTGCATGCTAGATAATTTAAGAGAATTGGTAATGTAAATTGACTTGTATTACTGTTGTTTTGATGAGACAAAAGGTAGGCATGGAGACAAGGTAAGTTACTCCCTTCACTGTTTGTTTCCAAAGGCAAGAATTGTGGCTAGTGATGGCGGTACTCCAGCACAAACAGCAGTAGGGATACTGGTGATACTGATCCTGCGAAATTCTGAAACTCCAACGTTCGCTGTGCCCGCTATAGACGAAACGGTTTACGAGGATGAACCGATCACCACAACGATCTTCACTGTAGAAGCTGGTGATGATGATCAAGAGGTATGTGCTCACAAGTGAAAATAGTTTTTTTTTAGTTCTGTTTGTACTGTGACCTGTTATAGAAATAGAAGCATGCATACAGATTGCTGTCCCTCAGTTCAGCTCGGTCACAGATAGCAAAGTTCACAAGTTTAGTCAGGACATCAGCTGGCAAACTTGACACCACAATGTATAATCAAAGGAAGCAAGGAATGCAGCCTGCCCCACCAGAATTGAATTTCATAACAGCAGCAGCAGCAGGCTCATTGGAACTTTTCATTGAGTTGATGTAGCAGCACCCTCTGGTGGGTACTTCTATGTGTACCAACTCAGTTACCAAGCAGTCATTCTCAGTGACATAAGGCGTAGTATGTGAAGTCTTGGTATATGCTAGATTTGATCATGCACCAATGAAAATCATGTCGTGACGATACTAAGAGTCCACTTCATGAGTTGACAGGCCTGATATGTCCCTTTGCAGTCGACTGGGCAATAAGCAACATATTCTCAGTCTTTGTGTGTGTGTGTGTCTCTCTCTCTCTCTCTCTCTCTCTCTCTCTCTCTATTTAAGTGACCTCTCAGTAGTGATGCATCTCTTTGCTGGGCTTCCTGATGGCTGTTTGTAGAGATGAAGGGCAGCGTCAAGTGGATATAGATGTGGCTGTGCACTGAACGGAGAGAATGAATGTCATGGACTAATGCCTCTAGGAGACACAGAAAATGACTTAGGATGTCATTCATTCGGTGTCCATATTTAATTAAATTGCACTAATTACATTGCAGTGAAAGAGATGTGAAATATGCATGTGTCCAGGCAAAACTCGCATTGTTTTTCACATTTATGTTTGCCCTTTCACGTTCTCATTTCCCTAGTTGCTTGCAGAAGGACAAATGAAAGGCTTTTATTTGTTCATCTAGATTTCCTCACTGCCTGTGTGACATTTTTCCTTGTGTTTTTCAGGGCCCACAGAGCACACTTTCTTTCAGCCTGTCGGGGAATAACAATGCCCTGTCCTACTTCAAACTGACAAACGTGAACAAAATCAGCACTGGCCGCTTCTCTGTTGGCATGACGTACAGCAGGCCTCTCTACTTGGACGTTTCTGATGAGGATACTTACACGGTAGGTTGACAATCTTTTTGCCATCACACTTTACCATTGAACACTTAGCAGCTGGTTTTTATACACTTTTGATTTGTTAAAGTGATAATCATCCTCATTTCCCAAGCCTATTTCCACCCCTTTTTTGCCCAAAAGATACATTTCCTGAATGTTGTGACTGAAAAACATGATGCATGGAATATGACATTGGCAGCAATAAGTGGATTGCAAAGCTTCAGCACAAACTACATTTGTAACTCGGTGGTACTTTGTGCTATTCATCTGCCTGTATACAGGCAAGGGGACATTGTGTGAGGAAAATTTGAGAAATCTTTAATCTGAACAAAACCTGTTGCGTATTTTTTGTAAAACTATTTGCAGCAATGCACAGAATGGCTTTTCTTTGTGCTTGTCATCTGTACGTTTCTGTCTTGTGCAGATGACACTGACCGTGACTGATGCCGGAACACCTCCATTGTCCAGCTCCATCCCAGTCACCATCAGAGTTATCCGTGACTTGTTTGACCCACGATTTGCCGAGCTGTATAGAGTTGTGACGATACCATACACAACAGATCCTAATACTGTCATTGCTGACGTCACTGCCACTGATCCAGACGTTGACGTGAGTTTTGGGATAAATGGGCATCATTATGTCAGCACTGGTAGTTCAGTTAATGGACCACATAAGAACAACAGTGGAGTAACATTGTTAACTGTAAATAATTGTAAATATAAATGATTGTAAAACATGACCCTAAAGCTTACTGTTTCTTTAAAAAGGGTCATTCAAACAAATGTCCAAGAACATTGCAGGTATAACATATCATTTGACAGAAATGCCTGTGTTTTTAGAGAAGAGAGCATGTAAAACTCCAAGTGCATTGCATGATATAAAATTCTTCAAAGGAGAGATCATTACACAGACATTATTGAACAAATTAAAAGTGTGGGTGAACAACTCCACTATCACAATTATGACTTGGCAAAGATTAAAAGAAGAAAGCTTAAAAGAATTGGGGTAGGGGAAGAAGAAAAGGAAATGAAAAAACCGGGGTATTGAATTATGAATATAAATTTTTTCACTAGCCACATATGGGGACCATTGTAGTCAATTTGAAAATGGAACGATTCATATTACCTTCTCAGATGCCTTTCATCTGCCAATTTGGATTCATCAGTGAAACACAGTTGATTGTGTTGTAGCTACATATACATCAAATGGAAGTAAATCACTCAAAAATTCTGTGTTATTCTCACCACCAGGGGTACCAGAAACAGATTTCAAAGGCACCCCAAAGCAGCCAGTGAAGGGTAGAAAAATTTGATATTGATATTGATAATGAATACTTATATAGCGCCTATTCTCGGCTAGACGCCAAGCTCTAAGCGCTTTACAATCAACACTCATTTACACAACGGGCTGCCTACCTGGGTAGTGCCGACTGAAAGAGCTGCCACTGTGCAAAATAAAACAAGAAGAAAGCGGTCTCTAAGGAGATAAGTTGCTGAAAAACGAAAATCAAGGTGGTATATTGCGTGTATTGGATCAGAACAAGCCCCACTGAACACCATCGCAGTGGCTCATGGTGAGTGGTCTCCTGATGACTTGACATTGACTGCTCCCTGTGGATTGACAGGCCGTGGTGGGCCAGATCAGATTGTGGAGGGGAGGGTGTGTATGTGTGGGGAATGAGCAGCTTGGATGCAGTGCCACCGAGGTGGCACAGAAGTTTGGACAGCACAAAAAAAAAAAAATGCACACTAAAATGATGTAATAATCTGTCAACAGGCCAAGTACAACACAGAGAGTCTGGTCTATGAGATTGTACGAGGAAACACTCCGCAGTCTCAGTGGTTCTCAATGGACCCGGACACAGGAGCTCTTAGCCTCGCCCAGTCGCTCCGTTCTGATGATGATTTGTCTTATGTGGTATGTCTCATATGGAGGACTTCATGTTGTAGCAGACCAGATGCAGTTGATACTGTCCACTAAATGCGTGTGCGTGTGCGTGTGTGTGTGTGTGATTCAGGGGGGGGAGAGGGGTTGGTGTTAGCTGAGAAGTAAAGAAATCCTTTTTCCCTATTGATTTTTCTTTTGTTCTTTTGTTATGATTTATATTGTTTGTCATTTCCCACTGAAAATGAACGTTAACATTCTGTGCTTGTTTTTTTTCTTTTCACGTGAGTTGAATTGTGCAGTGTTAAAGAAGAGAAGGGAAAAGGGGGGGGGTCGGGGGTAGAGAAAAAAAAACAACCTAAAATTATGCTGATGAATTATTGAAAGGTTGGTGGATGTGTGTGGGAGGGGTTGTGTTCTCTAAGGGGTTTTCTCCCCATTTTTCTTACCTCAATCTTTGTTATTTATGATTATGAGTTTGATATGTAATTGATATGTTTATGTTACTGTTTTCATATAATCTTTCTGCGCACTGTCTGCTTTCTGCGCACCCGGCAGCTCGAACTTGATTTGATTAAAAACTGCTCTTTTTGGAGAAAAAAAAAAAAAAAAAAAACTGTCCACTAGTAAGTTGTGTGCATGTTCAAGTAGCATCTAGATGGTTGAAGCATTGCAGGCATTTATGTCTGCTCCTGTAATGGCACAGGCACACGCAGGCATGACTACTCAAGTTGGAATTGCCCATACATCTAAACATGCACACTGTTAATGCTCATGAACTCACATATACACATAATAGGATCACCACTGTCAGGATCCTACGGGTTGTGGGGAGATGAATGGATCAATTTAAAGTGCTGTATTGGATTAATGCAGTTTTGTAGTCACAAACTGTGCAATTAACGATAACGCCATGAAATATATAGACTGGCATTCACATTTTCTAAGAGTTGAACTGCCCAAGTCAAAATGATTTGCAAACAAGCAAGCCAGTTCTGCTAGTTTTAACCAAAATTTCTTATATGCAATTAACTGGACAACACCACAAAATACATAGACTAGCATTCACATTTTCTAAGTGTTCAACTGCCCAAAACAAAATAATAGCAGACAGCCAGTTTTGCTAGCTTTGGCCAATATTCATGGCTTACATGGTTCAGTGATGCCACAATGAAAGTGTCCCTTCCAGCCAAGATGGAGATACATTTACTTCTTTCATTTTGTCACCTAAGGTGACCGGAAAACTCCTGCCCCATTCTGCTCTATATTGATGTGCATCGTCTTTTGGAACTTGAAGCACTCATTGTTCCCTTGCTAGTGTTGTTCCAAGCATTCCCCAAATGAACAGTTGTGCACAGACTGTTCATCCTCTCCCTACACTCTGAGGCTGTCCTCCTTGGGTTTCACAGTTAGGAAGTCCATTCAAGACTCTTGAGGGGGAAGGCGAAGGACCTGTTCATAACCTGAGAGTATTTCTTGGCCATCAAGCCTCTGCAAGAGTTTTTATTCTTGATTCCTTTCTCACTTTCTTGGAGGACATTCTTCTGGCTAATGAATGAGCCATTTATGAACCAGGAACAGGACTGCAGGAACTGATGGTTCATTGGGCATGTCTTATTTGCAGGTAACATATCCTTTACCACCCCATCTTCACCCCCTCCCAGACTGCTTCCACATGAAGCAATGGGTCAGTTGCACTCCTCCTTTTGATACAACATTTGGCCAAACAGAAATAACAAACTAGCCAATACTTAGGGAGAGTCTGACATATAAGCATACTTGGTCAACTGGGAGTATACTGAAACTTCCTAACTTTGCAGCTTGATAGACCTGGTCCAGTCAAAAGGTATCTCCCTTTTCCTTCTTTATGCATCTTTGTTCTGTATCATGTGTCATGTGTGTATTCTCACTTTTACACACGCGCGCGCACACGCACACACACACACACACACACACACACACACACACACACACACACACACACAAGCATGCATATGCACGCACACACAGTAGCCTGCATATGCATGTACGTGCACATAAATGTGCATTTGCGCACACACGCACACACACGCACGCTAACACACACACTCACACACATGATTGTGCATGTTCAGCTTACAGTGAAAGCAACTGACGGAGGTACACCAGCACGGGTGGGCTTTGCCACCATTCAAGTGGCAGTGGATCGTAATCAGGAAAGACCTTTTTTTATCTCTGGCGGCGACACAGCTGTCACCATCCTGAAACAGACCCTGCCAGTAACATTGCCAATGTCACTGCATCTGATAGGGACTTGCAGGTAATGATTTTGGGGTGTTTGTATCTCTGCATGGTTTTTGAAAGTGAGTGAGGAAGAAGAGAATGCTGTCTGCCTGTATGTGTATGTTTACTGTAAACAGGGTTCGTACGCCCCTTGAAGACCCTTGAAAACCCTTTAAATTTTAACTGGGTCAAAAAGGCCCTTGAAAACTGCAGATATCCCTACCATCCTTGAAATCCCCTTAAAAATCGTTTTCGGACCAAAACTGACCGTAACGATTGAAGACGAATCGGAGAACAAACGCGAACGAGACTTCGGACATCGATTTTCGCCTCTCGAATCGTTTTGTGTGTCGTCTGCTTTCGAGCAAAGGGAAGCAATTCAATAGTCTGTTATCATTTGCGCATGTGCAGTTCGACTTCCGACAAAAGAGCGCCATGCTCCCTCATCTTTCGGTGAAGTCGAATACTGTTGCGTCTGTCATCATGCCTAAGGGAAATTGCGCATTTGATCCGTTGAGGCCACAGAGGGAAGAATATCGAAGCTGGATCACTGAACGCAGAGACAACAAACATGTGTTTTTTCTGTAAAGTGGGCAAAACGACCGTTGATGTTTGGGCAATGGGTAAATCGGCGGTTGCAAGTAATGGAAAGAGGAAAAAATATATGTGGAATTGGAAAAAGTGAGTAGGCCGGTCGTTTAGTCTTACGGACTTCGTTCGGCAATCATCAAATTCATCAACATCGGTTCAGACCCTTTCCTCAGTAAGAATCGTCAACCAATCCACGATAACTGCAAGTGGGACAGATGTGTTGAAAGCTAAAGTGTTGTGAACAATTCATGGCATAACAATCATCACAGTTTCCGATCTGCTGAAAACAACGCGAAACGGTGCGCGACGAACTATCGGTGTGGGGAAAGCAAAAGTAGATATCTTGCAACTTTTGGCATTGCACCTTTTTTTCTGTCAGAACTGAAAAAATGAGTGAAATCACAGACTGAATCTTCAAATCGATCGTCATGTCGTCTCCATAGACTAAGTGACTCGTGTCTGCGCATTTGTTTAAAAAAAAAAAAAAAATCTTACTTTCTTGTTTAAAAGACAGCATTCATACCACACCCCTACTTACCTATCAGCTAGCCTACACACTCACACAAAAAAAAATCGTTTATCTATTTTATTCACTTAATTTTTTTTTCTATTACAGTTACTTTCATTTTATTCATCTACTTATTATAATTACTACCACTATCACTATCCCTTCTATATGTATAATTTTATGTCTATCTATCTATCTACATATATATATATATAATGCTGGACAATTAAGTAGTGGGGGGAAAACAAGAGCACGTTAACAATTCTTACATCATTATAGTAATGATTTGGCAAAGATTTGAAATGGAGAACAAAAAAATATTGAAGATGAAGGAAATGGGAAAATGTATATCATAACTATGAAAACCTTTCACTAGCTGCATGAGGAAACTATCGCAATCCCTCTCAAAGGCAGATCTGTATGTATCGCCTGCTCCGAGGCCTTTCATCCGCTGGATCGGTCTCATCAGAGAGACACGGCTGATTGTGTCTGTGCTCTTGGCGTCAAATAGAGACACACCACGGTCAATAATTTGTGGTGTTCTGACCGCCAAGGGTTCGAAAAAGAATGCAACAGCACCCCCAGAGCAGCCAGCGAAAGGTAGTAGAATAAAACAAAACGAAAGAGTGGAGAGGAAAAAAGTTGCTGAAAACTAAAAACATTATTTTACAGTATAAAATATAGGGGACAATCTTTGAGCCTATGCTTGAGGATGCATTTAAGGATGCAAGGGAGATCAAAAGATACGGAACAGTCTGAGTGGTCAGCTTTGCTGTTCAATAACCCAAGCATTGTCAGCGGCTAAGAATTGTGCAGAACAACCTTCACTTGGATCTCCTAAGAGATACAATCACCCACTGATTGACCAAACAATATAATGCTGAACAATAAGTAGTGGGGGAAAACAAGTGCAGGTTAACAATTCTTCCATCATTATAGTAATGATTTGGCAAAGATTTGAAATGGAGAACAAAAAAATTGAAGATGAAGGAAATGGGAAAATGTATATCATAACTATGAAAACCTTTCACTAGCTGCATGAGGAAACTATCGCAATCCCTCTCAAAGGCAGAGATCTGTATGTATCGCCTGCTCCGAGGCCTTTCGTCCGCTGGATCGGTCTCATCAGGGAGTTACGGCTGATCGTGTCTGTGCTCTTGGCGTTATATATATATAACAACAGAGGGGATTATTGGAGAAGAAGGGGGGGGGGGGGGGGCATGAGGGGAGTGAAACGATGGGGTTGTGTAGCTGGTTTAGTGGGGTGGTGTGATATATTTGTGATGGTTGTGGTTAATGTGGATTGATAATAATGCCAAGTAGGGAGGAGGGGGCATGGGGGATTAGTAGGGAGGAGGGGGCGTGCGGGATATATATATATATATATATATATATATATATATATATATATAAGTCCCCCATGCCCCCTCCTCCCTACTAATCCCCCACGCCCCCCCTCCTATATATCTATATATATATATATATATATATCCCCCACGCCCCCTCCTCCTCCCTACTAATCCCCCACCCCCCCTCCCCTAATCCCCCCCCCCCTCCTCCCTACTTATATCTATATATATATATATATATATATATATATATATATATATATATATATCCCCCACGCCCCCTCCTCCTTACTAATCCCCCACGCCCCCTCCTCCCTACTTGGCATTATTATCAATCCACCTTAACCACAACCATCACAAATATATCACACCACCCCACTAAACCAGCTACACAACCCCATTTTTTCACTCCCCTCATGCACCCTCCCCCCCCCCCCTTCCCTCCCCGTCTTTTCTTCTCCGATAATCCCCTCTGTTGTTTCCATCTGGTGGCCATTCTTCCTACCACATGGACAGATAAGTCACTCTTCGTTCTTTGTTTGTACTGTCCTAAATGTTAAATGTGTGTGTGTGTATGTGTGTGTGGTCTTTTTTTTTTTTTTTTTTGCCTGAAGAAAACCCAAGAGGTCGAAATGCACCATGTCTTGTCCTGTGCTTGGTTTGTCAATGTCCTTGGCGGTAACTAACTAACCCCCTCTCTTTCTAAATTTTGCTTCATTCTCCGCCATCAGTCACTCCATTTTGAAACAAAAAAAAAAAAAAAAGCCAGTTAAGTGTGGAGCTGCAGGAAGGCTACCCATGTTCACCTTTCTAAGAGGGGTTACCCTGCTCCCTGTCGTGCCCCAGAACAAGCATTAGGCTAGTCCAGGCCCGCCAACCATTCACACACACTTCCACATGACAAACATACAGTGGCTGTATTTTAAAGTAAAGTTTGAGAGCTCCCTCCTGAAATGTGCCAAAGAGGGGACCTCGGCTGCAGCTGCCGGTAGAGAATGAATGAATATGTCATGCTTATTGATGAATCATTGAATAAGGACTTGAAACAGAAGCAGCTGGACATCCATGTCAGATACTGGTCCGGAAAGCAGATTGAAAGTTTTCTTTTTCTGATTTCTCAATTTCTAAATATAAAGACTTCATTTTTTATTTTTTGTATATGATATTGAGCATGGAAAAGACTACAGAAGTGTAATCACCTTATCATCATGACTGGATTACATGTGTAAGTTTATTATTCACCCTTTTTTTTTTCAATTGTATGGCAAAATTTGCCCCTTAAAAATTAAAATATCCCCATTAGAAACCCTTGAAAAACCCTTGAATTTTTTTTTTCTGTGAGGAAGTGGGAACCCTGTATTAAGTGAATGTGTAGGCCAGTACTGAAACATAGAAATGAGAGGGTGCACATGCACGCATGCTTGTCTTTCAAAATAGTAAGCTGAACTGGCTTGGGGTCTATGAGGCTGCACGATGGCTGATGTGTCTTTTTTTGTACATTTTTTTAAATCAAGAAAATTAATTACAAAGTAAAAGAGTTTATCTGTCTCCAGTTTATCAGTAGAATAATATATGCAAGGACTGCTCATTGGCTTTTTTCTTTTTTTTTTTTTTTTTTTTTTTAAGTAAGGTAGTTCACACGAATTTACATGCCAGTATTATCATGCATACTATATTTTACTGTGACAGGCTCCCTACAATGAGTTAGAATTCTCCATGATCAACGCCGACCAGACTAACAGGGAGTACTTCAGGGTTCAAAGTAATGGCCATGTCTACACTAAAAAATCCTTTCTCCAGCTTCCTCAACCGGATCAATTTTTCGTAAGTTTTTATGGTTAATATCTGATGCTGGTTAGTAGTGGTGTTGGCGTGTGTATGTGTGTGAGAGAGAGAGGGGGGGGGGGGGGTATCTGTTTTTGTTTCTGTTTGTGATTATGTATAGATGTGTGCACACATAAAAGGATTAAAGTTATTGAGAATGTAGTTTTTTTGTGTATTGATTTGGTTTATAAAATTCCATTTTGGCAGTACACATTTGAAAATACAGACATGAGAGAGAGAGATGAATGTGGGAAGAAAAGTTAGAATGAAAAACTTGGATTTGAATAAGGTAGGTATAACTGAAGACATCTGGTATAGCATTGAAGATGATTGTTTCCAAAGATCTTTTGTTTGATATTTCATTCTGTGTCTATGGCTAAAGTGCTTGGTGGCAGTGCACACTGGTTCTGACTATTGAACAGCTTTTGAAAGGCTAAAAAGCAGAAAACGTCCCATTTTTTTCTCCCCCCAAAAAAAACGTGACTAAGTATTGGTACTGAAGATAATCAACTGAAATGTTGCAGGTCCAAGTGCGTGTCTGCGACCAAGGTCCCACTCCTCTGTGTGCCCTGAATACTGCAACTGTCACTGTGAACATCGTTCGCAATGTGCCTCCATACTTTGTGAACCTGCCCTATGACCGAAATTTGGATAACAACTTTAACCCCTGGGGTGCTTGTGGTCCAAGCAGAGGAAGAGAGACGATAATGATCCGGTGAGCCATCTGGTTTATGAATCATTACATTGCAAACTGTTATGTCATAACATGGTTTGGCATAGTGCTAACAGAAGTACTTTTGAGAAATAAGATGTCATGAGTTGTCTCAAATGTTTGCTTCCAGTAAAGAAGTTGATTTTTAGAGCAACCTCACATGAGTTGTTTCAATAATTTAATTTAAGCTGTCTTGCAGAGTCATCTCGAACTTGTCCTTTCAGTATGTAAGATACCTGTCAACGTATTGTGCTTTGAGTAAAAAGCTGGCCTGTAGAGTTGATACATAGGTGTACTTACAGTAGACTTGCAGATTTACTTTAGATATCTGCTTTCAAATATGACTTCTCTTAAAATTTGTATTGGTTACATATCAGAGTAAGGATAAGATGGTTGGACACATCCTATAGATGTGAAAGAATGTATTTGTTGAAAAAAGAAGGTGGTGGCTGGGGGTGGGGTGGTGGTGGAGACTATGGGACTTTCAAGCAAGACATTTTTTGTATATTTACATTGAAATCCTACATTTGAAAAGCCTCAGAAGGCATTCCCTAGGAATGTGTAAATGAAGGGGGTGGGAAGGGGGAGGAGTGGATGCTTGGACATGTCATTGACACCCTCAGCTTTTTGTAGCAGCAGACAAAAGCGAAATTGGTGACTGTGATTCTTGCAGTTCAGTGCCCGTATGTTGTATGAAATTTGCTTCTGGGGCTTTCGCGCTCTGTCTGCAGCAGTGGATCCCCACCCCCCCCCACCCCCACCCCCACCCCACCCACCCCCCGACACCACCAGTTCACTTGCATATTTGGCCGAGCTCAATTAGTTTGAACATTTTTGTACTTTTGTAGTGCAATCCAGTGCGCTTCTCTGCATTCTCAGAAACTGTAGGGCAGTCATAGCATGCAAGTGTCATCAGCCAATAAGTCTTATGTGTTAAGAAATCAATGCCTGTATTAAAAAGAAAAGGAGCTTGTTTTGGTTGGAGAAGGTGAAAATGTCTGTGGCCAATTAATTGTAAGGAAAAGATTGTGCGAACATTGGAGCTCAACAGAACGGGTTCTGCTTTTTTTTTGCTGTAAGTGGTACTCACAGGGTAAAGCCTTTTTTTTCAGAACTGATAATATCTCCCAAGACCTTGTTCACTGACTCTCACCAGGCCTTTGCTCCAGAGCTCAGACCACTGCCTGTACTTTACTCCTTGTCATTTATTTCATATCCCATGCTCGACTTTATAAACTTTTGATTTTGAATCAAGCCCCAGAGGACTGTATCGCGTATCTACATGGGATGGAGTGGGATGGGAGTGTGCTTGCATGCTCACTGGCTCATATTGTATTGTACAGAAATCTGTGTTGCCTGTGGATGATCTGGTGGACTGCTGTGTGTGTAATGGACAGATTTCGGTTAAAAAAAAAAAAAAAAAAAAAAAAATCTTTGCTTTCAGAACACCCTTTTTTAGTCAGCTGACCTACAGCCTGATAGGGGATGACGGCAATGAAAATGCTTTCAACATCAATGACAGGACAGGTCAGATTACCGTGGGAACCAATCCTGGTTCCGTCACTGCAGAAGAATTTCAGGTAGGGTTTGCTTATTTGTGTATTTTTCATTTGATTCTTTTTTATATTTGTTGACAGAGCTTAATTGAATCTTTTGTGTCATCATCGAAAAAAATAAATCTGTTTAAAAGCTTCTTCAGTCTGTTGAATGAAACTTTATGATTGTTACATCCCAACAGAAAAATAACAACAGTTTGAACAGAAATGACTGGCTTTACACTTTAAAGTGCTTCAGAGAATAATAATTATTTCTCTCAAACGTTCGGATGTCAGTCCTGAGTTTTCTGCTTGTGCATAGCACTCACGTTCATTCCCTTGTCAAAAAAAAAAAAAAGTGTGTGTGTTTAAAGTGTTTACATTAGTGCATTTCATCTGTGACTTAATTCATGTTGTAAACATTATTTAATCTGATTTATGTTGACATTTGTTAATGGGAGTTAAAAAAAAAAAGTTGTTAATTCCAGTGTTTGAAATGGTATTGGGGCAGTGGAAAGTAAGAGATTCGATAGGTGTGGGCCACAGTATGATGGATAGCAAAGTGCATTCTTTTGCTTCTGCTGCTGTGAGCCATCCTCGACCTGAATCTGATACCTGTTTACTGCTTGGTGGGAAAGAATTTTAAGCAAAAAGAAAAAGAAAAAAAACTCATTTGTGATTTAGTCCTGAAACTGTTAGTCTGATGGTCTTGATAATCTAGCACATGCTTGAGTGGATACCATCATAATGGTGACTGAAAACAAAAAAGCTACATCATGCATAAGGCATCACTTTCTCCTCCTTATATCCCCATGTATTAATTAATACAACTTGAGTCTTTTTTTAATTTATTAAAGGGTTATGTTAGTTCAGGTGAAAAAATGCGGTGAGAATTGGAGACTATCAGACAACATCCATTGTGATGTATACTTTGTTTGCATCTATTGTTTTGATCCTTAGACACAGCAAAACATCTTGGTCTTTACAAAAGCTTTTTCATAACCTTGAACAATTGTTCAGCGGATGGAAGTATGAATCCACACTGAACTTGAATGTTTCAGTCAGACTTTTGTGTAACCTGCTCGTCTTGCCTTATGATCATAAAGTCATGTCATCATCTTTGATTTACATTTTCTTTTGCAGCTTCGCATCCAGGTGTGCGATGGAGGGGGACTGTGCGCTACGACTGTTGCTCGCATCTCTGTCAAAACTAATGTTGAGAAACCCGTCTAGATCAACGTTCGTATGAGCGAACAATACCAGAAACCTTTTTCCTGGGTGAAACTATCATTGATGTCAATGCCACTGACTTGGATGCTGCTGTAAGTGGACATGGAAAACATGGCTTAGTGTTGCATATGTGTGCACAATGTGTGTCTGTGTGATGGCCTTGATTATGTGTGCAGGGTATGGGAATCACATTAAATTTGACTGCCACATATTTCTGAGGGTGTTGGTACCAATATGTCTGTGGTAAAGATTGACATTATGTCAGTAAACACAAGTCACAGAGAACCCAAATGTGGCAGGCATGACTATGTTGATTAGAACATGCACTCTTCTCTTTATGCGGATGTTGATCAGATCATACAGCCCATGCTGTTAATAAATGTTGATTAGAACATGTTGTCTTCTTTTATTTGAATGTTGATGACAACATGCAGTCCTCTGAAAATGTGGACGTTAATTAGAAGATGCAGTCCTCTAAGTAAATGTTGATTAAAATATGCAATCCTCTCTTATATTGGTTTTGATTAGAACATGCGGTCCTGTCTCTTTGAGATTTTAATTAGAACATTGGGTACTCTCTTTTTGTAGATGTTGATTAGAAAATGCAGTCGTGTCTTTGAGGATTTTGATTTTAATATGCATTTTCCTCTAAATGTGCATGTTAATTAGAACACATAGTGTATTGTTAGAATTACTCTTTATGAGGATGTTGAGTACAGTATGCAGTCTTCACTTAGGAGGGTGTTGATGAGAACATGCAGTCCTCACTTCATGAGGATACTGCTGTAGACAAGTATTTCTCACTCATGTTGATCCGAACAAGTGATCCTGTACAAACATTGTATTAAACAAATAGTCTTCATTTTTTTTTGTGGTATTGGACAGAATGTGTAGGTCGTCTTCCCTCCATGAAGAAGCTGATTAAAGTGAGTCGTCCTTTTAAAGTAGCTAATTTGAACATGTATTTACTTACTTTTGCTCTCCAAATGAGGAGATTGATTTGGACACATAATCTTTCTTTATGAGCATGTTGTTACTGATTAGGACACATAATTCTTTCTTTATAAGGATGTTGTTATTGATTAGGACACATAATTCTTTCTTTATGAGGATGTTGTTATTGATTAGGACACATAATTCTTTCTTAATGAGGATGTTGCTACTACACATAGTAGTTATGATGGGCCACTTGTGCTCTTTACAGAAACCCATGCGACTTTTGTACCATGAATTTTTTCTCTTTTTTTTTTTTTTTCAGCCTCCAAACAATGAATTTGATTTCTCCTTGCCTGCTGGACCTGGCTCTTTCAGTCAGTGTTTTGCCATCAAGTCAAGGAGTGGACATATTTATGCCATCCGTCCTCTTTACAGAGACCCTTGCAGGGACAACTTGTATGAGGTAAGATGACGGCATTATTTTCAAACCAGTGTGTTTGTATTGTTTCAGTTAAAAAAAAAAAAAAATTTTTGCTCTCTTTCTCTCTCTCTGATTTTTCTTTCTCTCTCTCTGATTTTTCTTTAGGGCATGGGTATTGTTTTCAATCTCTTTCTTTTTTTTTTTTTTTAATCAAATTATTAGTAAAATATTTGTTAATCTTTTTAAGTAAAGTGTGTTAAGAAGTAGAACTATTTCCTTTGTATATGGTTTTCTTGTGGTGTCGGTGTGAAACGAGAGGAATTGAATGCATGTTGAACTATAGGGGTGAAAGTGGTAAAAATGATGGGAACAAAGCAGAATAGTTTGTTGAAAATATTGTTTTTTTCCTTTGGCTCAGTCCCAAACCCATCATAGCCTTAAACCTCGCCTAAAGAGACCGACAAAATCATTGGTGCTGACTGGACGTCACAGAGATGATCAGTTAGATTTTTTTCCACAGTGATGTGCATTGGGGTATCACCTTCAGGGGCTGACTTTGCTCTCTAGAGACTTGAAAAATATGCATACATCAGAAAGCTTGCACTGTTTCCACCACAGCAAGTGGTAACCAATTGTTTACCATCAAAAAGTCCAAGTAACACCAATCTTCTGTGTATCAAAATCAAATCAATCCATGTCGTCAGCAAATTTACCATGCCAATTGCCATTGAAGTATTCAGTTCCGAATCAAGATCAAAACAGCATAGTTCATGGAAAAAACAACAAAAATTCCATTAAAAATTAAACGAGACACATGCACGAAAGAGCGCATGCGCACGCGCGCACAGACAGACAGACACACACACACACACACACACACACACACACACACACACACACACACACACAAGCACATAGACATGCGCACACACACACACACACACACACACGCGCACGCACACACACACAACACACACTCTCTCTCTCTCTCTCTCTCTCTCTCTCTCTCTCTCTCCCTCTCTCTTTCTCTCTCTCTCTTGCTCATACACACATGCGCGCGCGTGCGCGCGCACACACAACACACACACACACACACACACACACACACACTCACTCTCTCTCTCTCTCTCTCTCTCTCTCTCTCTCTCTCTGTCTTGCTCATACACACACACACACACACACACACACACACACACACACACACACACACACACGTGCCAAAAGTCGCTTTTTAGATAAGATATGCATATGGCATAATCCTTGGCATGTGAAAACCCCAGAATTATTTGTTGGGGATATAAAACCCCTAAAAACCTGACTTGGGGATATGAAAACTGTGCATTTGAATGATGCCAAGCCCTGACAGGTATGCTGTTTTAGCCCTCATCCAGTTGCTGGCACAATAATAATCAACCAGTATGGGTGTAAGAACACCCTGTTCCCTCAGTCTGTGGCTTCTCCCTTTCACTCATGTGTATTAGCTGTGAGGCATCTCATTTGAGATTGGTGTTGGATGTTGAGTGAGTAAGTGTATACATCTGGACAGTCTGTGAGTTTGATGCACAGGTACTTTCATTTTCTAAAACTTTTTTGTGTTGACCTTTACACAGTTCACTGTCGTGGCCACTGACCGGGGGAAGCACACCTTTGCAAAGTGATCCATCTAGCGTGAGGATTATTGTGACCAGAAATAACTTCGGACCACAGTTCGAGCGGCCACCGTACACTGCAGCTGTCCAAGAAAATGTTGCTTCTGGCTACACCGTGATAACGATCAGTGCCACTGATCTTGACACAGTTGTAAGTTAGCGGTTTGCTTCTCTTCTGTCCTTCCATCCTTTTTATTTTTACAAAATTAGCTAAAAAATTGACAAGTGTAACTCGTCTCATGCTCTGCTTTGGGCATCTTTCCATAGTACAGTGACTTGATCTGTTGATGACTTGCATGGCATGTTTTGTTTTCATGGCTATAAAGAGTTGACATCTCTTCCCTCCTAACTGATTTCCCTAGTTGCTTGTATCTCTGAGAGTAGAAAGCAAGAGTGCCTTCCGAACACATGCAAATGATTTCAGGAGCAGTGTACCTTTTACTTGTTTGATTCTGTCATCTGAAATGAGTTCCCTTTTTTGTCCACCATGTGCTGTCTCTTGTTCAGGATTCATTTAAAAACTTTTTTCTTTCGCAGCTATATAATTCATGCCGTTAAAATCTTTCCATTTACCTTGTGCATGTATATGTGGGTTTTCGTTTGTGGATGGGTGTTTCTTTGTCAGTGTATTACAAGCTTTTCAAAGTACATATAATTTGTCTATATGTGACTGTCAGATTCATTTTCTTTGCAAGTGCTCCCTGTGCTTTCAGGACAGAGTACTCCAGATATCCTAGTACCATGGTTATTTTAAGTTGTTTAACTTTGTCTGTGGCAGTTCTTTTCGTCCCATCCATTTTGCAATATGATAGTATGTCAGAGGTTCAGCAGGATCGATGCCTTTTGATGTTCTTTGCGTCTGGGAAATGCTGAAAAAATGATAAGATTTTTAATAGAACTGAATGCATATGGGTTTGATTTAACTCTTAAAAAAAAAAAGGAATATGAGCTGAACAAGAACAGAAGAAAAATGATGTGTTCTGTACACAGGCTCCATTGAACACTATGGTCTTTGACATTTTGGGAGATTCACCACTACCTTTCTCCTTGATTCAACTGAACAACAGTCACATGGCCATTGTCGTCGGCGGCAATCTTGCCAGCACAAACCAAGATGTGTATCAGGTCAGTGTTTAGCTTGTGTGTGTGCGTGTGTAAATATGTGGACATGAGCATTCAGCTGACTAGGCTATTTGATTTATCAGGGTTTATAAATGACAGAATGTATCTGTTGACAGAGGTGTTGTTGTGATCTGAATATTCAATATAGCCTTAGAAAAGGGCAGAAATGTATCACAGAGTGTACTGATTTAACTGGCAGTGAGTGTGCTAAAATTTCAGTAGACGTGCAGGATAGTACAGGAAATACGTAGTTTGCAATATTTTGTGTCCTTAGTGACTAATGCAGAAAATATATGTCTTAGCTTGCAAACTTTTGAACCAATCATCATGAGGCAGTACATGAAATGTGTATATCTTAAAAAAGAAAAAGAGAGAGAAAAAAGAAAAAGGAATTCTGTTGATAAAAAAAAAGAAGAAATTCAGGATGAACTGGATGGAAGAAACAAAAATGTGTGGATCAAGGTTGGTTTTTTTTGTGGATTGTTTCCCAAAGCTTTAGATATCGGTAACTGTGAGAGAATCTTTCCTTTTTGAGTTGATGCCCATGGGGTCCACCAAAAACACATTTTGTGCGTGGTGTGTTATCCTTTTGGAACATTAAGAGAAGAAGCTCACCACCTCTCTTTTTTTTTTTTTTCCATTGATAGTACTTAGAATTCAACAGAAAGTGTTGAGAATCAGGTTTCTGTATATTTATATAAATGATTTACTTGTTATTTATATGTAGTACTTTGAAATAGAATTTTTGGTTGGTAATATTCTTTTGGAGTTCTGTGTGTGTGTTGTGGTCATTGTTTTTTCTTCCCCATGGGACATGAGTTTTCACACATCAGATCCAGACTGATTGTGGAGACTGAAAATTATTTTTTTCAGAACTTTGTTTTGAAACATTTCTTGACAAAGATCTCTGTACATCATTTTCAACAGAAAATGAAAGAAATTAGGCTACAAATATTCTGAAGGCACACTGTACTTCTGAGATAGAAGGGGACTCATTGTCATGTTCCTTTCAGATTCCCCTGCGTGTGAAAGATGGTGGAACCCCTGCAAGAGAAGACACCACAACATTGACTATCACCATTCTGCGCAACCTGAATCCTCCTTACTTTAATCCAACGACATACACAGGACAAATAAGGGAGGAGGGTGCACTGGGTCAGACGATAGCGACAGTTCTTGCTTTCGATGACGACAGTCCAAAGGTACGTGCATGTGCTGTTGAGAGGTGATGTTGACAACAGTGACATTGGCCACAGGACTAAAGTACTCAATGTTTTAAGAGATCTTTTTTTTTTAAAGGAATCTTAACTATCTTTCACATCTGTGTTAAAAACACTCAAGATTTGGTATTTAGCAAACCAGATCAACCAACCACTCAGACTGTTGGAAAACATTTGACAAGCTTTCCAAAGCAGAGTACTGCTGATCTCAGACTGCTGAGAGTCAAAAAGGGCATCACCCTATCTTGCGGGATATCATTTACCTTGTTTCTGTGTAAAATTGTAAGCAGTGTACTGTTTGTATAGATGTTGCAGACTGCTGAGAGTCAAAAAGGGCATCACCCTATCTTGCTGATATCATTTACCTTGTTTCTGTGTAAAATTGTAAGCAGTGAACTGTTGGAGAAGACATAAAAGGAAATAAACGATTGGCTGTGCAGCCCGGAGCCTCTGACCTGACCTACACTGTGATTCCTGGCTCCTCTGGGGCCTCCTACTTTGATGTGAGACCCAATGGGAATATTGTGGCATACAGAGACCTGACCCTTGACCAACAGAACACTGAACTCTACACAGTAAGATGCTGATTACACTCATCTGGGTGTGTGTGTGTGTGTGTGTGTGTGTGTGCGCGCGCGCGCGAGTGTGCATGTGTGTGTTTGTGTGAATCAGGTCAGTTTAAAACTACCTCCACTGAGTGTAAGAAAACTTTGCAGCTTTTTTTTCATCGTTTAAGTGTGAAATGAGAAGAGAAATTCTTTTTTTTTTTTTTTTTTTTTATCAAAAATAAGCTTAGAAAAACCAAACACTTATCACCCTTTTTTTATATTGAAATGTTATGCATAATTCTGATAGTAATGAAAGTAAGAGACAGTTGCTGACACAGCCTGAGTAAGGAGTGAAAATGAATGTGATTGTGTGTGTGTGTATATATGCTTGTGATAGTCCTGTTTTTTTCTTCTTTTTTTTTTTTTCTTCTTTAATTGTGCAAACTTTTTGTAGAGAACAAAACACTGAATCTCCCCCCCAACCTTCATTTTGGTCGTTTTGCTGACACATCAAACCCCCTCTGCTTATTTTGTATTTGTCTTGAACTTGAGGTGTTCAGGCCTGGTGGAGGCCTGTATTAAACTCCCAGTGTAGCTAGTCCAACCCAGATCAACATTCACGCTTTGACTGTATTTCTTGGCAAATGTAGAAGTAAGGTGCCAGTTTGGTCCACCTTCCTCAGCTTGATCTCTGGAGAAAAGTGAAAAAAGAAAGATGGGGATCAGAGGAGATACCACACAACACCCAGGTGAGAGGCAGGGAGGACGGAGGCATGCTGGTCTTGGTATTGGGGCCTTCAGAACTGCTACACATAGTGTGAAAATCATGCACTTGCATGTGGAATCCTTTAGCAGAACTGCGACACGTAGTGTGAAAATCACGCACTTGCATGCGGAATCCTTTAGCAGAACTGCTGCACGGAGTGTGAAAATCACGCACTTGCATGTGGAATCCTTTAGCAGAACTGATACACATAGTGTGAAAATCACGCACCTGCATGTGGAATCCTTTAGCAGAACTGCTGCACGGAGTGTGAAAATCACGCACCTGCATGTGGAATCCTTTAGCAGAACTGCTGCACGGAGTGTGAAAATCACGCACTTGCATGTGGAATCCTTTAGCAGAAATGCTACACGTAGTGTGAAAATCAGGCACTTGCACATAGTGTGAAAATCATGCACTTGCACGTAGTGTGAAAATCAGGCACTTGCATGTGGAATCCTTTAGCAGAACTGATATACATAGTGTGAAATCACGCACTTGCATGTGGAATCCTTTAGCAGAACTGCTACACGTAGTGTGAAAATCAGGCACTTGCATGCAGAATCCTTTAGCAGAACTGCGACACGTAGTGTGAAAATCAGGCACTTGCATGCGGAATCCTTAGGCAGAACTGGTACACATAGTGTGAAAATCACACACTTGCATGTAGTGTGAAAATCACGCACTCGCATGTGGAATCCTTAAGCAGAACTGCGACACATAGTGTGAAAATCATGCACTTGCACGTAGTGTGAAAGTCACGCACTTGCATGTGGAATCCTTTAGCAGAACTGCTACACGTACGTAGTGTGAAAATCACACGCTTGCATGTGGAATCCTTTAGTAGGACTGCTACACGTAGTGTGAAAATCACACACTTGCATGCGGAATCCTTTAGCAGAACTGCTACACGTAGTGTGAAAATCAGGCACTTTGCACATAGTGTGAAAATCACGCACTTGCATGTGGAATCCTTTAGCAGAACTGCTACACGTAGTGTGAAAATCATGCACTTGCACATAGTGTGAAAATCACGCACTTGCATGTGGAGTCCTTTAGCAGAACTGCTACACGTAGTGTGAAAAATCATGCACTTGCACATAGTGTGAAAATCACGCACTTGCACGTGGAATCCTTTAGCAGAACTGCTACACATAGTGTGAAAATCATGCACTTGCACATAGTGTGAAAAATCATGCACATGCATGTGGAATCCTTTAGCAGAACTGCTACACGTAGTGTGAAAATCATGCACTTGCATGAGGAATCCTTTAGCAGAACTGCTACACATAGTGTGAAAATCATGCACTTGCACGTAGTGTGAAAATCATGCACTGCATGTGGAATCCTTTAGCAGAACTGCTACACGTAGTGTGAAAATCATGCACTTGCATGTGGAATCCTTTAGCAGAACTGCTACACGTAGTGTGAAAATCATGCACTTGCATGCGGAATCCTTTAGCAGAACTGCTACACGTAGTGTGAAAAAACACGCGCTTGCATGCGGAATACTTCAGCAGCACTGCTACACGTAGTGTAAAAATCACGCACTTGCACATAGAGTGAAAATCACGCACTTGCATGCGGAATCCTTTAGCAGACCTGCTACACATAGTGTGAAAATCATGCACTTGAACGTAGTGTGAAAATCACGCACTTGCATGTGGAATCCTTAAGCAGAACTGATACATGCAGTGTGAAAATCACGCACTTGCATGTGGAATCCTTTTAGCAGAACTGCTACACGTAGTGTGAAAATCATGCACTTGCATGCGGAATCCTGAGGCAGAACTGCTACACGTAGTGTGAAAATCACGCACCTGCATGCGGAATCCTGAGGCAGAACCGTGACACGTAGTGTGAAAATCACGCACCTGCATGCGGAATCCTTTAGCAGAACCGCGACACATAGTGTGAAAATCAGGCACCTGCATGCGGAATCCTTTAGCAGAACCGCGACACATAGTGTGAAAATCAGGCACTTGCATGCGAAATCCTTTAGCAGAACCGCGACACATAGTGTGAAAATCAGGCCCTTGCATGCGGAATCCTTTAGCAGAACCGCGACACATAGTGTGAAAATCAGGCCCTTGCATGCGGAATCCTTTAGCAGAACCGCGACACATAGTGTGAAAATCAGGCCCTTGCATGCGGAATCCTTTAGCAGAACCGCGACACATAGTGTGAAAATCACACGCTTGCATGCGGAATCCTTTAGCAGAACCGCGACACATAGTGTGAAAATCACACGCGCTTGCATGCGGAATCCTTCAGCAGAACCGCGACACATAGTGTGAAAATCACACGCTTGCATGCGGAATCCTTTAGCAGAACTGCGACACATAGTGTGAAAATCACACGCTTGCATGCGGAATCCTTTAGCAGAACTGCTGCAGTTGTCAGGATGTCAGTTCAAGGGAAGGATCACACCTGAGTGTTAACAGGTCCGACCATAAGGCCTTGGTTGACCAGTTGGTAGCAGCAGGTGATAGGGACACCATGTCAGCCTTGCTAGTCGCTTGATGGTTTATTAAGTGGGTATGTACCAGTGATTAGAATCCAGTTATAAAGCGTTGCTGCTGCCCTGTATTTGGATCCTGTGCTGTGGAGATAGAGATATTAGAGCCTCGTGTTGCTTATGCATAGAAATCCATTTGCGAGCCAGTAAACTGACCGCTCCGACAAATCTGCACATCCATCCTTGGTGGATCTTCCCCCCTAGCCTTTTCTGTAGCTCCTCTTCCCTTTCAGTCTGTGATGGTTTAATGCAGTCACAGTGTGGGTGTTTCCAGGGGACAGAACCATCAGAAAGAATACCATTCTTCAATGTTCAGAAGAAGAAAGGGATCAGGTTGAACTGGTAAAGAAGAGATATTCTGGAGTTGAGTGTCCCTAGGGAGGGGGTGAAAGGTGGAGAGAGCTGTGTATGCTCCGATCAGGACAGAGCCACATTACCACTCATCCGCACTCTTCAGAGATATTTGGGCTAGCATCTGCACTGAGAAAACACAACTCCTCCTTCCCACCAATTCTTGTCTGACTGACTGACCTCCGGCTCTTACAAATTCTCATGCAGGGAGACATAACAAGATCATTTAAAAAATGAGGATCTTGAGAGAGGACAAATGATTCTTTCGCAATCTTGGGATTCTTGGTGTTGCTGGTGGCAGGGGTTAATGTTTGATACTGACCACAAACACAGAAAGACATGGGGGTAGATTGAATTGGTTTTAGCCATACATGACTCCTGCATGCTCCCCAAAAAGGGATGAAAAAATGAATTCTGCAATGGAGGGGGTTAATGTGAGCTAGAAAATAAATGTAATAAATAACTACCGGCTGTACAACATGCCATAAGACTGCTAGTAAATGGACAGGCCTCACTGCTGTGGAATGGGAAAGGGAGGTAAGTAGTTGAAGTAGGTGGGCCGTGCTGGTGTTTGGGTGTTGCATTAGCCAGAAATTTTGGTCTGATAGAGCTAGCATTTCAGTAATAGCCTGCAACAGTTTCACACGTACAGTGTATGATGCCCAAAGTCTTTATTTTTGTTTTATTAACATTGCATTATTTGTTAAAACATTGAAGCTGCTAGTGAGAGTGCGGGACAATGGCAGTCCTCCGTTAGAAGGCAAGGCACCAACACGGCCACTGTGAGTGTGACAGTCCTACGAAATCTCAGATGTCCTCAACTCACCAATTTACCTGCCGAGGAGACTATCAATTACACCTACACTGGTCTCGTCTTCACAGCAAGGGCACAAGATGGTGATAATGTGAGTAATTTTTTTCTGGTTTGTGGTAGCACAGTATTCAAGATGAAAGAAAAAAAAAAACCACCAAGTAAAATTACCTTGTTGGTTTGTTGGGTTTGAGTATTTTGTTAGATCAGTTATTTTTTTTTTACCTTGAATGTTTAAAGAAAATCTTCTCGACGATATTCCAGAGACTGACATGTGACAGTACCAGAGAGTCTGTAATGTATTTTGTGTTTGTTACTTTCATTGGTTTTGCTCTGGTAATCTCTATGTATCTCTTTCATCTTGTTCAACAGTTCTCTGCACAGTGTGCATGTGTGCACATAACACACACACACACACACACACATATACACATGCCATGAGATGATATGAAGGCTCCTGCCTTATGGAACATGACATGATATAGTTGGTGACTGGTCTGCTTGCAGGACCCTTACGGAAGCATACGGTATCAGTTGCTTGGAGACAGAGCCTCAACTGCTTTCTTCATCAATGAAATCAGTGGTGAGATCACGGTGAACAGCGCCATTGAAGGAGACTCTGAAGATGTCTACAAGGTATGGGCAAAACATTCCATTTGAGCTTATGCAATATTAGTAACCATTTTTCCCCTACCATGTCATTACTTCATTGGTAAGTAGCTGGTATGAAATTACTCACAGTTTTAATCTCTTTTAGTTAAAATCTGCATCATGTATTTTGAGAAAATAAATGGGGAAGAATTTCTTGTTTACTGCATTGCTTGCTTGCTTTGGCATGTCAGCGGTTTGGATCAAGTTTTGCAGATGGAAACAACAGCATGATTGTTCATTTTCTACAGCGTGTAAAGTAAGTTTGGATATCTAAATAAAGACATGATTGTTCATTTTCTACAGCATTTAAAGTAAATTTGGATATCTAAATAAAGACATGATGATTCATTTTCTACAGCATTTAAAGTAAATTGGGATAGATAAATTATGTGAAAATCTAAGACCAAAGAAAAACACACAAAAAAAATGTCTGTGTACTGTATAGTGTCCCACTGAGCTAACGAAGCTTATCACCAGAAATGCATGCGTACCTTGGTGTGAAAACAGTGATGCCAGTGAGGAAAGAAGCAAAAAAGACTTCATCCCCAACCAGACACATGCTTTCCTTTGAAACTGGTATCTTTCCTCAACAACTATTTTCTTCAGAACATGTGGGATCCTGAAGTTCCTGCAGACATTTTTTTTCTCCAGGAGACCATTTCTGGCATTTACAAAGGCATGCCAGTGTTAAAAGATTAACTACTTCCACTTCTAAGTAAGAGGCATTGATGTCCCTACCCCACCCCCTCCCCAACCCAGTGGAGAGATCACTCTCTCGTTTTTTGCCACTCTAGTCATCAACCACTCAGTGTGAATTTCAGACGCAATGGTTTTAAGATCAAAATCAGTTCTGATAGTGATGGATTTCTTTCTTGTCAGGAGATTTCTAGAAAAATAACAAAACGTCTCTTTTTCTGGGTCTAGTGCATTCAGTCTGGTGTCTGAAAAGACTGAATCTTTTAGACATGGGCATGTGAACAATTGTGATAAATGTGCATTTGGCTTGAAGTTGTGTGCACAGCTTCTTTCTGTTACTACCTCTCATCACGGACTGCCTCTGTCCAGAAAGTGTTGGTATGCCTGCGCAAAGTATGGAGGCTGAACACGAGTATTGTCTCTGTTAATAGCTGGTTCTTCCCATCTGGTGACTGATGCTCACTGACCATTGATTACTGACAGTACAGCCAATGCTCAGTTTCACTGGGCACTCTTTAGATCTCTCTGTGTGAATAACTAGCTCAGCAGAGTGGTCATCTACAGAAGGAAGGGGATGGAGAGTTGTTCTCCACCCTGGCCCACATTTCATCTTTCCACTGTCATTAGAATCTGTTGGATAGATTTTGCATCATAAAATTTGTATACTTGCTGAATAATCCTGAATCTGTCTTTTGATCGAGATCAGCACAAATGATTTTCACCCAAATTTAACTGGTTAGTCCTGCCACCACATTCCACCTTTTGACGTAGTTGGTGGTGAAAAGAGTTTAGTACTACTTTTTCAGTAATCTAACAGGCAGACCAGCCAACAGATCCAAGTGAAACCATAAACACCTTGGAAGAGGTGATTCTGACTTGCCATGTTAATGGTTTTATAATAATATTATGAAGTTTACTTTTTCCACATACAGGTGAGTTTTGTTTACAGTTGTTGGGTTTATTTTAGCCTATACTGATTGTCCATAATCTGAGCAACTTTTTGAAAATCCATGGATTTTTTTTCCTCCTCTTCAGCTGCAAGTCATTGTGAATGATGGCTTCTGCGTGAATTTCCGACCAAAACACATTGACTGTGTACGTTCGACGCAATCTCTTCCCTCCGGAGTGGATGGGCCTGGGGCCTAACTTCAGGACTGAGATTCCTGAGACCTTCAACATACGTGATGTGGTCATTACTCTCCAAGCCCAAGACCAGGATGAGCCTTTGGTGAGGCGCATTGTCTTTTTGTTCAGGAGTCAGACAATGACAGACATTGACCAGGTTTATCCCCAGTGAAAACGTTACTAGATTCTAGTCTCTCCATCTGCTGCCCTCTCTCAAACTGTGGTCACCTCCCTTTTGTCCTCCCTCCTCCAATCATTTCTCTTTCCCCACTGTTGGTATGCAGTCTATCCTCACCACTGTTGCTAGGCAGTCTGTCCACCTCAGTCTGTCTGTCTGTAAGTCTCTGTCCCTGTCCATTCTCTTTCTCTTTGTGATTGTATTCATATAATGAGTGCATATGTAAGTCTGTGTGTGTGTGTGTGTGATGGTGTCTGGAGTGCAAATCTATTTGGAATTGTGCATGTGCATGTTTATACTTTAATATGTATGCAAGAATGTATGTTTTTTGCTTAAATGTATCAGAGTGTTTGCTTCAATGGATAAGAATGTGCTAGTTATGACCATGTTTTTGTGTTCATTTTTACATGTTAACAGAGTTGGTAGGAGGAGAGCATATTTACTGAAACACTTGGTTGATTGGAGAACGAAATAACTTTGACAGGCAGCCCAAATACAACTCCCTGTGGTTGGCTTCATAGGAGATTCATAGGAGAGAGTCTTTGCATGTAGGTTCAGTTTCCATATCAAGTAAATATCAACTGTGTTACATTCACTCATTCATTCCATATTGTACTTGTACATGACTTCTTCACCAGTCACAGAAATAATACAGAGAAGCATGTTAATCAATAACAATAATGTAAAGGTTTCTGTTTGTGGCAGTACAGCATAGGTGACATATTTTGACTCGGTCCTCTTGGATTGAAGAAATAAACTACATGTAGAAGAAATAGTACATGTAGAAAGATGCTACTAGAAAGAAAGTGTCTTCTATATTGCAAAAAAAAAAAAAAAAAAAAAAAAAACGCACACAAATGACCAGATACAGTTGAGAATAAGATGATCACGGTTTCTGATAGTATCAGTGTCACTGTGCACCCAGTCTAAAGATGGATGTATGTGCATGAAGGCATACATATTTGAATGTTTGTGCATCTTTTTGATGATGATGATGATGGTTTTGTTGCTTTTCGTGTTAATTTTAACTGTAGTTTACCTTTTTACTCACTTATCTTTCCCTTTCTTCCAGTCAGTATTTTCAGGGATGTTCAAATTCCAAACCAACTCTCCATATCAAGACCTCTTCTTTATTGACCCCAATGGTCAAGTCTATCTTCGAAGAACGATGGTGGGACAAAGTGGAAATGATTTGTGGTAAGTAGAATTTAGTCAGTAAAGGTCTCCTTATTTTTGAGAACTTTGTAAACAGACAGAAATTATGTTACTGCTGCTATATTTGAAGTTGTTGATAAATTATGAGAACTCCAAAATGTTGATTTCATAATATGTGGTATGAAAGGTTCAACTTTCCCTCTGAGCTGATCCCCAAATCTCTGTTCTGTCTGTCAGTCTCTCTGTTCTTGTCTCGCACTCTCTCACTTTCTCTCTCTCTGTCTCTTGGTGTCTGGTCTCTCACTGTCCCTCTATTCTTATATTTAAGTGAGAAGCAGAGCTGTATGCATTTTCTAAACACTAAAGCCAGCCAGAAAATGTCCATTAGCAGCTATACAATATACAGACTTGCATGGTGCATGAGAGTTGGAAAAAAAAAAGTGGGGGAAAACAGAGAAGGATGGAGGCCCCACCAAAAACAAAAAAGACCACCAAAAAAAAAAACGAAAAGAAAAAAAAAAAATGGAGGTTAAAGGACAAAAGAAAAAAAAGGCACAGAAAAGTTTCCTGACTTTATTTGATTTTCTGTTTTTGGCTCAGTCAACACAAGGTCAGTTCATCTGGGATTTGTTCAAAATGTCTAGGTTTTGTTGGGACATTAACGCTTGCATTTGATCTTAAAAGAAGTTTTTGTCTGTGCATTGTTTAACAGCATTTACAAAGACAGGCATTTTTTCTTTGGATTCTCTTTGTATTCCAATGTTAGTTATGTGTTAGGGCTGATCGCAGAGCAGTTGGAAAGGGGAGGAGGGGTGGGGATGGGTGGGGATGGGTATGGGAGGGGGGGTCATGTTCATTAGCAGAAAGAGATTATGTCATGGTGACATCTGCTGGAATAACTTCCTTCTTGTGCAAGTCTTTGGGAATGGATTCCATCATGCACTCACCCCATAGAGAGATTTCACTGTAATTCATCCCAACATAAGTGCTCTTTGTTTTGTTTTTGGTCCTCCAAAGGATCCAATGAACTGAAAAGTGTTTCCTCTCTTTTATCCAGATGAACATCCTGGCAGAAGATGATGGTGGGCTGACCACTCAAGGGACATTGACAGTCTCCGTTTACCGAAATGACTTCACACCAGAGATCCTGAACATGCCTGCCACAGAATCTGTTCGCAGTGACATCAGCCAGTCAGAGACCATCTTCACCTGCATCTCTAGAGACAATGATACAGAGGTAAGCACCTGCTGGCTTTTCAATCCACTATATTCTGCAGTTTACCTTTTGCCATGCTCTGAATCCCCAACCTGACATGGTCTGGCATTCTCGATCTACTGTTTTCTAAATTCTGCCCACAGTGCAGTTCTGATTGTCAGTATTCTCTCAACTTAATGGTATAATGTACTATCTAAGTAATTAGGAGAAAAAAATAGGTCATAAGATAAGTACTGCTGGTAGATGTTGCAAGAATATAAGAGAGGGTATCTTGTATGTCTGACAAACTGATTGTAAAAAGTGCAAAATGGATGAAGAAAAAATCCGATGATTTGTTTTCAAAAATATTCTTGTGCTTTTTAGATGTGATGCAGTACTTACTTTCCCTTTTCTTTCTATCTTTCTGTTTCTCCTCCATCCATTCAGCCAGACTTGCTTCCTCTTCTTTCCTTCCTTTTTCTCTCTCTTTCCTTCTTTTTTGTTACTTATTCATTCATTCATGTTCACTTCATTTTTTTGGTTAGTTTTGATTCATGCTTGGAATCTTGCTTGATAAGGCCTCATTGATAGATGAGTGGGCTCATTTTGATCAGAGCACAATAAGCTGAAACACAATGATTCTGTCATCAGGTGGACTATGGACGAGTCAGTTACAGAATTGTGGGAGAGGGCCGAGCCACCAATCTGTTTGAAGTGGACAGCAGTTGCCGAGTCTCTCTGCAGAATGCTTTGTCCAATGACAACGCAGATTTGTACACGGTGAGGAATGTAGATAACTGTCATTCCATACATTTTAAGATAAAAATGAAAACAAATCTTTTGTTGCCACATGCCTATTTTTATGTGTGCTTTCATCAATGTTAATCTGACATATCTGGAAATGTGATGATTATGCTGTAATTTTCATAGGGTGTAAAGAAAACATTGGCAGCTAGTTTTTTTTTTAGATTTGGAAATGTGTCGCTGACCACAATGAAACAGTAGTTGTTGCTGTCATGAGCACAGAGAATTATCATTTGTAGTCGTTTGTAGTTTATAATGTTAAGAACACACTGTTTAAGAAGAAAAATGAGTCTAACATATTGCGTGTGCTATATATGTAACAGAATCATTGTTAATGATGAAATGTTGATTTTTTTTACATGTATATACATGTGCAGGTACTGATTGAAGCCTATGACGACGCAGGGGCTGCCACAAAATCCAGCACAGGCACACTGACGGTCACCGTTGACCGCAACCTGAACAGTCCTTTCTTTGTTGACACAAACTACCAGGCGCAGATTCTTGAGATCCAAGAAGTCAACATTCCATTTTTGTCTCTGACTGCCAGAGACAGTGACAGTGTGGTAAGTGGTTCTGCAGTGTCAGTTTTGCCCAGTCATCATCAATCATAAACACCATCTTTCATACCGTTTGATGTGGCCTTCTACAGATCACATTGTGCATGCTTGTGGGGATGGGTGTATGTGCTGGCTCTTGCTAGCATTTGTTCATGTAGATGTCTTGACAGGGCCCAAGAAAACGTTGAGAGGAAAATCTGTTCCTGTCTGTTCCGTTTTGGTATGTATTAACAGCGGGTAAGGCTGTTCACTGTCAAGTTGGTCTGTGGTGTTGCAGAGAAGCCTTTTGCACCTTGTTGATCATGGCAGAGATGTTGGAAGTGGTTTGTGCTTGACAAAAAGTCTGGTAGCTCTTTTCTGAACATCTTCAATTATAAAAACCCTCCAGCTAGCTATAGGGGTCCTCACTGTGCTGGCATATTTTATGGGTGGGCGGTGTTTTGGGGATCTTTGGATTCTTTGCATTTGCTTTAGAATTATTTGTATTTTTAGGCACACTGACTAAGGTATTTCATCACCAGTATGGGACAGACTGATTTGATTTGTACATATTTCTTCTTTTTAAATTAGTTGTGGACAGAAAGAAAAAAAAACCTCAAGAAGCAAATGAAGACTGCATTGCCAGCTGAAAAACAAGGCTTGGAAAAACTCTGGGAAGACCTGAAAGCAAAACACAGCGCCCTCAGCAAAGCGGAATCTGCGAGGAAGAGGAAGAGCAAAAAAGAAGAAGACACAAGAGCACTTCCTCAGAGACCCCTTCAGTTTGCCAGAACTCTGAGCAGCCAAAATCTGCGACCCTAAGTGTGGGCAAAGAAGTTCTTGAGCAGCATCTGAGGAAAATATGCTCCGACTCACAGAGCAAAGCACCACTCGACATTCAAGGTCTGGTGTGGCCAACCAACCCTGAGGAACAGTTCAATGACAAGCCTCCAACGTTGATGGAAATCAAGAAGGTGGTCGACAAAGCCAGAGCCAAATCATCACCAGGGCCAAACGGAGTACCTTACCAGCTGTACAAGAAATGTCCCAAGGTGCTGGAGTGGCTCCACAGGCCCCTCACAGGATCAGCTTCATTCTCAGATCTGCATATGTCCTTCTGCCCTCAAATGCAAACCTGGTGAAGTGGGGAAAAACAGATGATCCTTCATGCCCCCTCTGCGTTGAAAAACAAACAGTGGAGCATGTCCTAAGCTCATGTAAAGTAGCCCAGGGCTCAAGGAAGGTACACATGGAGGCACAACCAAGTGCTCAAAGAGATTGTACAAGTAGTCTGGGCAAGTACCAACTCCACAAAAGGGAAAATCAGGACTCCAAAAGCACCCGCAACATTCTTCATGGCAGGAGGCAGCGAATCATGGCCAAGAACAACAGTGCCACTCGGAACATGCAGGCAGAGTCTGCTGGACGGGGCAGATGACTGACCTCCCAGAATGGATGAGTCACCCAGAGATCACCAGCAAGAGTGGCATGAGACCAGACATAGTAGTACACTCTCAGTCAACCAATCAGCTGATCATGATCGAGCTCACAGTGCCATATGAGAACAGAATGGGAGGCAGCTCAAATCTACAAGACTGAAAAGTATGCTGATCTGGCAAACAGCCTGAGGAGAGAAGGCTATCAGGTAAAAGTCCTCACTGCAGAAATTGGAGCTAGGGGGTTTGTAGGAACGTCTGCATACAGCCTCATGAAACAGCTCTCAGTTGCAGGGAGGGAAAAAACCAGAGCCCTGAAAGCAATGGCAGAAGCAGCAGAGAGAGGTGTCCAAGCTGGATCTGGTCAAGGAGGAACAAAAGTGAACTTCATAAGGCTTAACTTTCCTACAAATATCAGGTGTCCCAGTGGCTCAGTGGTTAGTGCGTGAGGCGTTTAAGTGGAAAATGAGCATGTCCAGAGGGGCATGGGTTCGAATCCCAGCCATTGCTCGTCCAAGATGGGAAAAAAAAAGGGGCAGCAGAGGGACATCCGGAGTCATGAATCGGGTGTGGCCCAGCCCCCCTAGAGTGTCGGGAAATAAGGGCCAAAACACTTGCTTGAAGGGGGCTTCTCTTCTGAGGACTCGCTGCTGCCACGCTCTCCACAAGTTTCTTTCTACTGTTTAGAGCCATATGGCCCACAGCGTGTGCGTGTGTGTGTGCATTAATATTTATAGGTTAATATTTATTTTGTACATTATTTTCCTTTCTATTCCTTGTTTAGAGCCACAATGCGTGTGCAGTTGTGTGTGGATGTGTCTGCGTGAGTGTGTGTATGTGTGCAGATTTTTTTTTCATGCGCTTAGAGTTGATTTCATGAAGATTTTGCGCATTACAAATACCATAATTATTATTATTATTTCTTTTTCTTTTGCTTTTTCTGGTATCTGTATGCTAGCTTATTGAAGGCCAAGCCACATTGGCTTGGTGTTATGTGCCTTTATCTTGTTTATGAAGAAAAACATGTTATACTTCACTGCTTGGTGTTGCATGCCTTTGTTTTATTTATGAACAAAAACTTACTAAACTTACATCATTGGCTTCATGTTACTTGCCTTTATCTAAAAACTTGCCGTTCATTGTCTTTGGCTTAAGATTGCTCGCCCTTGCCTTGTTCATGAACATGAACCTATACACTTAATCATTAGGTTGATGTTACAGGTTTTGTTCAGGAGCTAAGCATTACTGCTCATGTTACCTGTAAGTTAAAATCATTGGCTTAGCATCATAAGTCCATGTCTTATTCAGGAGCAAACAGCCAGTACTGATCAGAAAACGTATTTGTTATGCTGCAGCGTCCGTACAATGAATTGTACTACACTGCTCTGGGCAATTCCACCGTCTTGGATTACTTCGGTGTCAATGACAACGGACAGATCATCAGTTTGCGTTCCCAGTGGCAGTACCCAGACAGGCAGGAGCAGACTTTTGAGGTCAGTCTTTCTAACGCGTTTCTGTGTAAACTTTTAACTCTCCTCCTACTGCTCACTGTTGACTCCCCACGATCGTTTGATCATAAACTGTATCACATTGATGTGGGCGGGAGATCCCACCCAACTGACAGCACTAACACAGTGACTGTCTTTAAGTCGTATGAAAAAAAAACAAACTTGAATCCCGTGCATGCTTAATGCATGCGCAGCCATTTTTGCATAGTTTCCCTCTCTGTTTATAAGCAGTCTTGTTCTCTGTGAACAATTTGGAAATCTCTTATTTTGTTAACTTGGCAAAGCTATGGACGCTAAAGCTAATATTTGGGCCAACATCTTGACTGATTTATGAAGCTGTGGTGAAGAATTATGCTCAGAGAGATTGTCGAAGGTGAACAAAGAATGATGGTGAAGACCTTTGCTGACAAGAAAAGGAACTCAATTGTGTTGCCCTTTGTGTCTAATTCTGAAAATAATGAAGATATCAGTGATTCAGCTTTCAATGCACACCATGCAGTTTGGATAAAAGAATTTGAGAAGATGAGTAGGCCAAGTGATATCTTGCCATTCTGAAAGGAGTTTGAAGTGTTCAGTCATTTATTTATCAGTCATCAGTGTACTCTTAACTGTAACAAGCTATGATTTTTTACATTCTTAATGTGAAAAATTTGTTATGCATGCACTTGTCATGATGTTCCAACTGATCTGTCCAAACCTCTTCATGCTTACCTGAATAATACTTAAACAAAGTGGTCCTTTGGCTTTTTGTTGTTTAATTTCATCCATATTCATAAAAATCTGTTTTCAACATGGTCCTTTGCGCTACCTTATCCATCAAGCACCATCACCACCACCACAGTCACCAAATATTTCATTATCAACATCACCACCATCATTACTTTCACACTGGAAATTATCATTAAGGCAGATCATTTTTACACAAGTATACAGAACATCCAGTACATGGAAATGAAAATGATTATGATTTTTTGTTCGTGCGTTTCATGGTCAGTCCTAGATGTACACAGTAGTACAGCTGTATCATAGCACAAAGATTACATGGTATGAAATGAGTTGATTGATTTGCTTAGATTTATTGTTTATTATGTGCGTTACAAAATACTGTGTGTTTCATGATAATTCCTAAATATACTTGGTAGTACAGCTGTGTAGTAGCACTTTACATTACATGGGAAATGAGTTAAAAGACATTTGAGTTAGTTTTATTGTGTATATATATATAACATTGATATCAAATCTAAAATGTCAGTGGAGCAACAAAATATTAAGACAAAACTGGTCCTAGTCTGATTTTTAAGGTTTTCAAGCTGTTTTTTTTTTTCCCAGCTGCCACACTGGTTTTTAATGTGAACTCGATAAAAACATTTGTTTTCATGGTTGTGATCAGTTCAATGTCAAAGTGGTGGATGGAGCTGGTCGGGAAGGCACCAATACAGCAACAGTCACGGTGACCGTGATCCGCAACACAAGGCCTGTATTCATCAACACCGACAACTACCAAGTGGATATTGCTGAGACTGTGGCTGACAACGCACTCGTTTACAGGACTACAGTGAATAATGCAGACAACAGGGTCAGTTGCAGTCTAGATTTTGTCTCTTTTCTTTTATTGTTTGTCTTTGAACTGAATCTAAAAATCAAAAGGACAGATTTGTGTGTGTGTGTGTGCGTTTGTGTGTGTGAGCCATGAGAGGAGGTGTGTGCTACATGATGTATGGTTTATACGCTCATGCTATAATACAACTTTTTTTGTATGTCTCCAGGATCCCTTCAATGTCTTGGCGTACGAGATGATTGGCGATGGCAGTGCATCAACTTTCTTTACAGTGGATCAGCAAGGCGCCATTTCTGTCAGACCCAACAGCAACCTGGACAGTGACGCTGCTTCACAATATGTGGGTGAGTAATAGTAGTAGACAACAACAGTTTCCTGTGATGCTGCTTCGTGATGTGTGGCGAGTAGTAGTAGATCTGTACAATAGTAGCTTGCCATGCTGTCTGGCAACCATGGTGAGCAACAGTAAATAGCACAATAGCCTGTGACGCTACCTCACAGCAGATGGTGAGGAGTAGTAGCCTGTGATGCTACCATACAAGATGGGGTATTGGCAGTCATGACAGTGATCTATGACATTGCCTGCCAGTAAGTATTGAGTAGCAGTAGACACAAGGATAACCCATGATAGTGCCTCGCAATATGTCTTGAGTAGTAGAAGTAGACATGAGAGTAGAATTGTAAGATGGTCTCGGTCTCTCACAGTTCGTGGTGTGAGTTGAGTACTGGTAGACATGACAGTAATCTATCTCACTGCACTGTATGGTATGTGATGACAATGGTAATGAGAAACTCAACTCTGTCTCACAAAGTAATGAGTAATACTGAATACCATAGGGCCTGCCATTATATCCTTTTATGCTTTGTTGGAAGGGCGTTTTCATGTAGGGATATGCTTGGTTCTAATCCAAGAATATGTGGGTAGTTGATGACTATAGCTGGAATAAAATCTTACGCTTAAATATTATGTGAAAGACGCAAAGCAAATGTGCGTAATAACATCACAATGAATTGGTATAAGATTATTTTTTGATGTGAAAAGAAACTTTGACATGGTCTCATGAAATGTATACTGCATTGTATGGATCTCATAAGACTTCCATCTTTCTTTTGGACACCGTTGTGGACCCATTTGTACATATCTTTTATCCATCCTTATAAGGACTTGTCTGTTCATGTACACGTCCTCTGTTATGAATATATATTTGTACATTTTTTTTTTATTTCTGTGTACATCTGTCAGATGGACTTGGGATAAGTACATTTGTCTTTTGTTCATCAGTATCTGGACTCTGTACATGTACATCAGACCTCTGCCCACTGTTAAATTACTCGTGATTTGTACATCTGTCTTTGTCCACCATCATAAGGACTTGTGATACGTCCATCTGTCTTTTGTCCACCATCATAAGGACTTGTGATACATCCATCTGCCTTTTGTCCATCATAAGGACTTGTGATATGTCCATCTGCCTTTGTCCACCATCATAACGACTTGTGATATGTCCGTCTTTTGTCCACCATCATAACGACTTGTGATATGTCCGTCTTTTGTCCACCATCATAAGGACTTGTGATACATCCATCTGTCTTTTGTCTATCATAAGGACTTGTGATATGTCCATCTGTCTTTTGTCTATCATAAGGACTTGGGATACGTCCATCTGTCTTTTGTCCACCATCATAACGACTTGTGATATGTCCATCTGTCTTTGTTCACCATATTACACTGACTCATTAATTGTGCTTCTGACTTTTCCACCATTCATTGGACATGTAAATTCGTCTCTTTATCTTTATCCACCATTATGTGAATTCTGTATAATTATGTGCATCTGTCTTTTGTCTGCCAGTATATTGATTCATGATATGTGCATCTGTCTTTTGTCTGCCATTATATTCATTCATGATATGTGCATCTGTCTTTTGTCTGCCATTATATTGATTCATGGTATGTGTAGCTGTCCTTTATCCACCATTAAATCGATTCATTATATGTACATTAGTCATTTGACCACCATCACTGTACGTGCATACTGTACATTTTTCCACAATGTATACTCATTGTATGAAGATCTGTATATTGTGTGTGTGTGTGTGTGTGTATATATATATATATATATATATATATATATATATATATATATATATATATATATATATAAGAGAGAGAGAGATGTCTTTTGTCCGATATTAGACTGGTTCATTATATATGGATCTGTCTTTTGTTTTCTTCATCATTATATACTGATTTAATTTTGTGTGCATTTGTGTTATTTCCATGATTATATAGATTTGATTATATGTGCATCTGGCCTTTTGTCCACCATTACATTGACTCATTTTATGTACTGAAGTCTGTAGTTCTTCATCATAGGGACTTGGTATGTACATCTTTTTGTTGTTCATTGGTGTGCTCAAGATAATTTGGTGTTATGAAGACTTCATATTCTTGAACGCCAGTACATTTTAATCATTTAATTTCTGTTATCACTGTGGTACATATGTACATAAGCACACTGTCACGCACTGCATTTGCAACACTCAATCACACACATGGCATGTTTTTCTCCATACACGCACATCTACTCCATTCATCCAGAGAGACTGGGGAAACAAGAATTCACTTTTTTTTTTTTTTTTTTTTTTTAGCTCCCTTTACCAAATTTGTATCAGTTTACCAATGAATGAGTTGTACAGCAGTTATTTCTTGTTACAGTGATTGTCTTCTGTGTATTTTTTTTTAGGTTCGTCTGAAGGTACAAGACGGAGGCACCCCCAGACTGTCCGACACAGCCACTGTCGTGATCACAGTGCAGAGGAACAACTTCGCACCAGACTTCCTTCATGGAAATCTGCAAGTGCGCATACCTTACAATGAGGCTGTGGGCACAGTAGTGGTGGATGTCAATGCGACCGATGGTGATAATACTGTAAGTCTTGGTTTGGTTTGGTTTTGTTGGTTTTTGTGTGTGTGTGTGACTCAGACTCAGACTTGCTTATACTTGTGCTTATATGTTCTAAATACATCAAAGGAATTATGAATGCTGACACTGTGTGTATGTCTGTGCTATTGATGGTGATAATAATGTCAGTTTTGTTTTGTTTAGCATTTTGTTTTTGTGTGCGTGACTCAGACTGAGACTTGCTTACATGTTCTAAATCCATCAAAGGAATTTTGGATACTGACACTGTGCGTGTCGGTGCTACTATTGGTGAAAATACTGTGAGTGTGGTTTTTTTTTTCATTCAGTCAGTGCTTTTCTCATCTTAATTGTCTCTGTGGACTTGAGACTGTGTGGGTGATTATTTGTGCCATTACTACTGCAGTCTTTCATGTATTTCTTTTCAGCGTTTGGTAGAGCTAATGAAGTGTTCTCTTGCTAACATTGAGTCAGTGTTTCCTTGATATTTCACACCTGTTTATGATGGTCCATAAAATTATAGGTTTAAAGATGTACCTCGGATTTTCTCTATGTAAGTTAATGTTCTTTCATGACTGGCCCATGTGATAGTGTGTGGTGTTTGTGTGTGTGTGCATGCATGTGTGTGCATGCAGATCTGTCAGTCCTGTTTGGCAGTGTAAAAACACATAGAGAAGAACTGAAGTGTGAGTTGAAGTCACAAGGAGACATGTTCAGTGCAGTTTTTTTTTTTTTTCAGTTCAAAGCTTTTCCATTAACTCAGTGCAGTGAAGTTGCTGTTGTTGAAAATTGTATTTCATCCCCCTACCTAACCATTTGCAGTACAATCTATTTCATTCCCCTACCTAACCATTTGCAGTACAATCTGGTCTGGTAAACCTTAGTATAATTAATCTTACTGAAGATATTGTCTGTATTATACTGTAATGCATCCTGCGTTGCTCAATTTTCAGTTTTGTATGATCCCTTATGATTGAAGGTTTTCAGAAAAAATTTTTGAGATGTCCGTGCATGTGTAATTTGCATGAGCACATTCATATACACACACATGGGGTGCATGCGCGCATGCACGCGCGCGCACACACACACACACACACACACACACACACACACACACACACACACACACACACACACACACACACACACACACACTCACTCACACACTTGCACACACACACTCACACTCGCACACGCACGCACACTCGCGCACACTCACACACGCACACACATGCACTCGCGCACACACACACACGCACACACACACACACTCACACACTTGCACACACTCACACTCGCACACACTCACACTTGCACGCACACTCACACACATGCACACACACACACGCGCATGCACACGCACGCACAGAAAACAGAAATGGCGGAGGTCAACCGCAATGTGTTAATCTGAGGTGAGGCGACTGCCCCAATCCCAGCACTGGACTTTTTTGCTTAATTTTTAACCTGGGCCAAGCTGTATGGCATCGTCATTTAGTAGCCATGGTGATGTACATAAAGGCTGTTCTGGTTGCCAGTTATTCTGTGAGATAAAAGATTGGTGTCTGATTTGTGAAGAGGGACTTTATCTTTTCCGTTTGACAAGACAAGAATTGGCGATAATTTGCAACATTCAAAGTGGTATTTCATACTCAAGTGGTGAGTTTTGATTGGTTTTTTTTTTTTTTTTCCCATTTTACAGGGCCCGGAAGCAACGATCACATATTCCATCAGAGTGGCGAAGTCTACAATAACAACGAGTACTTTAAGATCTATCCTGACTCAGGTGAAATAATCCTCACAAGAAACCAAGGACTGGACAGCATCCCTAATGACAGATTCATCGTGAGTTTGAAAGATTTATGTGGGCTTGAATTCTATGTGTGTATGAATGTGGAACAGATTCACTGCTCACTCCTTCATTCAGTAAATCATTGTTTGCTGGTCCACAGACCAGTCCTCTGCTCAGACCATAGCTTGTTCGTCTACCGACAAATCCATGCTTCAAACCACAGACTATTGCATGCTTGTCCAGAGAGACGAATTTACAGTTGAAATCGTGGACCCAGGACCAGCGTGTCTATGCAGAGACAAATTTACAGTTCAGATCATGGACCCAGGCCAGCATGTCTACGCAGAGACAAATTTACAGTTCAGATCATAGACCCAGGGCCAGCGTGTCTACGCAGAGACAAATTTACAGTTCAGATCATGGACCCAGGACGAGCGTGTCTACGCAGAGACAAATTTACCATTGAAATCTTAGACTAAGCCTGCTTTCCTTCCGACAAATCTACGGAACAAGTCTTAGGCCACATCTGTCTACAGATGGATAAATCTGCAGTTTAAATGACAGACTAATGCTCACTTGCCCACGTACAGATCTACAGTTCAAACCATAGAGTAATGCCTGATTGTGTACAGATAGTCAAATCACCTCTCAGACTTGGATAAAATGAATAGTTGATCTAACGGTACACAATGCACACAATACTTCAAGAGAAGCAGCAGATTGTTTGTCTCACACAAGGACTCATGAATCAATATTTGTTAGAACATGTACACATGCATGCAAGCTGTGTATGCTTTTGCACACAATGTCAAGATTTTGCGTGTGCGTTTTGTGAGCCAGACTGATGGCCAATTTTCATGACCATTTGCATAAAATTTAAAATATGCATTTTGGAATGTTTATGTATGTATGTATGATTTTGTGTCTGTGATTTATGTAGTCAGTCAGCTGACATTAAATATGCAAAGATGAAAAGCCAGACATTAACCTGTCAGTGTTTTTGTTTCACATAGATGCAAGTGGCAGCAACAGATAATGGTAACCCCAAGCGCTCTGGCACAGTCATTGTGACGGTGATAATTGATAAAGACCCCACTCAACTATCATGCAACTCAGACCCCTTCTCCTTCGACCTGTCTGAGAATGTACAGATAGGACACGTTGTTGGACGAGTGACAGCAGGGCCAGGGGTGAGTGTTTCTTTTTGTTTTTGTAGTTGATTTGAGTGGACTTGTTGACATAATTGTGAGATGATTAGCATATATTTATATATATATATATATATATATATATATAAAAAATAGGATGGTAAAAGGAAGTTTTAAAATCAACAGGTCTGTTTTGAGCGCTCCCTCTCCTCAGGATCCTGAGGAGAGCGAGCGCTCGAAACAGACCTGTTGATTTTAAAACTTCCTTTTACCATCCTATTTTTAATAGATGTTGCTCACCAAGGGGTTGAGCACTTTAAAAATTTTATTAGGCATTTTAGTGGTATTTTATATATATATATATATATATATATGTATGTATGTATATATAAACTATGTCTATAAAGATAGATAGATGAAGAGGAGAAATAAAGGTATATAATCATTGTTTAATTTCATAATTTGAAGTATATGATATTATATAAATTGTATGTTTAATTTTATGATTTGAAGCATATGTTCTTTCACAGTTTTGGTCATGATTGTAGATGGGTCAAATGAAGTGAGGCTTTTATGTAGACTTCGGTGTTTTTGATTGCAGCAAATTCCAGTTTGAATAACGAAAAGAAAGAAAACAAAATCTTGCAGGTTCCCTCATATAGCTCACATGATAGAGATGCTAAAATTGAAGAATTTAAGGAAAACATTTTTTTCATGTTCTTCTACAGCACAACAAACATTTCCTGAGTCATGTAATTTATTTTAAGTCCATTCCTGACATTTGCATCATAAATGATATGAAATCGTATGGCATTTTCTGTCACAAATGGCCTTTATCAGAATTGCGTGTTTTTTTTTTTCATCCAAAGTTTTCCAAAATTTCTTAAATAATCTATGCATTGTTACATTTAACATCTGCGTTCAGGTCATATAACGGTTTAATTTTTTCTCTGCTGTCCCATCATCTGTGCCACCTAGATGGCACTGTAGGCACACTGCTCATTCCACCTCTCCATCCACATCTGCAGCCTGGCCCAGCCTGCCAGAGCCCTGATACAGGCAATCCACGGGGAATAGTCGATGTCGAGTCATCATGAGACTGCTGCCGAGTCGCTTTGGTGGTGTTTAGTTGTGCTTGTTCTAATTCAACATACGCATAACGCCACCTACTAAGGCTCCTACTGATGACAATAAGTCGTGGAGCCGGCATGAGTGAGCCCTTGGCGCCATCATGTCTGTCCATCGACAATCCCTATGAATTTGCCAATACTGGTGACCCTGACAGAATCATACCAAAGCCATAGACATGGAGATATGGTCAAAACTAAGGTCACCATGAGAGCAGGGCATGAAGGGTCACAGAATTGATCTACATTGTTTTGTCCTGCTCCCAAATGCTATTTGCCCTTTCTCTCTACCCAAACGAACAGGAATACAACTACAACTACTTTGGATGCATCTCTTTCTCTCTCACTCTGTCTCTCGTTTTTTTTCTTATACCTCCTCCCATTTGTCTCTTGCTATCTGCTTCACTTTGCATCTACTCACTCTTCTCCTGCTTTTATTTTGTAACTCTGCCATACTTTGGCTTTTAAAAGGAATTAGTCCTATAAATAACTCTGTCCATAGTCCTTTGAAACGTGTCGTTCAGTAGTGACTCTACTATCCTTTGACGTTCCGATGGAACTGTTGTAGGTAGTTCACCTGTCCACTGACCGAGGTACGCATTAGTCCTTTAGATAACTCTGCTGTCCAGTGACTTTCAAATGAAATTGTCATATAGTTTGAAAGGGAAAAAAAAAAGGAAGAGAAGAAAAAGTAGATTAGAACATCCAATTCCAAGTCTCCAGAGCAGAACATTTTTCATGAATTTTTGCTCCTGTTTTCCCTTCCTTTCAGAATGTAGATTATACTTTGGTAGGAATTGCACCTGGCACATCCTTCTTCAGCATGGGTAATGATGATGGTGGTGACTGTTTCTGCCTTACTCACCTCCGACATTGCAAACCTTCTCACATACCAGGTGAGTGAGCCTGTTTTAGGTGAATGTTGTGGTCAGGAAAAGAATATGATAGTAGAATTACAAAAATCAAAATACATGCCGTATATGATATACAAAAACTTCAGCAATGATTTAATTATTGAAATGCACTACGCATGTGGCACAAAGACTTCAGTTTTCCAGTCATGAATTCAAACTTGCTGTGTATATTGTAGTGAGGCTTCAGTCATTCATGTATATAAACACAATGATTAGTGTGAAAAGAAAATGATTTCCGTTCATGTTTGTAGGTAATCCAGCCACCTGCAAAGGGCTGTGTCAGGGATCAAAATGTGCAGTTATGTTAGCAATTAAATTTAATGTCAGATATAGTGATAATTATGAAGACTTACATAGTTAATATCAGAATGTACTGTGAAAATGTATGGAGACCTTAGCAATTGATATAAAACGCACTATGGTGATGTAGCTTAATAAGTAAAGTACACTGTGGGTTTGGAGATTTTTAGCAACTGACTAAATGACATACAGTATGATGAAGTATGGAAATTTTAGTAATAAACCTATCAGAATGCATTGTGCTAATGTGTGGAGACTTTAGCTCAGAAACCTCGGGAATTAATATGAAAATACACAATATTTGATGAGCTGAAACTCTAGTGATCAAGTTAATATTAACATAGCTGTCAACTCTAGTGATTAAGTTAATATTAACATAGCTGCCAACTCTAGTGATTAAGTTGATATCGACATAGCTGCCAACTCTAGTGATTAAGTTGATATTAACATAGCTGCCAACTCAAAATGATTACGTTAATATTAACATAGCTGCCAACTCTAGTGATTACGTTGATATTAACATAGCTGCCAACTCTAGTGATTATGTTGATATTAACATAGCTGCCAACTCTAGTGATTACGTTGATATTAACATAGCTGCCAACTCAAGTGATTAAGTTGATATTAACATAGCTGTCAACTCAAGTGATTAAGTTATTAACATAGCTGCCAACTCAAGTGATTAAGTTGATATCGACATAGCTGCCAACTCTAGTGATTAAGTTGATGCTAACATAGCTGCCAACTCAAATGATTACGTTAATATTAACATAGCTGCCAACTCTAGTGATTACGTTGATATTAACATAGCTGCCAACTCTAGTGATTATGTTGATATTAACTTAGCTGCCAACTCTAGTGATTAAGTTAATATTAACATAGCTGCCAACTCTAGTGATTAAGGTAATATTAACATAGCTGCCAACTCTAGTGATTAAGTTGATATCGACATAGCTGCCAACTCTAGTGATTAAGTTGATATGAACATAGCTGCCAACTCAAATGATTACGTTGATATTAACATAGCTGCCAACTCTAGTGATTACGTTGATAGTAACATAGCTGCCAACTCTAGTGATTATGTTGATATTAACATAGCTGCTAACTCTAGTGATTACATTGATATTAACATAGCTGCCAACTCAAGTGATTAAGTTGATATTAACATAGCTGTCAACTCAAGTGATAAGTTATTAACATAGCTGCAACTCAAGTGATTAAGTTGATATTATCATAGCTGCCAACTCAAGTGAGTATATTGATATTAACATAGCTGCCAACTTAAGTGATTAAGTTGATATTAACATAGCTGTCAACTCAAGTGATTACGTTAATATTAACATAGCTGCCAACTCATGTGATTAAGTTGACAGTAACATAGATGCCAACTCAAGTGAGTATATTGATATTAACATAGCTGCCAACCCAAGTGATTAAGTTGATATTAACATAGCTGCCAACTCAAGTGATTACGTTAATATTAACATAGCTGCCAACTCAAGTGATTAAGTTGATATTAACATAGCTGTCAACACGAGTGATTACATTAATATTAACATAGCTGCCAACTCAAGTGATTACGTTAATATTAACAAAGCTGCCAACTCTTGTGATTAAATTGATATTAACATAGCTGTCAACTCTAGTGATTAAGTTGATATCAACATAGCTGCCAACTCTAGTGATTACGTTAATATTAACATAGCTGCCAACTCTAGTGATTAAGTTGGTGTTAACGTATTTGCCAACTCTAGTGATTAAGTTGATATTAACATAGCTGCCAACTCTTCAGAACTTTTCTGAAGTTTCCATGTTTTAGAATCATTCCCAATTTCCTGAATTTTTTTAAATATCCAGAATTTCAGAATTTTGTATAGGTTAGGTTATTTTTTTTTAAATGATGCTTAATCAGCATAGCAGAATAAAGTCCATAAGATGTTTTATGAATTTTGATATGTTGTCGAAACTTTGTTTTTAAGCCCCACATTTGCCAGCTAAATAAAACATTAGTGATGTTGAAGGCGTTCAGACAAAAGCCAAACTGTCTGGTCTTCATCCCACCCCACTCCCTCAAACCCCTAGTTTCTGAATGTTGACCACAGAAAGGTGGCAGCTGTGTGTTTCAGCAATTAACATATTAAATATGCAGTGTGTGATGGATGGAAACCATAGTTATTAACCTTTAAATTCATTGTGACTGATGTTTTACTTCAGTAATTCATTTGATATGAAAATACACAGTGAATGATGCATAAAAACTGCAATATAATGAAGTTAATATCAAACTGCTGTGTGCATGATGAGAGACATTCTACATAATTTAATATGAAAACAGCGTATTATTGACAGCGACTTAAGTAATTAATGTATGCGAGTTTGATTGGCTGTAGACATTAAGTAATTGACAGTTAAATATAGTGAATGTTTCAGATCTCATTAAGGTTTGTAAGCTGTTAGGTTTTGATTTTTTTTTTTTCAATTGAGTGAATGTATTAGTTGATTAAAGCAACTTAAGCTGGAGAAAGAGAAAAAAAAAAACTCTGGCCATTAAAACTTTTAGAAATACTGACAGTTTTTTTATCAAGAAATTGGCAAACACAAAAGTGAGAACATTCAGCCTACAGCTAGGTGTTTTTCCCTTGTGCAGTTGGTGGAGGCTACTACACGAAGTGCAATCTCCGTACAGACTGTGACATGCACTGTGGAGGTCAGTGTAATTCGAAATGAGAACCCACCAGTCTTCCAGTTCCCCATCGGCCTGGATCGATACGTCACCGACATTCGAGACACCACAGCGATGGGAACAGTCATTGAGACTGTATCTGCTGTGGATGCTGATGGGGTAAGTTCATTAGCTGGGTATGTTTAGACAAGTGCATGTTCACAAACAGGCAGGTGTCAGTTTGCTCAAAGCAGCGAATTCAGGCACCTTAAACTATGAAGTCCTCGGAGAATAAAATTTGCCTGCAAAATGCAAGATAAAACAAGTTATTCTTGCATATAACTCTTGTGTGTTATCAGTTGGTAGTATGGAGAGAAAAACTTCTATTAGACTTAATTCTGCCTGTAGAAAATTGCATTTCCACGGTTATGGGGAAGAGTGCTCCAGCATAAATAATGACAGTGCCTTCACTCTTGAAGTGCATGGTAGATCCTGAGTGGATTATTAAGGAAAAAAGGATCTGGCAGACATGCTTCCAGAAGTATCTTAGATTATGCAATTTGTCATATAGCTTGTGGCAAAGGTTGGGTAATCTAAGGTATATTATGTGACAAAGATCAGGAGAAGGGTCCGGTACAGTCGGATGTGTTACCTGGCATATACTGCGGTATGTTGGATGCAGGAATGTGATGGGGTGCAGAGATCGGACACTTCAGGGTGCTTACCTTGTGCGTGCTTCAGTATGATTCATGTGGCAAAGAACAGCCACTTTGGAGTGTATTAAGTGGCAAACATTAAGCTCCTCAAGATTTGGGGGGGGGGGGGGGTTGCAAATGTTTAGTACTTTCAGATGTTAATTCTCATCAAGATCAGAGTGTATTGCCTGGTGCAAAATTAAGTACTTTGAGGAGTACTGTACAGCAGAGATTTGTTCTATGGTATGTTTCATGTGGCTAAGACCTGGGTCAATTGAGAATGTATTTTGTGGCAAATATCAAGTGCTTTTTAGAGTTATCAGGCAAAGATCATGTGGTTTGGATGCATACTGCATGAGCAAAGTTTGTGTTGGTAGCAAAGGTAAGGGGCACACTGAGACTGGGAAGCACTATGTGGCAAAGGTCAGGGGCACTTTGAGACTTTTGACAGAGATCAGTCCATTAGGATGTTAGTGGCAAAGGTCAGGGGCACTTTGAGACTTTTTTGACAGAGATCAGGTCCATTAGGATGTGTTATGTGGCAAAGGTCAGGGGCATTTTGAGACATTTGACAGAGATCAGGTCCATTAGGATGTGTTATGTGGCAAAGGTCAGGGGCATTTTGAGACATTTGACAGAGATCAGGTCCATTAGATGATGTGGCAAAGGTCAGGGGCATTTTGAGACATTTGACAGAGATCAGTCCATTAGGATGTGTTATGTGGCAAAGGTCAGGGGCATTTTGAGACATTTGACAGAGATCAGGTCTTGTGAGGATAGTTATATGGCAAAGGTCAGGGGCACTGTTTGAAGGATCAAGTCTGTTAGGATGTGTTGCAGAGCTGCCTACCCTACGATTTTTTAGCATATTTTATGAAATTTGAATGGAAAATACGATAATACGCCGAGTTGGACAAAAATATGAAAATCGGCAACGTAGGTTATAAAACAAAACAAAAAAAGTTCTATTTTCATGTTTGAAGATGCAAGTTATTGTCCTTAGTTCCAGTTTGCGTGTACTCGCTTACACCATGGTCGGCCATCTTTCATAGTGAGCGACTGACACAGATATTCACTAAGAGAATGCCGCCACCAGTGAAATTACGCATTCATGAGAGTGAAGAGCTAGATGTTGAAAAGAAGGTTGCCAAAACAAGGGAGCAAGCTTTCCTAAATTCATACCATGCAAACTTGGAAGTGCTTAGTCCCAAGCTCAAAAAAGTCCAACTTTCTTGTGGTGCACTTTGTGCAAAATGGGTTTTAGTTATGCTCATGGAGGGCGCAACGACTGCATAAAGCATGTTTCGTCAAAATTGCATTTAAAAACTATCCAAAATGGTGAAAGGAACAACTTCAGTTGTACAAGCGTTGAAAAAGGTCCAGGCAAAGTCTAGTGGGGGACCTGGAGCAGCAGGCAACAAATGCCAAGATGATGATCATGATATGTAGACCGGTGGCTAAGGCGAATCTGTCCTGTCAACACCGATCGTCTAGTTCCCTATTCAAGAAGATGTTTCTGACACTAGTGACAGCAAAAGTGCTCAAGGTGTGTCTGTCCTGTCACACTTCTACTGTTAATTAGTTTCACTCCACCCGCCCACACCCCCCACCCCAAGAAATGGGAGGAGAAGGGTGGGGGGAGGGGGATGGAGTGGCAGTACAAAGAGAAGATGGAAAATGAAAACTGTATGAAGGATATACATGCGTGTGACTGACTGTTACTCTGTGTGTGTGTGTGTGGGGGGGGGGGGGGGGGTGAAAAGGAGGAGGGCATTATAATATTATTATTGTTTTTTAAATGAGATGGTCAACTAGATATGTGCAGTGTGTGTGTGTGTGTAGTGCACTTGTACTAGTTGGTGTGTTTTAGTGTGAGTATAGCACAGTGAGTTGGCTGCAAGAATTGCATGATATAAGATCCATATCAAAGTTCAAGGTAAGAAAAATACTCTTTTTTTTTGTCATAGAATAGTAAAATTTACTCCAGGGAATACGAATGGTTCCATTTTGAGGTAGACAGGTCTGGTGTTATGTGGTAAAGGTCAGGGGCACTTTGGGATGTGTGGAAAGATCAGGCACACTGGTGTATTATGTTACGAAGACCGAGATATATGAATTACTGCTTTGATGAAGATGGACTACCTTAAACTTGTACAAAACATTCTTAAGAACTTTTATCTTGATTTGTGGGAGATTTCATTTATTTTTGAGAAGTATAATAACTGATAGCATGGAAATGAAATGTCTTGTGTATAAAACCAAAAAATGCCATATTTGGTTATGTTGTGTTGATCACAGAGTTTCTTTTTCTGCTTTAAATTTTTTTTTTTTTTTAGGATCTGTGTATAGACATTGTGGACTCACTCACATGTGCACATTGTGTGTGTGCGTGTGCATGTGTGTACAGGACACTATTACATACTCTGTAATCAACAGCAGTCCTCAGACCTCAGCCTTTTATCTCCATCCAACAACCGGCCAGCTGTCCGTGTCACAATCTCTGCTTGGAACTACCATTAATCAATATGTGGTGGTAAGAAGTCAATGTTTGTACCGTCAATCAGAATGTGGTGCGAGTCGATGTACTATTGATCATTATGCGGTGAGACATCAGCATGTGTTTTTGATCAGTATATGGTGAGAAGTCAACATTTGTACCTTTGTTTATTATGTGGTTAGAGGTCACACTTTGTACTTTTAATATTTAGCAAGAAGTCGCCCTTTGTACCATTGTTTATGTTGTGAGCGGTCACCATTTTTATCATTGCTGTGTGGTGAGGAGTCACCATTGCTTACTTGATGAGAAGTCAATGTTCGTATCATTGACGATTATGTAGTGAGAAGGCAATGTTGGCATCATTGATCATTATATGGAGTGAGGGCACCACTTGTATCACTGATCATTATGTGGTGTGAGGGGACCACTTGTATCACTGATCATTATGTGGTGTGAGGGGACCACTTGTATCACTGATCTTTATGTGGTGTGAGGGGACCACTTGTATCACTGATCTTTATGTGGTGTGAGGGGACCACTTGTATCACTGATCTTTATGTGGTGTGAGGGGACCACTTGTATCACTGATCATTGTGTGGTGTGAGGGGACCACTTGTATCACTGATCATTATGTGGTGTGAGGGGGGACCACTTGTATCACTGATCATTATGTGGTGTGTGAGGGCACCACTTGTATCACTGATCATTATGTGGTGTGAGGGGACCACTTGTATCACTGATCTTTATGTGGTGTGAGGGGGCACCACTTGTATCACTGATTTATGTGGTGTGGCAGGGTATCACCACTGTAGTGAGAAGGTCACTGATCTTTCATGTGGTGTGAGGGCACCACTTGTATCACTGATCTTTATGTGGAGTGAGGGCACCACTTGTATCACTGATCATCATGTAGTGAGAAGGTAATGTTGGCATCATTGATCATTATGTGGTGTGAGGGCACCACTTGTATCACTGATCATTATGTAGTGTGAGGGGACCACTTGTATCACTGATCTTTATGTGGTGTGATGGCACCACTTGTATCACTGATCTTTATGTGGTGTGAGGGGACCACTTGTATCACTGATCATTATGAGGTGTGAGGGCACCACTTGTATCACTGATCTTTATGTGGTGTGAGGGCACCACTTGTATCACTGATCATTATGTGGTGTGAGGGCACCACTTGTATCACTGATCATCCTGTGGTGAGAAGGTAATGTTGGCATCAGTGATCATTATGTGGTGTGAGGGGGACCACTTGTATCACTGATCATTATGTGGTGTGAGGGCACCACTTGTATCACTGATCATTATGTGGTGTGAGGGGACCACTTGTATCACTGATCATTATGTAGTGAGAGAAGGTAATGTTGGCATCAGTGATCATTATGTGGTGTGAGGGGACCACTTGTATCACTGATCATCGTGTAGTGAGGGAGCAGTGACAAAGTGTACCACTTACATGTGTGGGGCAAGACTGCATTCATTGACCAGCGTGTTGTGAGAGGGAAACATGTATTGATGACACTGGATTGAGTCAGTTTGGGTCATGTGAAAAGCTGGATGCGAGTCAGGTCTTTTTGACACTTTTCTCCCATTGAATATTAGTTGCCTTGTTTGATAAAGCCTTTTCCCCCAAAGTGGAGTATGGCTATCTTAATGGTGGGATAAAAAAAAATGGTCATACACACAAAACTCCACTTTCTTCATTGGGTAGATGGGATTAATCAAGTCTATACAGGCAGTATTTGCAGGATTATCAGTCTGTGTACACAGAAAAGGAAAAAAAAAAAAAAAAGATACAGCCTTTGATACATGTTAATATTGTACACTATGGACCCTAACTGCTTTGTAGTGAAAAGCCTTTATGCATGTTGTCGGCATGTTGTTATGAAGAGAATACAGGAATGGATTTTCGTTCGAGGCTGGGGTAGTGAATAGAGACAAAAAAAGAACTTAGAGGTTTGACAGGACAGACTGTATTTTGAACTGAAAGACATACAGTTCAGTCAGACTTGGAGAAGAAATGTCTGTTTCCCAGGACAGAAATTATTTGTAAATGCAGCACAGTAAAAAGTCTTTTTTGTTGTTGTTTTTTTGTTGTTGTTTTTTTTAATTTGGTCTCTGAACTACAGAGTGGTACTTTGGTGTCATGACAGCTGACTGTGCAAGCAAGTGACCAGCGCAAGCCTGACCCCCGTGTAGCCGTTTCCACCGTGACAGTTAACGTTCTGCGTGATCAAAGTGATCCCCAGTTCACGCAGGAAGTGTACACCTTCAGCCAAGTCAATGAAAACACTAACACAGGCATTGCGGTGGGACAGGTCGCAGCCTCTGATCAGGACTTGGTGGTATGTATACTGACAACACCTTCACTCCTCTGGAGAAGTCTCCTCCCCTTGTCAGTAGAATCTGATGAATTTAGTTAGTAACTGATCTGAGAGGTGGTTGGAGTTCTTTGACAAAAGACAATTCCAAGCCTGTGTGTGCATGTGTGTGTGTGCATGTGCTTTCTCTCAGTCCTTTCTTCTTTTTTTTCTCCATCTCTCTCTCTTGAAGACATGGGCACACACCCATGTACACATGTAGGCAAGGACACTTGTTCACAAACGCACACACACACACAACATGCATGCACATGCGTGTGCTTGCACACACACACGCACACTGTATCATTCTCTCTCTCTCTCTCTCTCTCTCTCTTTCTCTCTGACTGGAGAGAGAAGTCTGGACCTAACCACTAGATGGGCTCTAAAAGCTGAATTAGCCTGACCCTTGTGCCTTAGTAGAGTCTGGTCCATTTGCTCGTCATAACTTGATGCAAATTGCTTTTTGTTTTATCCCCACCCTTCACCTCTCTCATGATCAAGACACTCGGTTGTTCGGTGTCATAGTGTACTGAGTGGAGATCCAGACGCACATGATTTGGGTGCACAGAGCAGATAGGTGCAATAGATTTGGAGACACTAATATGTACAAGAACACATACACACTTGTACACACACACACACGCACGCATGTACACGCACATGCACACACACACACTTACACTTTTTTGTTAATGAACATTTTTAATATCAAATCATTTTCCAAACACGCATCCATTACAGACAAATTACATAACAAGTGATTTGCGCTATAGAAATATTCATTATTATTATTATTATTACAAACAAAAAACACACACAAAAAAGGCAGTCAAACAATCAAACATCCTTGAACACAAAACAAAAGAGCGGGGGGATTTGGGGGCAAGGGTAAAGGATGGGATGGAGTCCATTAGCATTCTCATATTAAATACAAATCAAACGTGATTATATACAAATGTTCAACCGTTTTCAAAAACACGCAGTTGAAGTAGATCTTGATGAATGTAGTAGTTTACAGATGAAATACATAGTTCAAATCGCGAATCAAATTGTACAAAAGCCAAGTTTGTTCAAATTGTGCACATGTTTCATTTATAAAAGCCTTGTAATGTTCTAAGTATTACCTATTTCTCAATAATGTAACAAAGGTTTGCACATGTGGTTGTGTATTTAGTAATTTACATTTGTAGATGTAAAATTTCGCAAATAAAATGATGAAATCAAAAACAGTGTCTGTCCGTATATTCTGCTTTATACCAAACAGTATAAGTTCTTTGTCGGTCACAGAATCATGACAATTTGAACATTTTCAAGTCAGCAACTGCTGAAAATTCATCCAAAACTGTGTGTAGTATGAAAGTCAAACAGCATATGAGAAATTGTCTGCTGCTCTTTTTGCTCACAAAGATTGCATCTAGAAGAGTTTACTTAATGATGGAGGAACAAGATCACTGGGTTGGAAGTAATTTATGTAGCAGTCTGATTTGAAACATTTCGATTGCACATCACTAGATATTCTATAACATTGTCAGAAAATGTCTTTCGAATTTAGATCCTCAAACCATTCATTCCAACTATTAGTTAAAACTATGTTTAACTTTTGACAATATGCTCACAGTGCATTCAGAACGCCTTCGTATATTAAAAAGTTTGTTTTAACATTGGGGAAACGAATCAAAAATTCATTTTTAAGTCATGAAGGTACCATCCGTATTTATCAGCTGCACACACGCACACACACACACACACACACACACACACACACACACACACACTTGTTTACTGTCTCTGTCCTATTGCTCTCTCTTTTGCTGACGTGTGCACGACGCAAGCACATGCACGCGCACTTGCGAGTGCGCGTACACACACACATACACTCACTAACTCACTTAATCACACGCATTTGACTTCTATGGATTTTTGCATCTATTCTTCAAGGAAAAGAAGGTAGACTAGAACTTTTTCACTCTTACACACAAACACATATTGCATGCATGTATGCACGCGCGCGCACACACAGAGAGTCACAGACTCGCTCACTCACTCACTCATTTGCTCACCGATTTGACTTTGACTTGTGTGGGTTTTAGCATTTATTCTTCAAGGAAAAGGAGATAAACTAGAACTTATTCACTCACCCACGAGCATACACACACACACACACACACACATTTGACTTTGACATGTATGGTTGTCTGCATCCATTGTTAAAGAAAAGGACTGGAACATGTTTCTTTGTGTGATGCAGGGAGAGCTGGTATTCTACATAGTGGGCAGTAAAGACTGGAACATGTTTCTTTGTGTGATGCAGGGAGAGTTGGTATTCCACATAGTGGGCTACTAGTATAGACTGGAACATGTTTTCTTTGTGTGATGCAGGGAGAGTTGGTATTCCACATAGTGGGCAACATGGACTGGAACATGTTTCTTTGTGTGATGCAGGGAGAGCTGGTTTTCCACATAGTGGGCAACAGCACTGGTCCAGCCTTCTTCAGCCTAGGCTCCCCTGTGCGGCCACAAGGATCCAACACAGCCACAGTCAGTGTTGTAGTGCGGGATGGTGCTTACCTAAGACAAGATCAGCGTCAAAGCTATTTGGTGGGTAATTGTACACTGTGTGCGTGTGTGTATGCGTGTGTGTGTGTGTGTGTGTGTGAGAAAAAGATATGGTTTAATCTTAGTTAGAATAAGATGTGATGTGTGTGTAAATAGTATTATGAAAAAGACACACAAAAGATATCTTTATTTGTATTGATTTTTTTTTTTTTGCCAGAGAGTGTGTGTCAAGAAAGAACAAATAAATTGCAAAGGATTTACTGAGGGGGGGTGGGGGGGGGGGATATTTTTTGGTCCCCATTTTTGATCTGTCCAATTAACAGAAAAAGCAGTACCTGCAATCACTTGAAAAAGTGTGCACAACAGCATCAGATAACTCTTAGGGTCTTTTGTTTGTTTGTTTTTGTTTTTTTTTTTTTTTGTTTTGTTTTTTTTTACAGTGCTGTACTTAATGTTATTGCGAATGGTTTGTCTCATTCCAGTTGACCTTGATAGTGTACGACTCGGCCTACCCAAACAATCAAGACACTGCTCAAGTACAGATTCCAATGCAGCGAAATGTGTATGCCCCTGAGCTGAACAGCACCAATTATGCTGTGACCATCCATGAATCACTGATTCCAGGCTCTCTCTCTTCTTCACTGCCATTTCTGCTTCTGATCAGGACAATGTGAGCTTGTTTGCCTTTTTTTTTTTTTTAGCCTTAACCCCAGTGTGATCTGATCAAAGTAGCTTGTGCTCAGGGTTATTAGAGTGTTGTGTGTGCGAGAGGGAGGAGAGAATGAATATGGCCAGGTTCTAATAGTGCATATGCGTGAAAATCGTGAAATCTGTATGAATGAGTGTGCTGCTATTTTATTGATGACAGTGTTTGAGAGAGTTGGAGGATTAAAATGGCCAGGTCCTAATGGTGCAAATGCATTAAGATCGTGAAATCTGTATGAATGAGTGTGCTGCTACTTACTATCCTTAATTGAAAAACTGGTCCGTTTGAATTTGGTTACAGAGAGCAAGTGTTTGTTACAGTGATCATTGAATCATTTGAGGAGTGCTTGGCAAGGTGGCCTCCTGTCAATTATCCTAATGCATGCTGGGTAGTTCCATAAGGTTTTAAATGCTGGTATATAATATAGTATCTGAAAATTGTGTATCTGATTTTTGAATCCGTGTTTTGATCAGGATTATTGGATGTATGGCGCCACCCTTTTCCTACTGGTCACACAGTCTTTCTCTACAAGTCGGTGTTCCAGCCATTGTGCTAGATAAAAAAAAAAAATGTATATAAAAAAGCAATTGGAATGCGCCAGAGTAGAGTGGAAAATCTGTAGAAGTATGTAAAAATTGCATCTTGAATATGAGAAAGTATTGTTGGGAAAGGAGTTTATTGGTTTTCAATGGCCCAGGTTGTGTAGAGAAAATATCTGTGCAAATATGCCTGATATTCTATAATGTAAAATGTGTTCTGTGCTGTTTAGTGTGCTGGGTGTCATATGTCATTGTGGATATGATTTCTGAGAGCATTACACATCATACTGGATAAGCTTGCTTTCTGTTTATGATCCCAGGATCAGTTGCTGTTCGAGATCCTGCCAAGCACACGAGGAAACTATTACAGCATTGATCCTTTCACTGGTTATGTCAGTCTTGCGCGCAGTCTGATGGGAACCGATCACCCTTCGGATCAGGTTAGCAATTAATTGTACTTACACATGTGTTTGCAGTTCCAGAGTTCAGGGCAGTCTGTTTCAAAACACAGATAGCTACCTTCCCTTTGAAAAATGACTTTTTGTCTTAAAAATATGGCTATATTAGATGAAATATGAAGTTGTTTGTTTTATTTGGAATTTGTAAAACAATTAGATGCATTATCATTAAAGTTTACTTTGAACTTTGATGGTCAGAAAACATGATGGGTAGAAAATGAAGTGAGTAAGTGTTGAAAGAAGCAGGGGCCCTAATGTTGTATGTGTGTGTGTGAAGGTGGATGTGTGTCAGGCATATTCTCTCTCTTAACCAATTGTAATGCTGAAGTCGGTAGTACTTGGCTGAGGTTGACGTGTACACATCTTGATTTTGAAATTCTTAAACTTGTTACAATAGATGGCTATGTTAACTTGTTCTGATGGATGGAGAAATAATGTGTAGTTGTTTGTGCATTGTATAGTGTGAAAGCAAAGAGACTTGCAGTCCTCACATGCACCAAAGTGAGCCAGGTCACGTGATTGGTTTTATTCAGATGTTATTGATTTTGCTATTGAAAGAATCCTGGAAACAAAATTTTATATTTGAAAAATGAATTAAACAAAAGAAAAGCTCACTGTACTATGTTGATCTGAAGCATAGAGTGTTGTTAAAGAAATACATGAATATTTGAATTTGACATCCATTTTTCAGGTTTGCTCCCCCACATTGAAGATAAAAGGTCATTGTGACCTTGACTGTGAAATGTAACATTGCTGCTGTTCATCTGAAAAAACACATTTCATTTTAAGATGATTGTCCTTTGGTACAAAAATCAAAAATGGACTTTTGTTGTTGTTATGTGTGCGTGTGTGTGTGTGTTTTTACTCTTTCATTAGCTCACCATTCAAGTAAGAGACCAGAAGGGAGGAAATGAAAAGACGGACACGGCCACACTGACTATAACCATCATTCGAGATGACTTTGACCCAAGGTTTACCAACCTGCCCAGTACGCAGCAGATTACCGCTGGCACTGCTGTCAACTCTGTCATCTTCACTGTGACTGCTACTGATGATGATGATCTGCGGGTGAGGAGTCAGTTAATTTAATCATCTACTGGAGCAGAAGTACTTTTCTCAAAGTAGCGCACGCACACATGCACACACGCGCGCGCACACATGCACACACACACATGCATACACACACACACACACGCACGCACGCACGCACGCACGCGCACACACACACGCGCATGCACAAACACACACACACAGACACACACACACACACACAGACACGCACACACCCACTCGCCCCCACACAGGATTCTGCCATTGGCCCTGCAAAGTCAGTTTGCTAATCACTTTTTTCCTCACAGTAAATTGTAGAGTCATGTTAAAAGCAGTAAACTAAGTCAAGTACAGAAAATGATTGTATGGACTGCTAGTCATCAACAATCTTTGAGTTTTCCCTTATAGGTGTGTTTGTGAACGACTGTTTGATTTTACAGTGCATCAATTATAGAGAAAAAACATCCATGCATGTATGATTTCAGGAAAGAATTGAGTACCAGTTGACTGGTAACTACCCAGCCCTTTCCTACTTCAGAGTGAATAACATCAATGGAGACGTGACCATGTACGAATCGCCTGTGTCAGACAACCTGTATCTGGAAGAGTATCAGGTAGGTTGTAGCCTGCTTCTGAAAGAATAGCAAATAGAGCATTGCTGATTCAGGAAGAATATCAAGTGAAACATAACCTGCTTCAGGAGGATGAAAGGATAACCCACCTTTGTGATGAATATCCAGTTACGTCTTCTGGAAGGACATTTAACAGGACGTGACTGCTTCTGAAATAATATCTGGTGGAACATGGCCTGTTTTTGAAAGATTATCAGATAGGACATGGTGGCTTCTGAAAAAAATATCTGATTTGGGTCTGGTTATGGAAGAATATCAGATAGGACATGGCCTGCTTCTTGAAGAGTATCTGATAGGACATGGAGTGCCTCTAAAAGAGTATTTGATAGGATATTGAACACCTCTGGAAGAATATCTGATAGGACATGACCTGCTCACAGATGAGTATCTGATAGGATATCTGACAAGATGTGGCATGCCTCTTGAAGAGTGTCTGATAGGATAGGGAATGCCTCTGAAACAATATCAGGATAAGCTGGAAAATACCAGATAAGATGTGGCCTGCTTTCGGAAAATACCAAATAGGACATAGGCTGATTCTGGAAAACACCAAATAGGACATGGCCTGATTCTGGAAAACACCAAAGAGGACATGGCCTGATTCTGGAAAACACCAGATAGGACATGACTTGATTCTGGAAAATATCAAATGAGACATGGTCTGATTCTGGAAAATACGAAATAGGACCTGGTCTGATTCTGGAAAACACCAGACAGGATATGGCATGCTTCTTGATAATTATTAACAGGATGCGGCTTGCTTTTGGAGGATTATCAGATAGGATGTGTCATGTTTCTAGAATATATGGACAGAACAACAGACCTGGAAGATTATCACCTAGGACATAGCCTATCTCTAACCCTTTCACCGTCAGACATTCTGTTTTGCATGTTTGAAATGCAAGTATCTCAGGAACTAATTGATGAATTTTCATTCTGTTTTTTCTTTTTAAGTGGAGGAGAAAAACTGTATTTTTGTAATATCATAATATATAAGTAATGAGTTGTCAAGAACAATTTCACATTTTTTAGTAATTTGAAGAAAAAAAAAAAATGCAAACCAAAATTTTGAATGTTATTTTTCATCTCAACCTAAAAGAAAGAAGTAAGCATGCCAACAAACTCGGAGAAAGGAAGGAAAAATACTCCGCTCAATAAATGAAGGCCATAAAGTATGTAATATCCATCAGAAGAATGAAAAATACAGTCTCAAAACTACATACTACTCCAAATCACATCACCAGCTGTTTTTTGAGAAAAAAAACTATGATTTCATACCAGCATGTTCGAAATGCAAATATCTGGGGAACTAATTGATGAATTTTCATTTTTTTTTTTTTTTTTTTTTTTTAAGTGGAGGAGAAAAACTGTATTTTTGCAATATAATATATAAGTAATGATTTGTCAAGAACAATTTCAATTTTTTTTTTTTTTTTTAGTAATTTTGAAGTAAAAAAAAAAAAAATACAAAATAAAATTTTGAATGTTATCTTTCATCTCAACGTAAAAAAAAAGCAAGCATGCCAACAAACTCTGAACAAGGAAAGGAAAATACTCCACTCACCAAATGGAGACCAGACAGTATGTGATATCCAATACATAATATGTAATATCGGGAGTGTGGGTCCAACTCCATGATCCCACTCAGGAGCTCCTCTGCAAACAGGTTGGACTGTGTTGCCATCAGCTGGAACACAGTATCAGGGAAGAAGAGCTGGAAATAGTCCACAGGTTGAAAGCCATCTGTGTTCACCAGCACCCCTGAAACGACAATCAGAGGAATAATTACTGATATGACCTATGAAATGATGCAGAAAAAGCAATCACACACACACACAAACATCAAACACACACACACACACAAACATCAAACACACCACAACACACAACACGCTCTCTCACACACACACACACACACACACACACACACACACACACACACACCACTTTTTACACAAAAAAAGGGAATAACACACACACACACACACACACACACACATCTAATTACTGATACGACCTATGAAATGATGCAGGAAAGCAATCACACACACACACACGCACGCACACACACACACACACACGCACACACACACACACACACACACACACACACACACACACACAACACAAACACAAACACAAACACACACACACTCACTCACACACCACACACACACACACACACCCACCCCACCCACAACACATGTTCACACACACACACACACACACGCACGCACACACACACACACACACACACACACATACACACTTCTTACACAAAAAGGGAATAGCACACACACACACACACACACACACACACACGCACACACATCTACCTTTTATTCCCACTTTTGAAAACAATAATTTTTATGAAAACAAGTTTATTCACTTGCCTATTGGCCTCTGGAACCTGGGAAGCCATTCTCGTGGGGCGTACGAGTCAAACTGGTCATATAACTCCAGGTGAGCTAGTCTCTGGCTGGCCAAGTTTGCCGTAGTTGCACACCTCTGCCACGTGTCACTCTGCCACGCCCCCTTCGACCCTGCCGCTTTTGTACACAGATGTGCTCGCAGTCAGTTGCCTCTGAGCCCTTCGTGTTGTTTGACCCCTGACCATTACACTTTCAGTCGTCTCACTCACACTGCTATTGGTGTCAGTGTGCATTGGCTCGTCGCCAATTGCATGCGAGCCCACTGTCTGCCTGCCTGCGCCTCTCCTTGCCACGTCTCCAACTGGGTCAGCCACGCTTTCTTCTGACTCGGTTGAGCTTTCATTGTCTGACAGTATATCCCGGTCACCATCTGGTGTTCTTCATCCGAATCAGGATCAGTTGACCGTCTACTCAACATTCCAGCACCTGATCAGTAGCAAATTTACGACGAGCCGGAGTACCTGAAGTACTTGGTTGTTAGGCCATAATGAATGAAAAACTTATCAACAGAAATGGATAAAAACACTTGATTGAACACCGCTCTGACGAAGCTAATGGCTGTGGGGCATGCATCAGTGAATATCGAAACTATGACTGTTGGCGGTGTAAGGGTTAAGGACATCAAGATAAGAATATGGTGTGCTTTTTTAAGAGGATAACCGATCTGGAAGACATAGGCGGCCTCTGCAGGGACATCAGATGAGCCACTTCCTGTTCTTGGAAGAACAATAGATAGGACAACCTGTTTGGTAGAATACCAGGAAGGATAACCTGCTTCAAGAGTGTTGTGGGGCAGGATGGGTTGAGCCAGGGAGTAGATGGTGTGGGTGTGCTGGTTTAGTGTTGCCTGCTTTGTGCTTTTGATATATGTACTGGCTTATTTTGTGTGCTCACTTGTATGATTTGATATTTTTTCAAATGTTTTTCACCACTTTGCTCAAACATTAGGGAAGCCATACACCCACATGCGCACAAAGATTTATGGATTGGTTTGTCCTGTTTACCCTTTGGCAGCATGAAGGATGTACATTAAAGGTTATGAACAATGAATTTTTCACAATACATTGTACAAGTACCAGTGAATAAGATGGGCTTTGTTGTAGCCTTAGTGGCCTTATGGCAAGATGAACAGAGACTGAATGGTAGAATTAAGAAAAATGAACTTTGATTTTAGTACTTAGTGTAATGCCTTATTCTACCAAAAAATATGGAAAATGATGAAACAGATCTAATACAATGCGTTTTCTAGGTTTTTACTGTGGTCTTAAATCTTCATGTTTTAGGTATTTAAAAAAAAAAAAAAAGTTACATTCTCTACAAAGCTGTCCTTGTGGTCATGTTGTATGTATATCACCTCTGAATTTAATAAGTGGTTTTATGTAGAGATATGGCAATTGATACATATAGATTTCTTGTTTGAAAAAAGTTTTGTAAGTCACACACACACACACACACACACACACACAAACAAATCTTTTTTTCCATCCTGCTTTCCCCCTCCCCCCCTTGCTGTCTTCCCATCACTCCTTCTCTCTCTTTCTCACACACACACACACACACACACACACACAGATGCACACACACACAACCTGTGCTTCACCTTTTTTTATATTTATGTTGTGTTCTTCCTTCCATAGTTTGTCTCACACATGCACGCAAAAACACACACCCTGCTCGCTCGCTCGCTCTCTCTCTCTCTCTCTCTCTCTCTCTCTCTCTCTCTCTCTCTCTCTCTCACACACACACACACACACACATTCACACACTCACTCACTCACTCTCTGTATCTGTGGTTCACCTTTTTAAGTTTATCTTCTGTTTTTTTTTTTTTTTTTTTTTTTTTTTCTCTCCCCAGCTCGTGTTCAATGCTTACGACACCTTCTACCCAGACAACCAAGCCAGAAGCATTCTAACAGTCACCTTTGACCGTAACCCAAGAGAACCCATTTGTCAGTCTTCTCTTTTCAAGTCCCTGGACAGGGAGAGTGCACCTGGAGCTGTAGTGGCCACAGCAGTGGCTAACGATCCTGATGGGGTGAGGGAGTGTCTTTACCTCATTCATATGTCACATCAAATGTGTCATCATAGGCATGCTTCATTGTAGCCATTAAGAAAAAAAATGAACATTTTAAAGAAAAGATGGGAAGGAGTTTTCCTGCTCATGTAAAAGATTATCAAACAAAAGCTGATGCTGGGTAATAAAAGCAAAAAGAAGTAACAGTTTAGGTTACTGGATAGGGATGATTTTTTATTTGAGTCGTTCATGAATTCTTGAACGTTTGTGTAAAATGTCTGTCATAATTTCACAGCGCTTATTTAAGTGTGGTTTAGTTGTACCTGGTGAAATATGCATATCAAATGGGAAGAGTAATTGAAAACGCCCAAGTGAACAGATGAAAACTGTGTTGATTACTGTTCAGTTAAGTGTCTTCTATAGTAGACTTTTAAAAAAGATACTTCATGCGTTTATTACAAATGTTGTAAAGTAACCTGCATGTGTACATGATGGAAAATGTATTTTTTATGAACAAGATCTAGTAATGCTTTATTGTGTGTCAAGTTTCATCCATACTATGCAAGTTCATCTGTTCAAGGGCTTCTTAAGGGAGGGGAGGGAGGCAAGGGATATGTGTCAGTAATCATTCACCAGCCATGGAAGTGCTTGATTTGATGGTTGCATACTGTTTTCAGAATGACATCGTCTACAGCTTTGGTCAGGCTGATCCGCAGGACTTGGACCTGTTCTTGATTGACGCAACACGGGTGACATCATTTTGAAAAAACTTCTCACTGGTGTTTCTGCGAATTCATTTACTGTAGGTCTTTCTTCACTGCTCTCTCTTTATTTTCCTTTTAAGCTTGTTTCTCATCTCTGTTTTTCCCCTTTATGATTCCATCCTGTGTCTATGTATAAATAACTTTTCATCTGTGCCCTTTTTTTTTTGGGGGGGGGGGGCAAAAAAAAAAATTTTCCCAGTATCTAATCTGCAGGTGGAGTACATCTTTTTCAAAAGGTGAAGAATAAGGTTTCCTGTTTTGTTTTGTTGTTTTTTTTATGGGTCTTTTCTTTTTTTAATGATCAGAAGCACTGGTCAGTTTCAAGTGGTGAAATGGCAAAAATGTTGTTTTTAGATCCACACTACCCACTTATGTCATTTCCCTTTCAGAATGCCTCTCAAAAAGAGAAAGAAAAAGAGTGTGTGTGTGTGTGTGTTTTTTCCTTTTAAGCTTGTCATTATGTTTTTGGTGTGTGTGTGTATGTACGTACATGTATGTATGCATGTGTGAACTTTATCTTCCGTGTCCCCTCAGTAGAATTGAATGCTCCCAAACTCAATGACAGTAATTGCTGTGTCACAAAGGCAGCACACATTCTTCTCCAGAGAATTCTGCACTTCTTATGCAGTAACAATCTTCATGGATTTGTTCATGCTGTTCATACCAGCAACTTGCAGCAAGTCTTCATGGATGTGTTCATACAGCAACTTTACACAAAGTCACCATTGACATGGACAAGCAGAGAACATTGGAACCCAGATCGGCTTGACAGCATGGCATGGAGGACCACAAGCTTTGACACTTTTATTGATGGATCATTTAGGATGATCAAGATGACGACATGGAAGTCAGTTCTGGTCTTAGACTAATGGGCCATGTGTACCATAGGCTAACCTGCTTTAATCAGCTTGGTCTATGGTAGAGGTCACTTGCCCCAAGCTGCTCGATGTGCTTGATAGCCCCCCAGAGAGTGTACCGAGTCACAGACTGAAATGGCGATGACTACAGCTTCGGTCTGATTGGCTTTTGGCTTTGACAGCACTGTGCATGTGTACTGAGCAAGCTAAGCAACTGCGGAACAAGACTGCACAGTCAGAAAGCACAAACTTAGCCAACCAAGCAAATGCTTGGCCTTTGGTACACATGGCAGGACCGTGCCTGCTTTCATATTCTACTGACTGTCAGCCAGGCTTGAGAGAGATAAAAGTCCGCACTGTGGATCAGGGAATTAGAGCAACAGTCTTGTAACAGGGCTTGGCTCACTTCATAGTGTACTGACTGTCAGTCAAGCTTGAGAGAGATAAATGTCCGCACTGTGGATCAGGGAATTAGAGCAACAGTCTTGTAACAGGACTTTGCTCACTTTCATAGTGTGTGCCACCATCAAATCAGGCTTGAGATATAAACGCTTGCAGTTAATTGGAGCCATAGTCAATGGAACACATTCATTAAGGGGGTTAATCTCAACTGTGTGGTTCCAGTCTTCTCATTTGAGAACACAGCACTTACAGCTTGGACCAGGTAGGAGTCATCTGGAGAAGGAAAATCCCTCAAACATGACTGGAACCCACAACCTCAAAGGCTGCAACTGGCAATGCTTACCACAGAGTCACTGCAGGAGAGTAGTTAGTTCAAGCAATCTTTTCTACCTACTTTCATAGGATTTTAAAGAATTTGTGCCTTTTTTCCATACATCTTGGTGGTCTCAACTGGAATGTAACTATGCCAGCATGATTACAATTATTCTTGCTGTCTCACTCACATAATTGTAAACCTCTGACAGAGAGCAGGTGCTCACACATGGTAAAAAAAGTGCACAATCTTGTTTACTTTCCTCATTTTTGCACCCAGACATGAAGGAAGCTTTATGTCCACAGTTCACAGTGGTGGCCTCTGACCAGGGACGGCCCACCGCCAAGACTTGCCTGATAACCGTTCGGTTCACGGTAGGCCAAGACCAACCTCCTCAGTTCTACCTGGGAAACACTGTGACCGAAGTCTACTCTTGGAACATTTTTGAAACGGCGTATCAGGATGGTTCACGGTACACAGATGTCACTGCGCGTGATCCAGATTTGCAGGTACTGGCGGACTGCACAGGCATGCTGCACCTTTATTGATCTGTTCTTTTAAACGTTGATCTCGTAGCTCTTTTTTTTGAACCTTCATCTTTCCCTGCCTGTTCTCTCAAACTTGTCTCTCTCCTCTCTCTCTCTCTCTCTCTCTCTGTCTCTGTGCCTCTGTCTGTCCTGAACCTTCATCTCTTCCTGTATGTTCTCTTGAACTTTCATTTTTTCTTGTCCTTTTTTTCTTTCTTATCTGTTCTCTTGAATCCTGTCTTTTCCTGTCGGTTCCCGTGAATTTATCTCTCTTCCTGACTTTTCTCTTGATTTTTTTGTTTTTTTTTCTTGTGTCCTATCTGTTCTTGCCTATGTGTCCTACGTTCTTTTGTGCCTTTATTCCTGACCAGTCTGTCCGCTCATAGTATAGAAAGAGAGAAATATAAGTTATGCTTTTCTCTTGTCCTAAAGTGTTGTATCCATCACTCTTGTTTTTATTTTGGCCAGTGTATGTTCTGTTCTTGTTCCTGTATCTTGTCCTAATGGTCCTTTCCTCCCTCCTTTTACTTTGACTTGCCTGTCTGTCTGTGCCTTTGTCTTGTCCTGTATACTGCCTTTATCTTGTCTCTAACTTTTTGTACTTGGAGCTGTATCTTTTCCTGTCATCCTTTCATGCCTATGTTTTGTCCTGTCTTTTTGTATCTTTATCTAGTCCTGCCCACCCTCTTGCCTTTCTTTTGTCCTCTCTCTCTCTTTTTTTCATCTTGTTCAGTCTTCCAGCAGCTGTATCTTGACTTGAACGTTGTTCTGTGTCTGTGCCCCTGACTTGTCAAACCGTTCGTGTTTCTGCCTTGCACAGTTTGCCCTCTTGTGACTTTGCCTTGTCCATCAGTCCTTTTGTTGCTTTATCTCTCACTCTGTCAGTGTCTTATGTTTTTCACCCTCTCAGTTCTCTTTTGACACTATCCTGTTCTGTCAATCCTATCCTCATTCCCTGTGTCTGTGTATTCTATACAGTTTGACTCATGTGATCTTGTCCTGTCAGCCAGTCTTGAAATTTAAACTCATCATGTCTGCTGTAAGTTTCAGATATTGTCTTGGGGTAATGAAAGTGGATTTGACACCTTTTTATATTGTCTCCCTTCTTCTGCTCACATTAATATTCCCCAGTGCAGGGCTAGGAAAGCATTTCTTTCATAATGCTTTTTAAATTAAATACTGTACCAAAAGAAATCCCTTTGTCATGCTGTTTAAATTAAAGATATTTGTTACTTATTTTTGTGTACTGTTTTTACTCCTGTTTTCCTGATGCCTGTCTTGGCAGCCCAGTGGACAGCATCTTTTCTCCCATCATGGTGAGAATACCTCTGAATTACATGTCCAGCTGTGACCTTGTAGCTCAGCAAGTGGGAAACTACCATAAACTGGCATAATAAATGGGTTTGTTCCTTAAGCATCATTCAGTGAGTTTGGTTCTTCATCTGTCCCATCCCCCCCCCCCCCCCCCCGAAAAAAAAAAAAGTTCAGCAACACAAATGTCCCAGATAGTAATCATTATAGTTATGGAGGAATAGTTTGCCAGCATGAGTTTTCCAAATTTTTGTGTCTTTATCTTTTATCTGTTAATTGTGGTTATTGTCTGTCCGTTGCTTCTGTTATTCCTTTTCGATGCCCCTTCTTATTCTAGTTTATAAAGAAATGTGGTTGGCTGGGATTAGACGTAAACTTTGTGATTTTGCTGTATAATGCATGTATTTTTTGTAAAACAACCTTTATAAACTTCATATTTCATGAAAAGTTCATGTTCTCATAAAATCTTGTTTTGAATAAGTTGTGAACATTTAATATATGACATGCTTGGCTGGGTAGCAATAATACCCTGTTCAAGTCAACACTTGCATACTTTGTAATCATTTTGATTGCTTGGGGTAGCAAGAGTTGTTGCCGGTTCAGTCCCATTGTGAAAAAGAGTGGAGGTAAAAGGCATATGACGATTTGAACAAAAATGACTAACTCTGTATACAAGTAAAGGTATGGTTTGACTTGAGCATTGCTTCTCAAAAAGAGTGTGTGTGTTTTCAGGGTGAGATTGTCTACAAGGTGATTGGAAGATACCAGGCTTCTTACTACTTTGGCGTGAATGAGGACACTGGTGTTGTTTCCGTCGTCCAAGACTTGAAAGATGACAATGATGTCACTTATGAGGTTTGTATATTTATCACACTGTCGAAAATGAGAGTGTATTCTTAGTGTAGGTATATTTTTGCGAATGTGTATGTGGGTGTGACCGAGTTAACATGTATATGCGTGAACTGTTTCAAGTTGGAAAATTTTCTCATATTTACATCAGACAATGAGTGAAGGTTTTGTTTGAGACAGCTGTGCATGCTAATACCAGCATTCTCCTGTTTGAAATAGAATGTACATTATGTGTCTTGTTTTTGGTGACCAGACCATACGCATAATATCATTTTTCATTCAAAATAGCATAAAAACTACGGTACAGTGACTTATACATTTGCTTGCCAGACTTGTTTATTTTATCAAATAAATGCAAGGCAGTATGTAGAATAAATAGTTTACTTCAAAAATAAATAAATGCAGACACAATGGGGCATTTTACTGCTGGTAAAGCAAATGCAAGAGGAGATAAGTGAAATGTGTATGCATCCATGCGTGAGCAAATGTTCCAGTGCTTCTCTTTCTTAGCTGAACAGTTCAGAGATCATATGCTGTGTACATAACTTAGACAGCGGAACCTTCAGTTTTGTTGTTTTACAGTGCTTTCTACTTCTGCGCAATCATTAGAAATTCACCTGAGCAAATGTCAGCTCTGTAGGAATTGTGCAGCTTTTGTGGGGGAAAAAATTAACTAAATTAGCATACCCAAAGCCCACTGGTTGCATTTTCAGTACTTGAATAGAATGTGTTGGTGTGTTCCCTGACTGATTTGAAAGGTAACGTTTTCTCTGCTTGTCTCAAATGTTTATGGATGTGCATTATAGGTGTGTACACATTGAGTTTTGTGTGCTTTCCTGTGCAAAATGATTGAGTACCCAGAGAGGAGAGTGTAATATAATCACATCTTTTTTCTTTTTAAATTGAAGGCTTTGATATGCTGTTTTGAAGAATAAGAATACAAAATAAAAAATAGAAAGCAGAAGCATTGACAACTGAAGTGTAGCTGCTGCTGTACATTGTTTTGTCCTTCAAAATAATCAGTTTTGACAGAGCTTTGGCAGAGAAGCATGTATGATTGACTGATTCATCTTTCTGCCATCAGCTTCTGGTGGAGGCATACGACAGCTTGCGTACCTCAACTCGGGCAACCAGCACAGTGGTCATCACTGTCAACAGGAACCCCGACCTCCCACAGTGAATGACCTGACGGTGACCATACAAGAACTAACTCCTGTCGGGACCAATATTGGCAATGTCTCTGCTTCTGATCCTGATGGGGTCAGTGATCATCTCTGTGTGATTGTGTGTGTGTGTGCTGGTGTGTATGTGGTATGATTGTTCAAGTGTCTTATAATAAATGCAAATTGCATGCTAATTTTATGTGTTGGTTTGGGTATGCACATATGCGTTTTCTTGTGAATTGTGTGTGTGTGCAAATGACAGAAGAGTATCAAGTGTGTGCGTGTACCTGTCTGACCTGAGTACCTTGAGTTCTTAGCATATATGTGTGTTGTACTGATTTATATCTGGAAGTTCATCCTTATCCTTTCATCAGTCTTGCCAGAGTGAAACTAGACAAAACCTAAATCATCAAGCTTTAGTGAACACAATTCCAAGAGATTGCTGAGGGGAAAGAAAGGTCAGAAATTTGAAGAACACTTTTGTTGAGAGTATGCATTGATTGTGCAGGACGTTCTCCAGTACAGGCTACTGGACAATGCTCAGCCAGGGTTCAGTCTGGACTACTTCCGCATCGATCCAACCACAGGATACATTCGAATCAAGAAATCTCTGACACAGGATCCTTCCGATACTAAAGTATACAGGGTATGTCAATGATTTTTTAGTGTTGTGGGAAGCATTAGAAAGGACATACTGTTTATATGTGTATGTAGAGGGTGGGGTGGGGTGGAGATCCATTTATGGTCATGAGTTTTTTACATTTTTTAAACTTGTGTGGGATCAAAACAATGGGAGCATTATGATTTGGTATGTAATGGTCCATTTTTTCTTCTTCAACATTCCTTTACTTAATGCCATTTCAGATGACGGTGGGGTGAACGATGGAGGGAAACAACCGAAGAGTGCTATTGCTTCATGACTGTAAATGTTGAACGAGATGAATTTCCACCTGTATTCATGAGTACACCCTATGCAGTGAAATCTCGGAAAACACTGTCACCGTTGCCTCCATCTACAGGGTGTCTGCAGAGGACATTGACCTCAGGGTATGGTTGAAAAACGTTGGCCAGTGTTGCTTTTTGCCTTGTGTAACCTTGAGTGTGTGGATTGTAGGTGCTTGAATCAGTGAGTAGTGTGTACTTGTATGTTACGTGTGAAAACGTTGGCCAGTGTTGCTTTTTGCCTTGTGTAACCTTGAGTGTGTGGGTTGTAGGTGCTTGAATCAGTGAGTAGTGTGTACTTGTATGTTACGTGTGAAAAAGTTGGCCAGTGTTGCTTTTTGCCTTGTGTAACCTTGAGTGTGTGGGTTGTAGGTGCTTGAATCAGTGAGTAGTGTGTGTACTTGTATGTTACGTGTGAAAAAGTTGGCCAGTGTGCTTTTTGCCTTGTGTAACCTTGAGTGTGTGGGTTGTAGTGCTTGAATCAGTGAGTAGTGTGTACTTGTATGTTACGTGTGAAAAAGTTGGCCAGTGTTGCTTTTTGCCTTGTGTAACCTTGAGTGTGTGGGTTGTAGGTGCTTGAATCAGTGACCTCAGGGTATGGTGTGAAAAAGTTGGCCAGTGTTGCTTTTTGCCTTGTGTAACCTTGAGTGTGTGTGTTGTACGTTGGCCAGTGTGTGCTTTTTGGTAACCTTGAGTGTGTGGATTGTAGGTGCTTAAATCAATGAGTAGTGTACTTGTATATTATGTGTGAAAACGTGAAACTTGTTGAACAGACATGCTGCACTACATAGAGATAGTAAAAGAACCAGAAATTACGTAAATGCTTGTTTGCTGAAGGTATGGAGAGCTATATGATCCATTCCACGGCATGCATACACTAGTATGAATGGACATACTGATCTGTTTGAACACGCACAAATACATAGACACAATATCTATCTACATAATGCCATGTCTCTTAATGAGGGATACAGTTTACTACAAAACACATCTTTGAAAACATTTCATGAAACGAAAAAAAATTCAGAACTGTAGATCTACACTGTGTTCTCAACAAAACCGGTTGTTTAATTTCAGAACAGTTTAACTTGTTCAAGATTCAAAATGAATGCTTTTTAAACAAATATTTGATGAAATATAACATGCATTTTGGGCAAAAAGGATTACAGATGCTCATATACTTTTCATCATATGCGGGTGAAGTTTTTGTTCATCTTTTCTGTCAGCTTATTTTCTAGAAGAGCTTTTAACATAGTTTTTTTAGATATTACTTATTATCGATTCAGCAGTTTTATCATGTCATAATGCCATGACTTCTTGTTCAAAAATGAGAAATGTTAAGTTGTTCCTTTGTTCTGAATGAAATTGTTGTTGTACATTTTACTTTTCATATTATTGTTATACATGAATACTGTTTGTTGTTTTACCATGTCGTCTGTGATCATTATGGGCAGACATTAAATTGAAAGGCATGCACACATGCATGCTTGCACACACACACACACACACACACACACATGCAAGCTTCTTGCAAATCTGAAAATTGTCTGTGCTGCTTCCCTTTTTACTTCCATGTTCTTAAGAACTTCCTTGACTATTTTTTTTCCAGATGGTTGTGAAATGGGTGTTTATCTGGGCTTTTATCACATGTATAGGTCATGTTGATTTGAATTTGAACAATTAATGCATTGCAAAATTATATCTGTCTGAATGTTTTTGTTTGTTTTTTCATCAGGCAGTTAACTCTATGATCTTGTCTTTGTTTCACTGAGGTAGGTGAAAGTATGGGATGTTTGGCTAATGGCATATCATCTTTTGCAGTTGGAAAACATGAGATACTTGGTTTACAGATTACTTTCTGTTTTGATAGTAAGATGTGGAATATTGGATTAATAGGATATTTTCTGTTTAGGTAGGAGGACTTTAGATACTTGGTACTCTCTCTGTCGTACAAAGATGTGAGATTGTGTTGACAGGACATTTTCTATTGAGGTAGAAAAAACGTAGGATACTTAACTGGCATGTTGCTTTCTGTTGTGGTGTAGATGTTCGGATATTGCGTTGACAGGTAATTTTCTGTTGAGGTAGGAAAACAAGGGATATTTAGTTGTTGGGGTACTTTATGATAGGACAGTGTGAAACATTGGTTTTACTTGCCTTTCAGTTTCATTTTATTTCATTTTAATTTGTTGTTATATAAGGAAAAAATGTGGGATAGTTGATTGACAAATTTTCTGGTTACAGGAACAAATCCGTTACGTCAAGGTTGGGGATGGCAAGGCTGTTGGTTTCTTTGATGTTGACCCTGTCAGTGGTGCTGTCAATCTGATCGAAAGTGTGCTGTATGACAACAGCGGTATTTACACAGTAAGTATCTGCCCCATTGGTGCCACATGCTTTAGGTAAATAGTAAATGGGACTTGTAACCACCGGTCATGGGTACTCATAAAGATGCAGGTGTTCTTGTTTCTTCAGTTTCTTCAGTTTTTTCTATCACCTTTTTTCACCTTATTCTTAAGTATTGAAAAATTCATGAGCAAACAGAAGCTTACAAGCCAGTGTTTAGAATCGTACATAAACTGTGGAATGGTGGGAAGCCAGGGATTGTGGATTGAAAGAGAGAGAGTGAGAACCTGCTGCAGGTATATGATAAATTACTTCAGAAAAATTTAATAAAACATCGACAAATGACATTTTGAAAAATATCAACAAAATTCATTAGACTTTAGGAAGAAGTGTACAGCATTTTCGTATGTAACTGGAAGAAATTAAAGAGAAACAAAAGACATGTAAATGATAGAATTATCAACAAATGACATTTTGCAAAATATCAACAAAATTCATTAGGCAGCAGGAAAGAAGTGTACAGCATTTTCATATGTAACTGGAACTAATCGGAGAGAAACAAAAGACGTGTAAATGATGGATTTTTTTCCCTCATGGACTTCTGCTGAAAAAAGTTTATAAATTTTACTACTATTTCCTCCTACCTCTGTCCCCCAAAGCCAACAGTAACTGTCAGTTTACTCTAATGCTTAGTCTGAGAGAAGGAGAAGCATACCTTTGAAATGGCAAAGACTGTTCCTTGATAATTGATCAGTGCAGGAAAAAGGGGGGAAAAAAGGGTGTTTAAGAGTGTGCATTGTGCTTCATCAGAGTTTTTCGGTTTTTCAGAGAATCAGTTTTACTTTCTTCTGTCTCTGGCATTCCTCAAATGAAGAAGTGTATTAAATAATGAATACTGATGAACAGTCAAGCAAGCAGACACAACAGGTCAAGTCTTCAGCAGGTTAAATGACGCTGCGATTTGTTCATTTTGATGCCTGTGTTTGTATGTGCTGGTGTGTGAAAGTCCTTGTAAGTGTTCTCCACCTGCCATTCCTACTGTCGTAGTTATGCGTAAAAGACCTGCTGCATGGGTGCCACTTTTCCATCTGGGTGACTGAAATCCATTTTCTTGGCAAGGCCCCAGAAGGAAATTCCGTTTTTCAAGTTTCGTTATTCAAAAAAAAAAAAAAAGTTTTTTCTTTAAAAAACAGTTGAATTGGTGGTGTTACAACCGAAGCAGCACTGTAGCAGACGACTAGAAATGAGGAAGCACTCTCTATTGTTGAAGACAACACAGGTTCAGCGATCTTTGATAGCCTACGTTGCGCCATTGTGCTGGGTAGAAGAAGTTTTCCAGTGGCACTGCCCCTGCACCCTGCCGGGACCTGGGCGGCCCCTGCCTGTATCTCTTGGGCCTGGTTGATGCCGGGATATATTATTAAGATTCTCCAGGTGATTGTAAACATGTATCATCAAATTAAATCATGTGTTTTCATAAGCGGTAACAAATCTGATTATTTTAGTAGTTATAGAGGTGTGCGGCAAGGAGAAAATTTGTCTCCGGTTCTTTTTTCTTTGTTTTTGATTGACCTCGAACAATATTTTTCTGATCACAATTGTACTTCATTAAATATTGATTTAGATCTTCCTGATGCAGACTTAAGCAGTTATCTTCGTTTATTTTTGCTTTTGTATGCTGATGACACTGTTTTGCTTGCTACCTCATGTAATGCTTTGCAAAAAGCTCTTACTACATTTAAAGAGTATTGTACTGGATGGAAACTAACTGTTAATGTACAGAAAACTAAAGTTGTGATATTCAATGGACGTAAGAATAATAAACACGTGTTTAAATTTGGTAATGAAGTCATTGAAATAGTAGATAGTTTCAAATATTTGGGAATCTGTTTTAGTAGATCTGGTAAATTTCATAAATGTAAAAACATAGGCACGATCAAGCACAAAGTGCAATGTTTTCATTACTCCAAGTCGCTCGAAATAAAAAATTACCCGTGAATATTGTTTTAGATTTATTTGAAAAGATGGTTGTACCTGTGCTATTATATGGCTGTGAAATACGGGGTTATGAAGATATCAAAATCGTAGAAAGCTTGCAACTTAAGTTCTTAAAGCATTTACTCCAACTTAATCGCAGTACCATGACAGAGTTATTATATGGGGAACTTGGGATTTATCCGTTGTCTGTGCAAATTAAAACCCGAATGATCCGATTCTGGATCTCACTAGCAACTCAAACGGATAAATATTCGAGTAAAATATATTGTGCTTTATATGACTTGTATAAAAATGGTATTTATATGTCTGGGTGGATAAAGTGTATACAAAGCATTTTTGTAGAAACAGGCTATGAATGTATTTGGGAAATACAGCAGTTTTCTAATGAAAGATCGTTATGTAGAAACATTTCTTTATCTTTGAAAGATAACTATGTACGTTCGTGGAATAGGGTGTTACATTCAAGTAATAAATGCCTATTCTATAGAAAGTATAAAACAGATTTCAAACATGAAAATTACATTGAACAATTACCTGATCTCTATATATTTCCCTTAATTAAATTCCGATGTAGTAATCACAAACTCGTGATTGAAGTAGGAAGAAGACTTGGTCTTGCCCGCGAGGAACGCTTTTGTAAAGATTGTAAACAAGATGTTGGAGACGAGTTTCATTTCATTATGGAATGCCCAAAGTATGAAGAGTTACGAGTACGTTTTTTATTCCAGAAAGTATACGAGTGTGAAATCTGTTTACAACCTGTGCAGACTATTCTCAGCTGGCAAGAATGTTCTGTTAAAGTTGAGTAAATAATAAAAAATTCAGTAAAATGGTGTAAGTTTATGATGACCAGCCTGCTCTATGTTTTAGTGATTATGCCATTACACCTTTAATACACATAAAACGCTTCCTGCATTTTGCTTAGTCATTTTGTGTCATGTTCAAGTGGATTACATTGTTTTTTTTTTTTTTTTTATGTCCTCCATACCCCCAAAGAGGTGACAGAATAATTAAATCTTGAAAGGAAGCGTAGAGTACAGCCCTGTCATGTAGTCTCAGACCGAAATGGAAATCCGTAGCATCATCTTAATCATCCTCATTCTCATCGATCAGAATAAAAAAAATGTCTCAATTTCTGTGGCCCTTCATGCCCTTCTCTCATGGTGACCTCAATTTTGATGTCCTCTCCATGTTTGTGGTCATGGTTTGGTTCCGTCGGGGTCACCGGTATAGGCGAGTCCATGGGGGCTGTCTTGGACGGACGTGGTGGCGTCCTCCGGAGGGAAAGCTCATTCATGCCGGCTCCGCGACTAAGCAATTATTGTCGTCAGTAGGGGCTTAGTAGGTTGTGTCCTGCATATGTTAGATCAGAACAGGCACCACTGAACACCACCAAAGTGACTCGGCAGCAGCAGTGCAGTGTGTCCTCTGGTGGGTTGCCTCTTGATGACTTGACATTGACTGATCCCTGTGGATTGTCGGTGCCGGGGCTGCGGGGCCAACTGGGCTGTGGTTGTGGATGGGGTGTCGGAATGAGCGGCATGGGTGCAATGCCTCTGATGTGGCACAGAGGTTGGGACAGAAAAAAAAAAAAAAAAAAAATGACATCAAGCCCAAAGATTTACTTTGGATTCAGTGAAAACCTTGTTGTGTGATGGCAGTAGTCACTCTCTGGAAGAAGTGAATATTGTTGTTTTTTAATACGATTGAAACCAGTGTATTTGAAAGTTTTGGAAATCACCTCAGTTTCTGTTATAGATTTGAACTTATGAAAAAATGTTCTTTAGAAATGCTAGCATATACATAACACATCTTAGGCACATAACCCAGGTATTTAAAAAAAACGTGTTGCTGTTGTCTGTTTTTATTTTTTTAGATTTCTGATTCAGTGTGACATTAATTTCCAGCTTCGTGTAATTGCCTACGACACAGCTTACCCCCTAAACAGTGCCACAGAAACTGTACGAATCACTGTGAGGAGGAACGAGTACGGTCCTGTCATTCAGCAGCCATCCCCCATCTATGTCACCATTGAGGAAACCCTTGGCATCGGCTCCCTGGTCACCAGTGTCAATGCTACTGATCAGAACGCCAGGGTAAGTCATGTGCTTTACGAAATTAACATTCCAGCAAAATAGACAAATCTGTCACTCAGACTGACTGTGTCACCAGTGGTCAACCGCTGGTGCTGCTGCACAAATAGTGAGTACATGATCTGCTGTATGTGTGTGTAAAACACCTGTTTTTCTCGCCTTGACAAAGACATGTATATAGTGCACATTACATAATTGCTCCCACACATGCACACAAGAAAATGCGCATCCTTAAGCATGTATGTATGCACAAGCAGGTGGAGAGTATGCATAATCTGCTGTAGAAACAAAATTTGGTTTTAGTGTGTGTCCATGTGACAGGGATGCAGTCTCCCCCATGTAAAGGTGAGTTTCAGTTTAAGAAAAAAATCCATATTTTCCTCTGGATTGGCAAACTTTGAGTTGTATTTCTGGTTCATGGATATTTAGGCTGCACCATCTTTGAACAAAAGTGCAGTGGATGACAAGCGCAGCAGCAGTCAAAGTCTGGAATGATGCCATCAGACGAACTGTACATATGCAGTCAAAGACTGGGAAGATACCATCTCACAAACTGTACATGTGCAGGCAAAGTCTGGGAAGATACCATCTCACAAACTGTACATGTGCAGGCAAAGTCTGGAAAGATACCATCTCACAAACTGTACATGTGCAGTCAAAGTCTGGAAAGATGCCATCTCACAAACTGTACATGTGCAGTCAAAGACTGGGAAGATACCATCTCACAAACTGTACATGTGCAGGCAAAGTCTGGAAAGATGCCATCTCACAAACTGTACATGTGCAGTCAAAGACTGGGAAGATACCATCTCACAAACTGTACATGTGCAGTCAAAAAGACTGGGAAGATACCATCTCACAAACTGTACATGTGCAGGCAAAGTCTGAAAAGATACCATCTCACAAACTGTACATGTGCAGTCAAAGTCTGGAAAGATGCCAAAACTGTACATGTGCAGTCAAAGACTGGGAAGATACCATCTCACAAACTGTACATGTGCAGGCAAAGTCTGGAAAGATGCCATCTCACAAACTGTACATGTGCAGGCAAAGTCTGGGAAGATGCCATCTCACAAATTGCACATGTAAGGTGTGAACTTTTTCATGCCATCTGTATTTTTGGTCAGCAGTCTTGGGAGAGGGGAGGGGGGGGGGGGGGAGAAATCACAGACAAGAAAAGTTACTCTTGTTCTTTTGATAAGGCTTAAAACGCTGATAGTTTTGAAATAAATGACACTAATGGCAGTGTTGGCCTAGCCCAAATGCAGACAAAAAGGAGATGGAGAATGAACAGGAGACAATCCGGGAAAAAGGATGTTCTAAGCTTGCCTACAAAAGCCATGCTCAACACATGTGCACAGCAATAAACCGAAGAAATTAATAGACACAAATGACATCTATTCAAGACTGGCATGGCATTTTCATACAGAACACACAGTAGAACAGCAACCTCGGTTTGATATATTTAAAAGGAAATCTTAAGACATGAACAGTAAATAGAAAATCATGAACAAGAAGGCTAACATTTACTCTTTTGGTAAGTTCACTGAGAAATATTTCTGTCCCTATTTCATTTTTAGGGACAGCATAAGAGAGTGCGCAACACAGCAAACACACATACACAGTCATTCACACATTCATATGCGCACACACAAAATTATCCCACTGTACCACACCACAACACGTAAATCAAATTTACAAAGAAGTGATAAACATCACACAGCACAGTATATTTTCACTACAGTGTCTGAGAACTGATGGAGTAATTCAGAAAGGTGTTGTGGTAAAAGTATACGAAACTAACAGATCATTTCAGAAGTCATTACTTTAAGAGTTAATTGGAACTTGTCTACATTTCAGAAAATATTATAGTAGTTCATAACTGTGTGTTGTATGAGGAATTAGAAATACAAGAGAGAATGATTGGATTGTTTGAGAACGAATTGTGTTCATGGCACATGGGAACTACGAGTGTGTTACAGGTATAATTTGAGAACTTGTGCTGTTTTCAGAAAGCCTTAAACATTCAAATTATTATGCTGCCTGAGCTTTCTGTGTGTGACATTTGGATTCTCACTGCTTGCCACTCTACGCACACGCATGTGCACATCATGGCAACTGTATACTCATGATTAGGAGAGGCTTCACTTAGATTTGTACAACAGTTGTCATATACAACTAGATTTGTACAACTTTGTCATATGCAACTAGATTTGTACAACTTTGTCATATGCAACTGGATTTGTTTAACTTTGTCATATGCAAGTAGATTTGTACAATTTTCTCATACGCAACTGAACTAGGTGATGTTTATCATGTGCCATTGATCTGGGAGTTCCAGTTTTCCAACCATAGTGGTTGTGTCTATGTTGTGCCACTGAAACAGTCATTCCATTTGCCACTTATGACATCAATCAGTGAATTTCTGTCCCTGGTCAGAGGCCATAATTGTGATTGATACATATGACACCAGTCTGAGTTTGAAAATTGTGTCACAAATTTGTTTACTATTGAAAAGGTAGCATGATCATTGCCTTGCTAGAGAGCTCTTCTGTCATGGCATGCCCGGCCGGGCGGTGGTGTGCCTTTTGATCTCATAGGTGTCAACCAGTTTTTCCTCATTTTACACTTCCCATATTGAAAAGTACTTTTTTTTTTTTCCCTTATTCCTAGCCCAAAACCTTGTACATTACGGAAAACGCAAAAAACAAAACAAAAAAAAAAACCAACCAACCAAACAAACAAAAATTGCTGTGAATACAATGTAATACTCAGTATCAGGCAGAACTTCTTGAAACAAATGGCATTTAACAGTTTATGAATAACAATAACACTTATCCATCCAACAGAACCTCCTCTTCCATTCCAGCAGAATGCATCCTTGAGACAGTTTGTAAATCAAATCACACACCCTATAGAGAAACGCTGACAATGATGCAGAATTAAAACTGTTTATAAACCCATTGTTTACACACTCTTCCACTTTACCAACATCATGAGTCCATCAAAGTCACAAACCAATTTGTTCTGTGCACTTTCCACTCCTACCAACATATTTAGTCCATTGAAGTCAGGAGTATGTCATTACTTACTCTGATCCCCAAGTTTCTACTCCCAACCATACTTGCCCTTTCACAAGATTGGAGAAGTTACCAGAAAGTAGAACTGGCAGAACTTCACTTCAAGAGAAACAACACCGGGGTCTTCTTCTCTGTCTTCATTGCGCACGGGAAAATGTTCGTTAACGTTTCAGTGCTAAGAATCCATGTCATCTGCTATGAAAATTTGTTCACCTCGCAGTTTGTCTCAGTGATTTAAGATTTGCCCTTATGTTATAGGGTGTGTACAGATGTAAATAACATCGGCTGTGCGTATAGCCACAAAACTGGAAGTCGTGGTCCATGCCTGAACAAAAAGCATCGATGAATGGAAACGGGCATTTTGAAGCCTGGCGTAGACCTGACAGCATCGAAGAGGCAACATGTAGTGCCTTAAACGGCTTGCTCTCCTGCTGTGTGTGTTGTGTAGTGAAGTTGAAATAAACACCTATCAGCTTCTAGTAGTCCCTGACTGTTCCATTGAGTGAATGAGCCACAACCACCACCACTCGACCAGTTGACTACACGTGGCGTCAACCAACAGGATTGGAACAAGAGTGACCCTACAACAAAACGCAGCAGGATGGAAGATCAAACAGCGGAGGAGCTCATCCAGGAAGCACAACGCGTCCTCATGGCCTACACTATGCAACCCCAGTTTTTTTCCTGTGATGACATCTCTCGTCTCCACAGGGAATGAACCTCGGCTATCTTCCTGTGATGACATCTCCCGTCTCCACAGGGAATGAGCGACAGCTATCTTCCTGTGATGACGTCTCCCGTCTCCACAGGGAATGAGCGACAGCTATCTTCCTGTGATGACGTCTCCCCTCTCCACAGGGAATGAGCGACAGCTATCTTCCTGTGATGACGTCTCCCGTCTCCACAGGGAATGAGCGACAGCTATCTTCCTGTGATGACATCTCCCGTCTCCACAGGGAATGAGCGTCAGCTATCTTCCTGTGATGAGATCTCCCGTCTCCACAGGGAATGAACCTCAGCTTTTTTCCTGTGATGACATCTCCCACCTCCACAGGGAATGAAGCTCACAGACCTGTTTACTCATACGATTTCGCCATATTTTGTACATATGTTCGGCAAAATTACGATGAATACAACGAAACAGAAAATATACATTTGACTATATCAAGGGGTACAAAATTTGGAGAAAGAAACAAAAAATTTCAGTTAAGGGAAGCAAGTAATGGTTAGTTTAGTTAGTTAGGCCCACATGGACTTGTTCAAGGTAATAGTTTGGCTGTCACCTCATACAAAGAGATATCAATTACCTGTTCACCCATAACAAGTCTGGTCAGTGTTCTCCATACTATGCTGACTGTACTTTGAGAGATGAGGCTAACTTTTAGTCTACTCCCAGTGTAAATTTTCTGTCATTCATTGTTAATGTTAACCTGTTTGGGTCGGAAACTAATTTCAACATTAGCAAAAGAATATATTTGAAAGCAATGAGGACATTGCGTTCAAAAGCAAGGGGTGTGTGTTATAGGGTGCGTACAGATGTAAATTAACATCGGCTGTGCGTATAGCCACAAAACCGGAAGTCGTGGTCCGTGCCTGAACAAAAAGCATTGACGAACGGAAACTGGGCATTTTGAAGCCTGGCGTAGACCCGACAGCATCGAAGAGGCAACATGTAGTGCCTTAAACGGCTTGCTCCCCTGCTGTGTGTGTTGTAGTGAGGTTGAATAAACCCATATCAGCTTCTAGTCCCTGACTGTTCCCATTGAGAGAATGAGCCACACACCACCACCACTCGACCAGTTGACTACACATATAAATCAGTTTTATCTGTATTGAAACTTGTATACGGCCGTATAGACCTGTAATCGTATAGGTTGACACCTATGTGATTTGTATATGACCTTGAAACCCTCTACAGATCAGGACTTTCATTACCACCTTTCCCCTGCCCCTCACATCCTTCCACGTCTTTTTTTTTCCCCATACCTTTTTTTTTTTTCATTTATGTTTTCAATTTGTTAGACTGACCCACAACATTTGAAAAAAAATAATAAAGCATGTCAAATTTCTGTTTATTGGTTTCGGAGTGATATGGTGTTAAATATGTCCTCAGGATATCATTACCTACTCTGCTGCACGGGGAAATGCAGAAGCCCTGAATCTGTTCAGCCTGGATCGTTCAACTGGTGATATACGAGTCAAAAAGACACTTATTGGTGTGTCCCAAGATACCTACACAGTAAGAATATGTATAATCTTAGATTTCTGTTTTGGTTTGGTTTGGGGTTTTTTGTACACCAGTTTGTGTTTCTCTGTGTGGATGATGATGTGTGCTTTAATTCAGTATATAGGTCTTGGGTAGCTTAAAGTGTTATCGTAGCAGAGGGATGAGCCTGAGAGATTTATCTTCATTATGAATATGATGATGTGGTTAGTAAATAGGGTAAAGGGTAGAAGAAGAATTAAAAAGAAAGACTTTAGAAATATAGACATGGAGGAACAGTATGTGAGTAATTGAGTCAGAAAGAGGAAGTACATAACCATACAGATTTGAAAAGACCAAAAGTAATCTTCAGTGTTGGTGGGATTTGGGAAGGAGGAATGGCACTTCATTCATGCAACATTTACAGTCATTTATTGTTAGCATAATTGTTTTTTTCCCCCTTTTGATTTTTTTAAATCCAAACACACAATATATTTTCTCCTTTTTTTTTTTTTTTAAAAGTCAGTGTGATGTGTACATGATGAACGTACATATGTTTAATTTTTTAAACTACCATGGTTTTGCACCTTACATATGCTCATTTAACTTGATGAAATGTCAACAAAATTATGGTACATTTTGTTTTTAATCACAGAAAGCAATTGCAAGTTCAAATCGTACAAAATTTTGTTAGTTTTAGATGTTTACTATACAATTGCCTGTATGTGTATTGATGATTGATTTTTTTACTGATCAGTGTGATCGTTTACCTTCTTTCCAACAATCCAGAGTCAGTAGGTAATATCAACTTCTCACTTTTCGGTCGCCTTGCTTCTATGTTGCTTCTTAAATCAGAAGCACTTGAAAACATACCTGCACAATCTATATAAGCTTTCTGAGTGGTACATATAAATTCAGCAGTTCCTGGGCTTCTAAATTACCCACGTTTGTGTTGAATGGCCTCTGTTGCTGTTACTCTGTCACATGAAAAAAAAAAATGTTTGGTTTGAATATGAATTTGTTGCAAATGATGACCACAGGCACTCGAGCAGAAAACTGTTCTTTAATACTTAAGCCTTCCCAACAAACTTCTATTCGAATTAAAAGTTATGCCGCTGTCAGCAAGAGAATACAAAGTTGTGTATTGTTTAAATGGTGAATACAAGCAGATCAGGGGTTGAAAAGTTATTCATGAAGAGTGCTTTTCTGAGAGTAGGTCACCAGGCAACAGTTGTTTTGAGATGGATTCAAACAGCATCCTGATGATGTCCTTCGGATTTAAGATTTCATCAGAATGGTGTAGACCAGTGACATGCTTCTGAGAGAGATTTCTGTGTCAGATACCGTGCCAGTTCGTTTGTCGTTTTCTGCATGCATGACATACGCAAGTGATTTGGTTTTTGTGCTTGTGTGCCATGTGTGATGAAGGGATATGAAACTAAATAATTAAACACACACACACACACACACTTACACATACACATGCACGTATACACACACACACACACACACACACACACACACACACACACACACACGCTCGAGATATTTCTGTGAAATACGGCTTGTACTTGGATATGTAATGCCTTGACATTGCTGAATTTGATGTTTAGCTTTTGTTATTGTTGCTGTTTTGTTGTGTGTTGATCAGTTTAACTAGCTTTCCAGAGCTGGCACAGTACTGAAGTTTTTGATGTTTTGATGCAGATGAGAGTGATAGCCTCAGATAATGCAATCAACGCAAGGACTGCTGCTGTTGATGTGTTCATCACAATCATTCGTCACCCTGGAAACCCCACCCTTTCCCCAGCTGTCTGTGCTCCCAGTGTGGATGAAAATGTTCCAACGGGGCACACTGTGATCACGATCAGCGCACAGATGCCAACCTGGCTGTATGTTCTGTGATGGATGTTTTTCCATATTGCTGTAGAACTAGAGAGTGTGTGTGTGTGTGTGCGCGTGCAGTATTTTGTGAGTGTTGAATGTGTATGTACTTTATTCATGTAGTTGTTCGTTATAGCATTTGTTCTGTTGTTAGTTGGTGATATCCAGCTCGTTTTCACTTTGACTTGATCTGTTTTTCTTTCCCTCACTACACTTTATGTCTAACACCACCCCACCGCCAGTATCCCAGCCCATTCTCAGTCCACTTTTATTCGCTTGTAGTCATTTGTAGCTTGGTTTTGTTGTTAATTTTTATCACCAGTTCACAGGCAGTGTGTGTCAATTAAAAATCAGGGTTACAGTTATTGATTTAGTTCCTGGTGTGAACATAGTTTTCTCATGGGTAATTTTCCTATCCCTCTCTCTCAACCTCACCAGCACAACTCGCCACACCAACTGAAATCTCCCACCCCTCACCTGTTCTAGTCTTTAAGTAATTAGTTGCTGGGAAAGAGGAAAAGAGCTTCCATCCAATCTAGTAAATCTAACAGGAATTGTGCTTATCTTTGATTATGCTCTTGACTTGTCTGGGATCCATTACTGCTGGCGATTGCCTGGGCTTGTCTCTTTCCAACCCCTCACCCCCCTTCCACTCTTTCTCCCCTCTTTTAATGTCCCAACCCCTTTGTGTGTCTCCTCAATTTCCCTGTCTCTCCATCTTCTTTCAGTGAAGCAAGCTGCTCACTTTATCAGTCATCATCACTTCAAAAGAAATGGTGGCTGAGTAAATATGAGGGATAAGTTTATTTAACTAAGGAAAAAAGTCCTGTGTTTGAAGAAATCTGATATGAATATCTCGCTTCTTACCAAGAAAGTGGTGACGGTTTAGCCGTCCCTCTCTGAATATGATTCACATTGCTCACACATAAACCATCTGTGCCACCTTTGTCTGTCTTCTTTCCTTTTCATTCTTTTTGGATCTCATCTGTTATTGTTGTTGAAGTTACTTTGTTCTGCTTTTCTTTTTGTGTGTTTTACTGCACATGAACATGTACTTGCTCACATCAACAACACGTTTACTTACAGGTACATAAGTGTGCATGTGCATGCGTGTATGCCCGTGCACGCACACACACACACGCACGCACACACACACACACACACACACACACACACACACACACACACACATGTGCGCATGCACACACACACATGCGCGCGCACACATACACACACACAAAGTGGATCTTTAGGTCTCTCTTTGGCCTCTTTCTTATTCACACTTGTTCAGGTGAAAGCTTCCAGGCTTTTTTTTCTTGTTTTCTTTCTCTTAGAAGAGAACAAAAAAATGAATGATATGGGTCAGTGGTGGTGTACATTGATAGAATTAATGGCCCTGAACTGTAGGAAGGCATATGCTGTAATTTTGAAATCTAGAGTGACACAAAGTTTGATTTATCTATTTGGGTATTGCACAGAACATGCTTCCATTTTCCTATCCTCATATATAAAGACAATGAGAATGAAGCTCAGTTTGTTGAGGGTTTTTTTTTTTTTTCTTTAAGACCAGTAAATCTGTTTTTGATATTTGAGATATCTAAACATGTGTTTATGTATAACGAAACAACGGAGGAAAAAAAACTTCGAACCCACTGGAGAGATCAGGAATTGAGTACTTCGACTGGTAGAGTTCTTTTATATCCTGTGTCTATGTATGTTTGTGAACATTATACAACCATCTGTGCCACCCATACAACCATCTGTGCCACCTTTGTCTTTCTTCTTTTATATCCTGTGTTTATGTATGTTTGTGAACATTATTAAAAAAAAAGTAAATTTGCGTTACTCTGTGTTTTTCTAGACGTTGGGTAATAATACGTTTGAAGAGTCGTCGCTGATCATGTTTGTTTCTACCTCTGTCGCAGGGTAATCTGATGTTTGATGTGATTGGAGAATACCCTGCTTCGTTTATCTTTGAGGTTGTGCCGCTTGGCAACCAGAATGCAGCTGTTCGCACCAGGGGTGTCTTTACGCACCGACACTCAAGGAGAAACTAGCTATAAGGTGTGTATATGTGTGTGTGTGTGCACACGTGTGTGTTTGAGAGAGAGAGAAGAGAAAGAGAGAGAGAGAGAGAGAGAGAACAGAAAAAAGTTTAGTGCCAAAAGCCTTATTAGGTACAATCTCAGGCATCAAATGGTTATCTCAGTGTTGGTGTGTATGTGTGTGTGTGTGTTTCAAGTAAAACAATATTGTAATTTATCAACAATATACAGAGCATCTTTTTATGGCAATGAATTAGTTTGAGACAAGGTAGTCCATTTATTATGTGTAGTTACCCTACCTTACAATGCTTTTCATTTTTTGTACATATGTGGAAAAATTGTATCTTGTCTACCTGTTCATAGCATGTGGTTTTGGTCTGATTTGTTTTTGCTGAGCACATTCTATTCATAAACTAAGAGCGGTACTAAGGTAAATCCATATTTTTTCATGTGATCTGTGATGAAATTTGTTTTAGATTCTGTCTTTAGTGGCAGGGCATGATTTGATTTAGAGTCAAGTTTCAGCATTTATTTTGTTCTTATTTTGGCTTTTAATTGGCTGGCAGCACAGATGTGGCCAAGTGGTCCATGTAGTTGTAAACATGATTTGTACAAAGCCTGTGTGCAAGGCAGATAAAAGGTTGTTTGGTTTTACATTTCTCAACAACATTATTGTATGCTGAAATTGATGCAATGAATCGCGTTTTTGTGCTCTGTGTGTGTGTGTGTGTCTGTGCACGCGCATATGCGCGCATGTGAACATGCTTAAAGGTACGTATGTCTTATTAAATGTGCTGTTATATGTTCGCTTGAGTGAGCATTTTGAGTGCTAATATTTGTCATTTTTTTCTTTTCTACAGTTGATAATTAAGGTCTAAGACAGTGTACGTGAACACCGACAAGACATCCTCGAGTGCTAATATTGTCATTTTTTTGCTTTTCTACAGTTGATAATTGTCTACAACAGTGCGCGTGAACTCCGACAAGACATCCTTGAGTGCTAATATTCATTTTTTTTGCTTTTCTACGGTTGATAATTGTCTACAACAGTGCGCGTGAACACCGACAAGACATCCTTGAGTGCTAATATTTATGATTTTTTCTTTTGTACGGTTGATAATTAAGGTCTACGACAGTGCACGTGAACACCAACAAGACATCCTTGAGTGCTAATATTCATCTTTTTTTTGTTTTGTACAGTTGATAATTAAGGTCTACGACAGTGCATGTGAACACCCGACAAGACATCCTTGAGTGCTAATATGCATCATTTTTTTGTTTTGTACAGTTGATAAATTAAGGTCTACGACAGTGCACGTGAACACCGACAGGACATCCTTGAGTGCACCATTTTTGTGTTGAGGAATCAAAATCCACCAGTATGGCAGTTCCCCCGCTACGATTTTGAAATGTCAGAAAACAGGCCCTACATTTCCACCATTGGCAATGTCACTGCTACGGATCAGGATCCATTTGTAAGTCCCGTGTTTATTGCAATAGAGAGAAAATGTATGAATGAATTTGAAAGATGTTTAAAAAATGAACAACAGCACTCGGTGGCGATTAACACGTTTATGAACATGTAAAGTGATGTAAGTAATACAAGATGAATATTGCATGTAACAAACACAGTGGTGAATATTTGTTATGATATAGCTAACCTTGCAGAGCCCATGTGAAGAAAGCTATTTTATTTAGGACTTTCCAATGAGAAACAGATTTCCCAACAAAACATCTGGCATGAGGACTAATAAACAAGATGAATGCACATCAGCAGACATTGACATTCACTCCCTTGATGAAAAAAAGATTAAATTTAGAATGCAGTTTTAATACTATTTTAAAGTAGATTAAGGAACTGTAGAAGGGGGAAATATTGCATGAGTTAACTGCCCTTTGTGTGTATGCAAGTTTGTGTGTGTGTGTGCTGGGAGACTGGGGATTTTATTACTAGTGGAACCCAAGAACCAAAAATGAATTTGCTTTTTTGGTTTTCCTTCTCAGGACATCATCACATACAGGATTTTAAGTGAGAACGCACAGCGAGACAACCTCAACCAAGTTGGACCGTCAGCTTACTTCCAGATCAATCGGGACAGTGGGGCATTGAATCTGATCAAGTCAGTGAAGAACACAGGGATCACATTGTTCACTGTAAGTTTCACTGGTATATTCTGGATTACAAGTTTTACATTGGGAACAGTCGCTCATGTGCTGTTTGTTGCATGTGCCTGATCACACTGTGCAAGCATCAACATATTTGTATCAAACCTGTTTACCCACACAATTTTGCTGTATTTTTTACATGTTTGGTGAAAATACAATGAATATGACAAACTAGGAAAGATCTTGAAATACATTGTGGATTGTAACCATGGCAGGCGCTGTCACCCAAGAGCAGCAACTCATGCTTCCTTCTGTGTGTGAAGCACATCAGACTGTCTACTTTTTTGAAAACATGTCACAAAACTGGAGAAAAAAAAAAAAAATGGCAAAAGTTTGTGCAAAAGTATGCTGATGAATCAGGTTTGAAAGTAATTTGTGTCAGAATCTATAATTACCGCAGTCAGTGCAAGATCAGCTGATTATTATCCAGAAGAAAACCTCTGTAGTGTGATGGCAGGTGAAAAAGAAAACGAGTGCCCTCCTCCCCCAGTCTCCCCACCCTTTCACAGAAGTAAGGAATTTTGTGCATACTTTATGTAGAAAATGTGCTCATTTGTGCTGACAAGTACACCAGTAGCAATTTTTATGTTAGACAGGTCTGATGAGTGTGTGTGTTCCAGACATTTTTGTGGATTGAGTATTGACAACATGTGGCTGTTGGTTGTTGCAGTTGCTGGTTCAAGCTTGTGACAGTGGTGTACCACAAAGGTGCATCAACACCACCGTGACCGTGACCGTCATCAAAATCAGTGACACTCCCGTCTGCCAGTACACCAGTGGTTCAGCATTTGTCTCCACCATTAATGACAATGCCACCATTGGATCCTTTGTTGTGGACATTGTTGCTTCAGACAACAACCTGCTGGTAATGTTGACATGCTTTAATATATTACTTGAAAAAAACTGAATGAGGAACAAGAACGTAACGTGCTGAGACGAGGGAGCGTCTAAGTCAGACAGTATTGTAGATTCAAATAAAAAAAAGCAACGAACACCTAAAGCATTTTACATAAGCGCTTTCGGTTTTTGCAAAACTTCCTCAGCTGACTATGGAAGTTGGCGTCAAAACTAGTTGACATAATGTATGTTTTTTTTACGTCATTAATCCCTCCCACCCCCCTCATTGCTGTATGATAAATAGTGATGCCTGGGTGAAGTCTTGATTCAATGAAGGGAAAGTTTCCCAGGGCAGATTGTTCATGTGAAACCAACTAATCCCACACATTAAGACGAAACGGGCAGTTGGTCTTCAACTTGTGTCTCCACATCCTCTCTCTATCTTTTCTTTACTGTGCATCTGTGGACTTTATGAGTTCAGTTACACAACATTTCAAATCTGACAGCTGGTGTCCAGGTCCACAAAATGGCGTGTCATGAGTGTATCTTGCTTTCTGATGATGTCAAAGCGATGACCACTGAAGCATGTTTGTAGGGTGTTTCCTGTCTCGCGCAACATATTGTACATCCTGGCAATGTCCACAGTTGATTAGGTACACTAGGTTGGTGCTTTCACAGGTAGCTGAGTTCCTTATTTGGAACTGGTGACCCGTGCGAACACTCTTGAAGGAGGTGGTTTCCTTCAGGTGTTCCTTGCACAGAACACATCATTTCGCTGTGCATTTGAAGCAGCCTGGTACCCAAGAACCTGTAGCAGATGCTTGATGTTGCACACTGCTGGTGGTTTGCTGAGCATCAGAAGGTTCCTCAGATTGCGACAGTTACGCTCACCAACAATGGGAGGTTTGGGAACGGCTCTCTTCATGCGCGTCTACTTCTGTGGAGCTCCGTTTTTTTTTTTTTTCCTTCAGCCAAAAGGCCAGAGGAGTGTTGGAAGGGTTATGGTGGATAACAAATGGCACCCTCTCTGACTGATGGTTTCTCCATTTGGTACTGGAGTGCATCCTTCCTGGGAAGTGTCTGTGCCTTGTTGATGGCAGAGTCCACCAGAGCTAATGGATAGCCACGGTTATGTAGGTGGGTTCTCAGCTCTCTGCATCGTTTCAGGAACACATCATCTTTACAACAGATTCTTCGCAGGCGGATAGCCTGCCCGTAGGGGATGCCTCTCAGACAGTGTCTAGGGTGGCAGGAGCTGAAGGGTAGGTACATGTGAGCATCCGTGGATTTAGTGTGAAGGTCTGTGGTGATTGTATCCCCCTTGATGCTCATTTTGATGTCCAGGAAAGGGATGTTGGTTCTGCCATAGTTGGCTGTAAACTTTATCGTGGCATGCTGGTTGTTTATCCAGTTGAGGAAAAAAAGCAGCTGGCTTTCCCCATGGAACCAGAGCGTGACAATGCCATCAATGAAATGACGCCAGAATTTTGGATGGACATGCAAGGGTGAAGTTGCCAGTAGCCGTTGTTCTAACCATGCCATGAAGATGTTTGCAATGGAAGGAGCCATTGGGGTCCCCATTGCCGTGCCATGGGCTTGTTGGAACGGCTCACCATCAAAATCAAACACGTTGTTTTGAAGGACGTGTTCAACAATCTCCAGTAGTAATGGAACAGAGGGGCCTTCTTTCAAATGATGACCAAAACTGGCGATGATTTCTTTCAGGGAAATTGCCACTTCATGATGAGATATATTTGTGTACAACCCAGCCACATCAATAGTATTTGACAGTATTGTAGATTATTGTGGTTTTCAATATTACTTCGTGCTTGGAAAATGAAACGGGTGAATGAAAAATGTCCCAACTGTTACATCCTTAAACAGATCTGTCCAGTCAAAATCAAGACATTTCAGGCTAGGAAATCTTAAACCCTGTACATGAAACAAATTTGTTTAGAGTTCATGGGGGGGGGGGGGGGGGGGGGGAGGAATTACTCTTTAGACATATGTGCTAAAGTTCATTTCTGTCAATGCTGAATGGCATGAGAAAAGATATGGGAGGCACAGAGATGGCAGATTATTGTCTCCATTCAACAAATGTCCATCAGAAATGTCCTTCAGAGCAATGGGATGTCCAGTAGGAACCACTATTTTATGACTGAATGATGATGTGAAGGACCATCCATGTTCAAGAAAATCAATAACATAAGAGAAAAACGGGTCACGGCTTCACCTGGTAATATCGAAGCAGTTTGAAATGAGAACATCCTATGAAATTCGAATGGCCAACAGATCGCCTTTTCAGCATTAGAACTGTGAGGAATCATGAAGGACACTGAACGGGCATCACAGAAGGTTATTAAGGGTCCTATGCTGACAGACAATCAGAGAGAAGATGTTTTGTTAGTGTATGGAACGATGAGCTTGGAATCGGAGGTCATGTCAAAGAGTTCATTGTGTGATGAACTGGGCTCGTGCTCCAGGTCACCAACAGATGAGTAACAGTTAATTAAGGAATCCTGCTTGTACACTTGGGAACATGTGGGCCACAGTTCTACATGGTGGAGAATCAGGAACACTTTGGGGATGTTTGTGGCTACCTTACAGGGCATTCTCGCAGATGAGGGTAACATCCTGGAGGTGCTGCTGGATCAAGACATTTCTCATTCTGACAACTGCCTGCCTGTGAGCAGGCCGATGTTCATAGACATCGCCCGGCCTTGTCGTAGATGCGCCGAAACCACCTTTGTACGGAATAGTGCCAAGACTAAACTCCCATGCCAGCAGAAAGTCATGATCTTAACCTTCAGGAGTGCATTTTGGATGACACAGGGCATCAAATACAGAAATGTTGAAAATCTGAGAACTGGAAGCAACTACATATGCATGGGTAGTGGTTGCCTGTGCAACAGTTCCAATGCTTAGTGAGGCAGAGAGTGGAAATTATTATCTGAGCATGTGGCAGAAAGCCACCACATGAAATTTTTCTGGATGGTGTATGCTGTGACATGTCAGCCACCCAATGTTACGGCGCCGAGTGCATTTTACAGCATAATGCTTACAGAAAAGTCTTTTCACATGCAAACATCAGCTGTGTTTTCTACATAACACGTCACTTTGGGTGGTTTTTTTTTCATCACCAGATCATTGATCCTTCACTCTTCATCTTTGCTTGTGCAATCGTATTCCATTGTAATGTGGTTGATAACATTTGTTGTCATATCCACTGCAAAAATTTGCAGGGGTGCTTAACTTTTTTCATTGTGTATATGTCTGGATTGCTAATTGCTCCAAAACAATTTTTTTTTTAGAAGTACAGAATTAGGGATGCTGTTGACTTGACATACAGTTGTTAGACAATTTACTCTGGCAGTGTCAGCATAACCATAGTGTAACATTATGTATAGGTGTTAATTCCAGGTTGATGTGTGATGCTTTTCTTTTTCTCTTTAAATTTTATGTCAAAACAAAGGATCAAAACGAAAGCATTCCTTTTGTTTTATTATGTCAGAGTAAAAAATTAGAATCCTTGCACTGTGTAAAATGTGTGAAAGCTCATCTGTGATTCACAAGAATTCTGGGTAGCAACATGTCTAATTCTAGGTAGCAATAAGAATTCGTTTGTTTTACATTTGCAGTTTTCATTTTTCCATTTTTGTCAATAATTTCAGGGTTCTCTTGTGTATGAGTGAGTTGGTGTACCCAAATCCTATTGCCCTGTCCATTGATGCAACCACTGGAAGAATCACTCTGGCAGAAATCATCAAAGACAACATGGAGACAAGTGTCAATGTAAGTACTATACCTAATTTAACATCTCTGTGGCTGCCTTATAGAAGCTGGACTTGGCCATGGTTTGTAGTTTGTCTTGGACTGCTATAACAACAGTTATGTATATTTTTGCATCAACGTGTTCACTTGTACATTTAACAATGGTCTTTTTTTTTAGGTCAAAACACATAGTAGATATAGCATTAGGTTATCTTTATCTCACATACTTGCAGACGCATACAGACACGCGCTTGCTGTCATATTTAATGATTGAAAGGCAGGTATGTGTAATGATATATCAAGTTTGGGGCAAAGATATTCTTGTGTGGTGTCGATGTAAGCTGGGTTGTGGTGCAAATATTAAGGAATTGGTTTTCAATGCTTTTGACAGTTTTCTGTGCATACCAATAATCAAATGCTGCATTTTGAATGATGACTTGCTCCAAAAGGGGCAACCTGTCCTATTGCATCGTATAACTTCATTGTGACAACAGTTACGCAGGACTGAAAGCATTCCAGAATAATCCAGAAATCAAGAATAGAAAGTTGTTGGCTGTTTGGATATCCTCTCCATCTCTATGGCCTTGGGTTGATTCTGTCGGGGTCACAGGTATTGGCAAATTTATGGGGGGTGTCGTTGGATGGATGTGGTGCCTCCCACCAGAGGGAGAACACGCTCATGCCAGCTCCATGACTAAGCAGTTATTGTCGTCAGTAAGGGGCTTAGTAGGTGGTATGTTTGATCAGAACAGCCACCACTGATCACTACCAAAGTGACTCAGCAGCAGAGCAGTGTCTCCTCTGGTGGGTTGCCTCGTGACAACTTGACATTGACTGCTCCCTGTGGATTGCCAGGGCTGTGGCAAGATGGGGAATTGGAATGAGTGGTGTGGGTGCAATGCCGCTGAGGTGGCACAGAAAATGGGACAGCCAAAGAAGAAAGAAATGAATGTGTGGCCTTCGTGTGGGGACACCCATTCTTCCCAATTTGTCTGAGTATGTTGTTGTTGTACTGTGTGTTTTGCTACAGTTTTGCCAGACACAGCTTCAAGTCCCTTGTTGCCATCAGTTCTTTCACTTGCACAAAGTGCATGTGCATGCAGGACCTCAGTTCATTGTCTGGTCTAGAAGACACATGCTCAGTCCACAACTTTTTAATCTAGAGGAGAAAGGGAGACAAGCACATCATCCTGTGTTGATGGTCCATCTTTGATCCTGTAGGATAATGATTCACTCGTGTGAATATAACACTATGGGATTGTTTCCAGATCGCGGTGATTGTGTTCGATGCAGGCGCCCCTGCCCTCACCACAACTTTGCAGAGCTACTATCTTCATCAGTCGCAATCAGAACAAACCTGTATTTGGGCAAAGCCGTTACGAGATAACCATTTCTGAGTACTATGAAGTTGGCCGTGAAGTCATTGACGTCAATGCGACAGATGCAAATCAGTTTGGGAACTTCTTTGTTTTGTCATTCTTTCATTTTAATATCTTAACAAATAGTGACACTAGACTCCCCGCCAAAAATCAGTGTATATATGTGTGTGGTGTTTGTACAGGCACACACTTGCATGCAAATGCATCCGTTTCTGCTGCAGCCTTACATTGTTCAACAGACAGTAGGTTCTGTGTCTTTTGAGACAATGTGCATTTTGGTATGAGGAGCTGTGAGGTTGGAGGTGGGGAGGGAGAGAGGGGGGGGGGGGTGGGATAGGATGGGGGGAATGGGGCAAGGAAGGGCACATTGGGAACAGATTTTGGTGCTGAAGAATGAGCTGTCATTCTGCTTTTCATTTTTTTTTTTTGCCTGTTTGCTTCTACTAGTTCAATTTTGCCTGTTAACAGTAGGAGTAAGTGACTCCAAAATGTCATGATTGGGAATATGAAGAAAAGGATGTACTGGAAATGAATTATGAGATGTGAAGGAGGAAAGCGGTTTGTTGGTTTGTATGTCTGTGAAAATATTTATCAGCTTCAGTTGTTGTGTGGACAGTCCAAACAAAGGGGGGACAAAATGTTAACAAAGCCTTAGAATTATCTGATTTCATTATGTATGATTTTGTTTTGTTTTTTTTGCTAATTTTGTGTTGTTTAATACAGGACAAAGTGACTTACAGCACTAGTTCATCCACGCCACCCAATGCAGGTGACACCTTTTTTGTGGGATCCTTTGACTGGCACCTTCTACCTGATGAAATCTCTGGAAAGACCTCAAATCATATTATACAGTGTAAGTCTCAATGTTTGTGTGACTTAAAGAAATTGGGGGGGGGGGGGGGGGGCAGCTTTAACCCTTTTAGCCACATTTCTGAGCACAAACAAGATGTTTCTGATGAAAACTGAACAGACAAGAGCTTTTGTTTTTGGAAAATTGAGAAGAAAAAAAATCAAATAGTTGGAATGATTGGATAGTTCAATCTGATGCATTTTTATATATGTAAGTATGGTGTTTTTAGGTTTCTGTTGGTGTTTGACTCTTCCATGTAGCTGTGAGGAGACATCATCATGAAATATCAGAATGTCAGAATGGCTCCATCTTTGTTTAAGCTTTCCTGTGATGTATTTTTGTTTTTTAGTATGATATGAAGATGTCAGTGTTTACGTGAAGTGGTAGTTTACATATATTCTAACCTAACAGCCACGATTCTGCACAGGAGTTGCCGTCACAATTGATGATCAAACTTGTGGTCAGGTCAGTTGCACCACCAGTTTGGTCCTTTTTACCTGCAGTGTCCAAGTTTAGGTCACCGTTGTCTACCAGTAATTTGAAACTTGTGACATTGTTAGTAAAGGTCATTAAGCAAGTAGGCACCAAAAAACCCTGAGTCACAAACAATGGCACTGTGGATTGACATGTGGCAGGAAAGCAACTGCATCCCTTTGCCATAGTGACTGCAGTGGAACGGACTGTGTCAGTAACCAGTGAAAGGTCAGCATGGGTCTCTTAGAGGAGACAGAGTTAGGGCCCATAGATCCAGTGCAGAATTGGAAAGGCCAGATAGTCATACACCAGAATGTATAAATCCAGATGGCTTCAGTGAAGTTGATTCCTGTGGTACTTACATACACTGGAATGAACTGGTCCACAAGTTATTGGATAACTGAAGCTGAAATGTATAGCAGCATATAGCTTGGGTTTCATTTCCTCTTTTTTTTGTATGACTGACATATGCTGCTGTCACAGTATTCTTGGTTTCTTGTTTTCTTCTGTTCTTATAAGTACCTAAAGTCTGAGGATGACTGTGCCGCTGTGCAATTCCTGCCCTGAGTGGTCTGATGGCAGCATAACAGTAATAACTTTGAAATGACTCACACATTTAAACAGAAAGAGACTGCTTTAAGTAGAATTGTTTTGGAACACAGGAGGTCCATACATAGAGGAAAAAAAATCCTGGTGATGCAAAAACTTCTATGTTTTGATCAGTTCTGGAAGAACTAACTTACTTAGTCTTTTGCTTCCTGCTGTAGGCGAAGTTGAGACACAAGATTTTCTGAAAATGTAGTTTTTGACATAATCTGTCATTTTTTTGTCCATGATGTAGCAAAAGATCAACGCTGGATGTTCTGCTGAAGATATGGCGTTTGATGCAGTATCATCTTTCTGTCTGAGATGTAGCAGAAAATTTAAACAGGATGTTTTACTGAAAATGCAGTGTTTCATATGGTGTCATCTTTCTGTTTAGTAGCAACACACTTGATAGCATAATGATCACAGGTGATCTATGGAATATGAAGTGTTTTTTCACTATCCAGGCTAATCGTTACCCCGTGTATAGAATGTATAGAGCGTGGAATGTTTTTTCACTATGCATGCTAATTGTTGTTACCCCATATGTAGAACACAGAATGTTTGTTCACTTTCCATGCTAATCGTTAACCCATGTATAGAATGGATAGAATGTGAGTGTTTTGTTCACTATCCATGCTAATCGTTACCCCATGGATAGAACGTGAAGTGTGTGTGTCACTATCCATGCTAATCGTTACCCCATGGATAGAACGTGAAGTGTTTGTTTACTATCCATGCTAATCATTACCCCAGGGATAGAACATGAAGTGTTTGTTCACTATCCATGCTAATCCTTTCCCCATGTACAGATTACCGTGCAAGCTACTGATGACCACCCTGTGGCCAGCAAATCTGAACAAGCATTGGTCATCATCAGAGTTGTGAGAGACCAAGACCCATACTTCACTGTACCCCAGCCTGGCACCCAGCCCTCCATTAACTTGGAAGAGAGTGAAAGTCTTGGTGTGGTCTACACGGTGACTGCCTTAGATAATGACCTTCAGGTAGGCTGTTTTTTTTTTGTTGTTTGTCAAAGGGAATCTGGGGGTTTGCGGGTTTATTGTTGCTGATGATGGTAATATTGACTGCAGGTTGCCTAATATTGTATATTGAACTGCTCAGGAGTGAAGATTTTTGAAACTGTAATGATGGGGATGGTGATTTCAGGGGATCATCACATATGAGGTGACTGGATTTTATCCAGGTAATTCACTGTTCAACATCAACTCAACGACTGGTGCCATTTCCTTGGTCAGAAGCTTGACGAGCGATCCTGAAAAGTTCCAGTCCTACCAGGTATGTATATTGTGTGATTCTGCGATTTATCTTTACTGAATTCTCTGTCTCTCAGACATTTTTTTCCATGTATTTCAGTTTCCTTTGAAAACCAGAGACTTGAATAACAAACAAATACATAAAACATCAAAACGATTTTGTTACAGGATAAATTTATAAGAGCTGAATGGCTTTCACAGCTTTCATTTTTATTTTGGTCTTTTCAGCCAGTGAAGAAATGGGGAAACAAACTCTGAACTAAGGTGTTCCGGGTACTGTATTAATCAGAACTAACTCCCTCTGGGTTTTGAGAAGATTGGGCCAGTGTTGTAAAATACCCAGGCAGGTATATCATGACTGTTGGACACAGGAATCCGAGGAGAGGAAGTTACTTGTGCAGAGTGTGCTGAATTGTTATTGACATATAGACAGAAAAGGTCTTCATTGTTTTTCCTGTAAGAATGATTATTGTCACTGTCTGTATATGCTTAGTTACTTAGAAGCTATATTAGTCGCCAGGTTGTGTACAAGTTTTACAAGTATGTACAGGCATGTGTGCTATTTTATTATACAGTTACTGTTTATTGGCTTAATTTGTTTTTTGGTTGTGTACAAGTTTTATAAGTGTGTTCACATGTGTGCATATCAAATATCCTCATCCATTTAATTATGCATTTTTTTTTTCTTTTCCAGCTGCAAATAATTGCGTATGATTCAGTTCGTCCGAAAAGAACAGCAGAGACTTATGTGACTTTCACAGTTGTACGCAACCCTAACAGCCCACAGTTCAGACCAAATGACAACTACAGATTCAGCATCAGCGAAACTGTGCCAAGTGGCACTATTGTTGGCCAGGTGTCTGCAGTCGACAACGATCCTGTAAGTTTGGGTTTATTATATTCGCATACACTCCACCCCTATCCCTACCCCCTTTTCACATTATATTTGCAGAAAGTGTATGAAAGATATGAAATGTTTATTAACATTAGTTATATCATAATGTGTTGACACCTTTTCTTCTAGTAGTTATTAAGAAAAAATACAGAGAGAGAGGAAATTCCTGCTCGATTCTATCCATGTTTAAAAAAGAGGAAAACAGAGCTTGGAGACACTGGTTTTTGTTTTTGTTTTTTTTCTTAAGTATTAATTGCAATGTTTAAAGCCCTGAGTGACATTGTTTGCTGATTGCAATGGGTTTGTTCTGCAATTTGTGAATAGACTTGCAGAAAGAAAATTATTATTATTTTTTTTTTAGTTGTTTAAATAGTTCTAATCAGCAGTATGTGCCATACACAGACCACTTTACTTATTCGATTTTGCTGTATTTGGTACATGTTTGGTGAAACTATGACAAACTAGAAAAAAAAAAATACAAAGAAAGAAAAAAAAAATCATTGTTAAGTAGTAATTACACTTGTGTCGTGTAATCATGGCCTTCAATTAGGCTGCTTTGATGAAAGAGTTGTGCCAGTGTGTAGTAAAGTGTACAGATTAAAGGCCCAGAAATATCGACAAACCAGAAAAAGCATGCATTTGTGGGAAGGTATGTTGATGAATCGGGTACAAAAGTAATTCCTCTTAGCAGAACATAATTTTACTGTAGTTAGTGCAGGATCTCTCAACTCTCTAGTGTGTGATGCCTGCACCCCACCACCCTTTCCACTGTCCCACTTTTACAAAAATTCAGAAGATTTGTAGACATGTTTTGCAGAAAATTACACCAATCTCAGTTTTGGAGAAAGAAAGTCAGCATATGTTGTATCAGAATTTAGAAATTGAGCAGCTGTTGATTTCTTAATAAGCTTGATTGGAAGTCTTTGTCTTGACTGACAAACTAAAGCATATACCTCAGTGCTTTGAAGTGGACCCAGAAACATCTTTGAAACTACTCAAGGTTTTTTTGTGTTTTTTTGTAGTTGTTTTTACTTTGGTACATGTATTTTGCACACATGTGTATTCCTATAATGATGGTCATCATTTGTCTGTTGTGTCTGTGATGTTTGATTGTCCACAAAATGACCAAGACAGAGGAACTGATCGCCCATGTTCACTGCTTGTTTTCTAGGATAAGTGCCTGAAAGGGATTAATTTTTCAAATCTGAGTTCAGGATTTGAGAAATGGTCAAAGGAAACATTTGTAAAGACAAACAGACCAAGACGGAACATATTTATTCATGGGTTTACTTATCAAATGTGTGCGAATAATGTGATGCTGTGAAATGGCTCTATTAGGTCTCAATCCACATCTAACCCTACACACAAATATATTGGGCCATGTGGCTCCAGTAGGTCATGATCCACATCTAATCCTACACACAAGATATTGGTCTGTGTGGGTCCATAAAGTCTGGATTGGTATGTTATCCTACAGACAGAATAAAAGTATGCCTTGTTACCCCTCCTTCATTCTTCTTTCATTTGCAAATACTTCTCTTTCTTTTTGTTAGTTTTGTTTCAGGTAGGCATCATGATCTTCTTGCTTGTGTACTAATGGTTAAGGGTCGGGTTTGTGTGTGTGTGTAATTCAATCTTTTCATTCATATCAATCAGTTTTGTTTGACTTTTTGTTCTTATTGCATCAATCAGCTCAGAATGTAATTTCACTACTGGATGGTTTCTCTCAAGTTAAAGAGAGACTGGATCTAGCTCACTGTGTTTCAAAGTAATGTTTGCGCAGCTGAAAGATTTTCTTCTCCAAACTTGCACTTAATGTAAATTCATTGACTGTGACATTCTATGAGACCTTCTCTGTCTCCCTGCTGGCTTTATTTATTGCCTGTTTTATGTTGTTTCATCAGGAAAGGTGCAATAAAAAGATGTCTTAGGAAGATGATTAGCCACAGTTCGTTAAATTTGGGGTATATCCTGTTACCTAACATTTGTTTTATCTTATATTTACAGAAAACAGGAATTACTGCCATCACCTTCATTGGTAAGACATGGCAGATGAAGATGAATGAATGTAAGTGTAGGAAAATTACATGACATATATTTTTGTTTGTTTTTGTTTCCAGGGTGATGTTGTGACATATGAGATCACTTCATCTGTTGCTGAGGTGTCAGAGTACTTTTATCTTCGTCCTGACACAGGGGTGATTGAAGTCAGTAAGAACTTGAGACTAACTTCACCAAGAGATAACTTCCGTGTAAGTTACATTTCATGCATCCTGGTCCAACCCTCCCCCCACCACACACATACATTCGCACCAATGCACACACTCCTCCCAATTTTTTTGTAAACCATCATCTGTTTCTTTCAACTTAAGTTTCTCTTTTGTGTTGACGTTTACAATTTCTTAAGGAAAGGAAGAAAGCAAAAAGAAAAATAGACACTGATTAGAAATGCAAAAAAAAGGTTGTTGTGTGTTTGTGTTTAGTAAGTAGTGAAAACTTGTCTGTATATTTATACCCGCAGTTACCCACAAACACATACACATGTATTCGTGCTCACACAGCGTATTTGCACTCATCCCCTCTCCCTCTACACACACCAACACACTGTGCGCCATGCACTGAAAAGAGCGTTCACTGATGATTTGCTTGCATACTGGGTGTGAGAGATATTTCATTAGGAAAGGGAAAACTTACTGCATATACAAGAGTAAAAAGCATTCACTGACCTTTACCCTGTATGTTGGTTATGAAATGTTTGAAAAGGAAACAAGAAAAAAAAACTAAGAATATACACTCAGCAGACAGCATTCACCAACTTTTTCCATGTATGTTGCACAAGATAATCCTGGAGAGAGAAAACTGCAAAGCTTGCATCTCCATTGTATATTATTTTAACTTGGAGGTAGTGAAGATAATATTTGTGGAGGAAGAAAATTTTTTACATGAAAGTGTGCATATGGATTGGTTGTAAAAAGTAGTTGCAATTCACTTTAAGAATTAATTATAAATGGTTGCACATAAGTGTAATATTCTGAGTAAGGGAAGAATAACTTAGAAAGCATGCATCTGTGTATTTGAAAAACCCATTTCCATATTTTTTGTAATCCTTGTAGACATAGAAAAAAAATGTTTGTAACAAATTTGCCATTCTTCTGATCAGACTGTGTGCACGGAAACTTATTCCTCATGTTTTTTATGTTTCTTCTTCTTCAGTTCACTGTACGTGCATCAGATGGTCGAGGCAACTCAGCACCGGCATCGGTCGAAATAACAATCATAAGGGAGAGCATTGACAGACAACCAGAATTTGTGAACACACCATACAGCGTTTCCCTCACAGTGTATCAGACTGTTCCCTCTAATGTCTTCACAGTCAGATGTATCGATCAAGATCTGACGTCTCAAGAGGTAAGTGTATTCATCTTAAACTTCTTTCTCTGATGCATTTTTAAACATGGTTTTATGTGTGTGTGCATGTGCATGTGTGCACGCATGGGCGTGTGTGTATGTATGTATGTGTGTGTGTGTTTTTGTGTGTGACCACAAAGAATTGAAGCTGTTTTGGTTTTGCAAGCTTCTGTCTTTCTCTTCAAACTTTCTTTTCAGGTTTTAAATGTTGCCAACTATTTGTTTCTTGTGCATCTGTAATTTGAATTCAAATATTGTGATTATTCATACGTAATAATTTAGAAAGAGTGGGGGTTAGTTGCCGCCAAGGACATTGACAAACAAAGTACAGGACAAGACACGATGCATTTCGACCTCTTGGGTCTTCTTCAAGTAAAAAAAAAAAAAAGATCACATTTAACATTTAGGACAGTACAAAGAAAGAACGGAGAGAGACTTATCTGATGTCACATTTAACATTTAGGACAGTACAAAGAAAGAACGGAGAGAGAGACTTATCTGATGTCCATGTGGTATACATGTATACATGTGGTATATATGTGATAAGTCTCTCTCCGTTCTTTGTTTGTACTGTCCTAAATGTTAAATGTGATCTATTTTTTTTTTTACTTGAAGACCTAAGAGGTCAAAATGCATCGTGTCTTGTCCTGTACTTTGTTTGTCAATGTCTTTGGCGGCAACTAACCCCCACTCTTTCTAAATTTTGCTTCATTCATTCTCCGCCATCAGTTGCTCCATTTTGAAACTATTCATACGTAACTCGTAGAACCATTTTGTTTTACAATGTTTGAATGTATTTGTTAAAAGTGTAGATGAAAAAACAGATCAGATCAGATTGTAACTTGTTTATATGTGTGTCTGATGTTTTTTTTTGCTTTTGTTTTGTTGGTTTTTTGGTGGTGGTGGGTTTTTTTTTTTTATATGAAAACATTGAAAACACCTTGTCATTCTTAACCTAAAGATTCTAAGGGCTGTTCATTAACTTTGAAATTCAAAGTCAAATTTATGTATTGACTTCCACACAAAATTCATAATTGACTTCCACACAAAATTCATAACGGGCTAGAAACTAGTCAGAATTCTGGTACTTAAATAGATATGAAAAATAATTGTGACTTTTTTTTTTCTTGTCTTCTTTCAGATGACTGAGCGTTTGCGATGATCTGGTCGGTTACGAGCCAGGGAATGAGTACTTCAGCTTGAACAGTGAAACTGGAGCCATTTCATTGGTGAAGGACATGGCTGAGGATGACCTGAACACTCAGACTTACATTGTACGCATTTTCTTATTAGCTTTTTTTTTTCCTTGTGGTTTTGAGTTAGACAATATTATTATCTTTATTATTTTACTTGATGAGCCAGCTGGAAATAAGCTCCCTGTGAAGCTGTATTTCTTATTACTAGACAGTTGCTCAGTTTGACATGAACACACACACACACACATGCACACATGCACACGCACACATGTGCACACACAACACACACACACACAGCACACACACACACACAGAGCACACACACACATACACGGACACCTGTATGCTTGCACTGATCCAGGTGCACAGGTCGACAAGTACTCACACTTTTGTTTGTAGTTCTTTATGTTGTTTATGTTACTTTTTAGATGCCAAACTCCTCCTCCTTTCCCCACACCACCCTGAAATTTTCATAAAAACAGGAAAAAAAAAAAAAAAAAGAGTAAATATGAAGTTCTGGCAGAGCTGACTAACTGCCATAGAGTGCTATGGTCTGACTTGGTGAGTATACTAGCCAAACAGGGAGTATAGTAAAAACTCCCCATTTATAGACCATGACGTTTAACACAGATCATGACTCCAGATGCATAGGCTGTTATACAGCTCATCTGTGAATTCTTTACATGCAGAGAGGATCTTTCAGTATAAATTGCATCCCTTCTCCTGGACACTCTGTATGAAGTCTTGTCGACTGATGGGATTCTTTTAGTATCTTTGTTAATCATTTAATCTTTGCAGTCCATTGGACAGTCTTTTTTCTTATGCTTTTGTGATCCAGTCATCTTTTGTTCTAGAATTTTTTTGGTATTACTATTTACTACATGCTAGTGTGATGTTGTAATCAAGGTGCATAAGTAGGTTGACATAGTTATTTAAGGCTGTTATTAAATTTAACAGATACACTATACCACACGTACACATTACTCATAACCTATGTTTACGGATTTTGATGTTGAAATTGATGTCTTATGATTTGTTGTTAGCCTGGCTAAGATTTAAATGAAACTGGAATATGCATTCACATTGCACATATGAGACTTGCATCTTTTATTATCACTGTATGAATATTTTTTAGGTTCGTGTTTGCATCATGGATTACATGTCTTTAAAGTCTTATTTGGACTGTTTCTCTCCAATCAGCTTGTGGTGGAGTGCTATGATCAAACCTACCCTGAAAACCGTGATCAGACTGTGGTTAGAATTCCTGTCAACGTAATCCCAACTGCCCACAATTCGATGGGGGGCAGCACAACATTCGTGGTCAGCATCAACGAAAATTTCGACGTGAACAGTGAAGTTTACCGAGTCAGCGCTACTGATCCAGATGGGGTGAGTTTCCTGGGCCTTTCATTTTTGAGGTGAAGCTTTTGTGCAAAATATACAGTTGAGAAAAAGTCTGTGTTGGGAGGGAGGGTAGAGAGGCTGAGGGGAAGAAGCGGGAGGGAATTATAAATCACAAAATTAGCAAACAAAAAGAATATAGCTATGTTGCTCCATTCCTGTATACTCGGTACAGGGAGAGCAATCTATTCCTGTATACTCGGTACAGGGAGAGCAATTTCACATATTGCATTGAATTCTATAGCAGTGAGAAAGAACAACAGGCAATATACAAGGAATCTGTTTGTCTTGGAGACAGTGGTGGTTTGGACCTCATGGCCAGGAGAGGTTTGACCAGTGGGCAAGGTGTGTCACTCTTGTGGTGAGGTATGGGGAAGCATTCCCACTGAAGTCCACCAGTTTGTCTCTTCACAGTGAACATCGGCGCAGACCTGGGTCCCATGTAGTCATCCAGAGAACTCTTCAAAACAATGTCCTTTGCATGATGTTTGTATAAAAGTACTTTGGACAGTAAATCCACTGCACCTTTTTTGGAGAATAGGAGAATGTGTGTGTTAGTAGGAAGGATGATGTGAAAATTAAACTCACGTGCACAGTGTCGTGTTTTAGACCTCATCCCCAAACCTGGCTATCTTTAATGGAGGGATTTAAAATGGTCATGTAGGCAAAAATTTCATGATTGGTATTTTTGGGGGTTTTAGCCAAGCAACAAAGAGAGAGAAATGACAGTAGATTTGTGATGTCATGTCTTGGACATTTGTCAACAGTCTGTTGGCAAGATTGATGCCTTTTTTGCTTTCAGGCAAAAACATTGCATTTGTGAATATTCTGAGCTGACGGTGATATTGTATCAACAGTAAATTGTTTGTCAATTGGAGAAGAGAGAAAAAATCATTATTGCATCACTGTATTCATAGTATTGCTATTTTGATTGTTTGAAACACACACACACACACACACACACACACATATATATATATATATATATAGTGTGTAAACATAGGTTTGGTATACGCCTGAAATGCAGTCCATACATAAATTTCATGTCTGCATACAGCCACACTCCTTAGGGGCAGGAAGAGTGTAGACAGCCTCAGACCAGTGAAAGAATGGCTGTTGAAAATAGTCTGTGTAGCTGCTAAATTAGAGGTCACCTGTTTAGAGTGATTATTCAGAAAGCTGAGAACAGCTTCATTGCATAGTCCGCTGGTCTGTCCTAAATTTAAGCTGGCGGATGAAAATGTATGCAAAGATGTTTTATGTGTTCCATGACAAAAACAAAGTGAATTTGGGTATGTCAAATGAAACAAGAGGTTAGTCCCTTGACTGGGGGAACATCTGGTTTTAGCATTTTTGATTTGTTCCTAACCATAGGCAGAAACGGAGTGTATTGAACAGATTTTGGATTAGAAATAATATACAGTATAAACTTAAACTCTTAGTCTATGTTGTCATTTACACATGCATCAGTTAAGTTTAATGGAGAAATCAAACCAGTTTTCCAAGCTTGTCAGATATCATTTTCTCTAGTGAAGGCAGTCAGAGGACTTGGATGATCCATCAGAATCCATACATTTTGATCTGTTTTTATTCATTTATTTTGGTATGTAATTTCTCTACTAACATTTGTTAAAAGGCACACATCTGATTCCTGTGCAGAGAGAATCGCCTGCACAGTGCATGCACACACACACACACACACACAGGTGTGTGCGTAAGCATGCATGTACACATATTCCCCCTTGGTTTCCAGGACAAAGTCGGTTTGCATTGTCTAGTTAAGAGGGAAAATTTGCAAACAGTCATGTATGTATGTTGCAGGATGGTATCAGTTACAACATTTACAAGGATGCTGCTGGAACTGTGGCCTCCAATTTCTTCTCGATCAGCTCATCCACTGGCGCAATTTATGTCATCGGTTCTCTATCCACAGCTCAGTCATCTTACACGGTATATGAGTATTCAGTGTGAATTGTGGATGGCAGTTGCTCTGTCTTATGATATTTGATGATGCTTTAGTGCTGTGTGTACCTATCAAAATGAATGAATTTTGCATTAATAGAAGTAGCAGTTAGGGTCCACATTATGGTTGCTTGACTCATTAGTCTGTGAAGTGTTTATTGTTAGACTAAAAAACATTCAGACATTGTCATATAGTCAGCTTATTAATAATTATTGAAACAAACAATGATGAAAATCAGGAGGGGTATGTACATCAGGATTTTTATGGATAGTACATGACCTTGGTCTCCGAGAATTAACTGAACAAAAAAAAAATTCCTGCCAGGTTTTCAAATAATTTTATTTTCAAGTTAAAATTTTCTTTGTGAGTGAGATACACAATGGTGAATTGTTATGTATTTTAATTATGTGTATATATATAGAGAGAGAGAGAGAGAGAGAGGGAGAGAGCATTTTTAAGCAAGCTGACTTACAGATTTTCTGTATACATAATGATCATGTGTTTAAATTTACTCCTATACATGTATACATGCATGCTCACATACATAGGGAGGAAAGGCGAGAGAGAGGGAGTGTGTGTGTATGTGCATGTGTGTATGCATGAGCGCATGTGCTCAAGCATACACATACACACACACACACACACACACACACACACACCTGTCTCTCTCTCTCTCGCCTTCCCTCTCTGCTTTCCCCCTTAGTTATGGTGTGTCAAAATACTTTTGGGTCAGTTGTTTTGTTTTCTGTTTTATTAACAGTTCAACATCACAGCCTCAGATGACCGGATCCCTCGGTGTACTTCACATGCTACAGTGATAGTAAATATCGAGAAAGACACGTCCACACCCTTTTGTGAAAACAGCGGGCAAACTATCTTCAATTTCGATGAAAACACACAACTTGGCAGTCAAGTCTTCCAGTTTGTGCCCAGAGACAACAACCAAAAGGTACAATGAAATATAGCTGTTCATTTTGCATGCATATCATATATATATGTATACATTTTCATTTCTGCTGTCACATACTTTTCATATGGCCACAGACACATAAGTACAGCATATTAATCCATATATTCATAAGCTGATGAGTCTGTTCCATCCAAATGTAGACCAGAATGTCCGAAAACTGTTTTTTTTTTTCTTTAAAGTGCAAAGGTTGGCAAAAGATAGATCACTACTTTCTAAATTCAAAGATTGGCAGTCAAGGAGAAAGGAGAGGTCAGTGTGGCCTCAGCTGTTTTATAATATAGTGTCGCCTGCACTATAGAAGGAAAACGGGAAAGAAAAATCTACTTCTTGTTCAAGCAAAAGCAAATTTTTTCAGCAGAGCCAGTCGGGATATCTTGTGTACAAATCCCTTTAGAGGTATATGTATGTGGGAGTTACTAGACCCTGAATGCTCCTGCCTAGAAGAGGTGAGTCAGCAGTGATCTGAAATGGAAAGATTGGAACCATGCTGTGGAGTTTCATCCCTCTAAAAGATGTTTCTCAAAATGTGTTGCCTAATTTTCCTGATCAACACTGCAGGTGTCTATCGCTAGGTTATGGCTGACGCTGGCAAAATTGAAAGAAAGCACAGTACAGCCCTGTAACATAGACTGACAAAAACTGAACTAGATTGCTAAGACTGCTCGAGTCCATGTCCGCATTCATCATCTTGGGGGGGAAAAAAGTTTTACAATGAGCTCTCTTTGGTAACCTTGTCTCCATCTCTTGTCTGTATCTGTGCCGTTTTAAGTGTAATTGAAGATCAGCAGTTTCAGCAAGTTCATTGGGACTGATGGTTAGATGGATGTGAGGGGTAGGTGGCCTAATAAGGCATTAAACTCTTGTTCACACATCTGAGGTTCTTTTTCCAGGTTGAAGAAATGTTTTCTTTTGATGTCTGTGCAGACTCCAAAGCCCTCTTAGTTCTTTGTACATGAATGCATTATAATACACATTTAGTCCTGTTCTGCTTTTCTGAGAGCAGGCCATTATAGACTGGTAGTATAGAGGACCTGAAAAGATGGTATTATGTTTAGACACAGAATGTGGCTATAGTAATGATAAGATAAAAAAAAAAATGATCAGTGAGCAAAAATCTGACCAGTGGTGAACTTCGGAGTTGCAAGTTCAGGAAAAAATGAGGAAAGGAAAGAATGATGGCCATGATGATACCCTTTAGAAGGAGACATGCTTGAGGTTTTTTAGGTGGCTTTCCGCATGTGTTGGATCTGATCAGATACTGCTGAATTCTGTTGACGCAAAAGTGCAGTGTCTTGTGGAGGGTTGCCTCATGATAATGTGATGTTGATTTCTCTATCTGAATGGCTCAGACTGAGACAGGGCAAAACTGGGTTTAGCTGTACATGGGAAACAAAGCCTTGTAGAGGGCGTGGACGATAAGAGTTTATATGAAAAATCTGTTTCACTTGTCTTGGATAGATGATCAGTACATTCCCCAGTGGATGCCGAGGTTTACTGATATTGATTCAGAGGAGGTGAATAGGCTGTGAAAAAAGTGATGCTTTTCAGGCACAATGTACATGTCAGGTCAAATTGTCCTGTGCCATACTGACTTTAAACTAGTAAAGGAAATACTATGTGAAAGCAAGATACAAAATTGTGTGTTTTGATCTTGTGAAAATCTCACAGTAGAAACTTGTGATCAGTACTTTTGTATTCTTTTTATTGTCAATGCTTTGTAACATTCTGTTCCTTGTAATAGGGTTTACAGATTTTCTGGACTGTGGCCGGATACTGTTGTGTAGTCACATATTAGTATGAATTATATACACTTTTTTTTCAGATTTATGGCCAAAGATAGTGTTTTTAAGTATTGCATATGGCTACACTGCTCTGATGCTAATGTAGTTAAGGGATTCCTCCTCATCTATGCTAAAATACCAAGCTTTTCATTGCCAGATGTTGACTTATGACGATTGCTGACCAGATAGTTTGTTTCTGTGCAGCTTGTATATACACAGGCCCTGTGCAGATTGATATATATACAGACTTGCTTTTATGTACAGTCTTTTTTTTCAGTCTGTAGACTGATATACATAGAGGTGTTCCTGCTGTGAGATATATTTTTTAAACAGCACCTTGAACTCAAGAATTTTGTTGTAGTGTGAGAGGAAATTGAATATTCATTTACAATCAGCAGTCAAATTCCAGTTTGCAAAATCGAAAGTTAAAACAGAAAAATTTTCATTTCCTCTCCTTGATTCGAAGCTATCGAAAGAATTGTGGGATTAGGCTGGTAGTTAGAGGAAATTTTTACATTCTTCAGCAGAAGATTATTTTTCTTCACAGGCCCAATCATTTCTTATCTGTCACAAGCGGAAGTAGGAAATATTTCCTTTGTGTATGTATTTGGTGTATTCCTTTCTACGTCTTGGCTGTTCTATATGCATATTTAGAAACTGGAACTTTACAGACTCTGAAAAGTATGCATAACTTTTAAGATGTTTATATTTTTCCTCAAAACTTATCCATTGCATTGGATGAATATATATGTTTAGCATCTGTACACTTTTGTCCATGGATGCTTACCGTAACATTTTTTAGCTGTTATCTGTGGATGTACATTGGAGGTCTGAAAGCTGAGTAGTTGCCGCCTTTATGTGAAGGTGGTATGCATTATTAACATTTCTTTGGAAACGAAAACACTTTTTTTTCATTTTGATGTTCATTTCTTGTTTCATGCAAACATGATTGCATCATCTGTATTTGTTTGATACCAGGGTCCGCTGAAATTTATACCTGTTGGTGATGCCTTGGCATGGGCCTACTTCAACCTGTCAGCAGATGGAAGGCTGACTGTCAAGCGTTCTCTCTCCGCACCACTCTGACCAACAGGTTTGAGGTAAGTGCATGTATTTCATCAAGATCATGGCAGTACTCATCTCTGTTCATTTCAGTGCAGTTTGAAAATGGAAAAAGGACACAGATTTTTACAAATATGCCACTACTTCCTGCAGGGGAAAAAAATAAGAAATCAGAGCCTTATTTGGTAGTTTTCACTGCAGGGAAAAAAGTCAGAAAGCAGAGCCTTATTTGGTAGTTTTCACTGCAGGGAAAAAAGTCAGAAAGCAAGAGCCACATTTGGTAGTTTTCCCACTGCAGGGAAAAAAAAGTCAGAAAGCAGAGCCTTATTTGGTAGTTTTCACTGCAGGAAAGTACAGGGAAGCACAGAAAGTCGGCATGAGCTGTAGTTTCATTTCTTTTCTGCATGTCTCTTGCTGAAAGCAGTGTACAAGGTATTTGTACACTGGTGCAAGGGGAAGATAGTTGATGGGTTTCGGGCTGTGCTGTCTTGACCACAAGGCAGATTTGGGGGGGGGGGGGGGGGGGGCATTTCAATACCGGTGTCCTGTCTATGGTATAGCCAGTTTCAGCAACCAACTGTGAAAGTCGCTATATGTATTGTCTGCTGTCACATTCAGTGTCCGTGTTACCATACACATGATCTGTCACATTCAGTGTCAGTGTCACCATACACGTGATCTCCTGTCACATTCAGTGTCCATGTCACCATACACATGATCTCCTGTCACATTCAGTGTCCATGTCACCATACACATGATCTTCTGTCACATTCAGTGTCCGTGTCACCATACACGTGATCTGTCACATTCAGTGTCCATGTCACCATACACGTGATCTGTCACATTCAGTGTCCATGTCACCATACACATGATCTGTCACATTCAGTGTCCATGTCACCATACACATGATCTCCTGTCACATTCAGTGTCCATATCACCATACACATGATCTGTTACATTCAGTGTCCATGTCACCATACACATGATCTTCTGTCACATTCAGTGTCCATGTCACCATACACATGATCTTCTGTCACATTCAGTGTCCATGTCACCATACAAATGATCTGTCACATTCAGTGTCCAAGTCACCATACACATGATCTTCTGTCACATTCAGTGTCCATGTCACCATACACATGATCTGTCACATGCAGTGTCCATGTCACCATACACATGATCTGTTACATTCAGTGTCCATGTCACCATACTCATGATCTCCTGTCACATTCAGTGTCCATGTCACCATACACATGATCTCCTGTCACATTCAGTGTCCATGTCACCATACACGTGATCTGTCACATTCAGTGTCCATGTCACCATACACATGATCTGTCACATTCAGTGTCCATGTCACCATACACATGATCTCCTGTCACATTCAGTGTCCATGTCACCATATACATGATCTGTCACATTCAGTGTCCATGTCGCCATACACATGATCTGTCACATTCAGTGTCCATGTCACCATACACATGATCTTCTGTCACATTCAGTGTCCATGTCACCATACACATGATCTGTCACATGCAGTGTCCATGTCACCATACACATGATCTGTTACATTCAGTGTCCATGTCACCATACACATGATCTCCTGTCACATTCAGTGTCCATGTCACCATACACATGATCTCCTGTCACATTCAGTGTCCATGTCACCATACACATGATCTCCTGTCACATTCAGTGTCCATGTCACCATACACATGATCTTCTGTCACATTCAGTGTCCATGTCACCATACACATGATCCATCACATTCAGTGTCCATGTCACCATACACATGATCTGTCACATTCAGTGTCCATGTCACCATACACATGATTTCCTGTCACATTCAGTGTCCATGTCACCATACACATGATCTGTCACATTCAGTGTCCATGTCACCATACACATGATCTGTCACATTCAGTGTCCATGTCACCATACACGTGATCTGTCACATTCAGTGTCCATGTCACCATACACATGATCTGTCACATTCAGTGTCCATGTCACCATACACATGATCTCCTGTCACATTCAGTGTCCATGTCACCATATACATGATCTGTCACATTCAGTGTCCATGTCGCCATACACATGATCTGTCACATTCAGTGTCCATGTCACCATACACATGATCGTCTGTCATATTCAGTGTCCATGTCACCATACACATGATCTGTCACATTCAGTGTCCATGTCACCATACACATGATCTTCTGTCACATTCAGTGTCCATGTCACCATACACATGATCTGTCACATGCAGTGTCCATGTCACCATACACATGATCTGTTACATTCAGTGTCCATGTCACCATACACATGATCTCCTGTCACATTCAGTGTCCATGTCACCATACACATGATCTTCTGTCACATTCAGTGTCCATGTCACCATACACATGATCTCCTGTCACATTCAGTGTCCATGTCACCATACACATGATCTTCTGTCACATTCAGTGTCCATGTCACCATACACATGATCCATCACATTCAGTGTCCATGTCACCATACACATGATCTGTCATATTCAGTGTCCATGTCACCATACACATGATCTCCTGTCACATTCAGTGTCCATGTCACCATACACATGATCTGTCACATTCAGTGTCCATGTCACCATACACATGATCTGTCACATTCAGTGTCCATGTCACCATACACATGATCTCCTCACATTCAGTGTCCATATCACCATACACATGATCTGTCACATTCAGTGTCCATGTCACCATACACATGATCTTCTGTCACATTCAGTGTCCATGTCACCATACACATGATCTTCTGTCACATTCAGTGTCCATGTCACCATACACATGATCTGTCACATTCAGTGTCCATGTCACCATGCACACATGTTCTGTCACATGCAGTGTCCATGTCACCATACACGTGATCTGTCGCATTCAGTTTCCATGTCACCGTACACATGATCTCTCCTGTCACATTCAGTGTCCATGTCACCATACACACGATCTCCTGTCACATTCAATGTACATGTCACCATACACATGATCCATCACATTCAGTGTCCATGTCACCATACACATGATCTCCTGTCACATTCAGTGTCCATGTCACCATACACATGATCTTCTGTCACATTCAGTGTCCATGTCACCATACACATGATCTCCTGTCACATTCAGTGTCCATGTCACCATACACATGATCTTCTGTCACATTCAGTGTCCATGTCACCATACACATGATCCATCACATTCAGTGTCCATGTCACCATACACATGATCTGTCACATTCAGTGTCCATGTCACCATACACATGATTTCCTGTCACATTCAGTGTCCATGTCACCATACACATGATCTGTCACATTCAGTGTCCATGTCACCATACACACATGATCTGTCACATTCAGTGTCCATGTCACCATACACGTGATCTGTCACATTCAGTGTCCATGTCACCATACACATGATCTGTCACATTCAGTGTCCATGTCACCATACACATGATCTCCTGTCACATTCAGTGTCCATGTCACCATATACATGATCTGTCACATTCAGTGTCCATGTCGCCATACACATGATCTGTCACATTCAGTGTCCATGTCACCATACACATGATCGTCTGTCATATTCAGTGTCCATGTCACCATACACATGATCTGTCACATTCAGTGTCCATGTCACCATACACATGATCTTCTGTCACATTCAGTGTCCATGTCACCCATACACATGATCTGTCACATGCAGTGTCCATGTCACCATACACATGATCTGTTACATTCAGTGTCCATGTCACCATACACATGATCTCCTGTCACATTCAGTGTCCATGTCACCATACACATGATCTTCTGTCACATTCAGTGTCCATGTCACCATACACATGATCTCCTGTCACATTCAGTGTCCATGTCACCATACACATGATCTTCTGTCTGTCACATTCAGTGTCCATGTCACCATACACATGATCCATCACATTCAGTGTCCATGTCACCATACACATGATCTGTCACATCAGTGTCCATGTCACCATACACATGATCTCCTGTCACATTCAGTGTCCATGTCACCATACACATGATCTGTCACATTCAGTGTCCATGTCACCATACACATGATCTGTCACATTCAGTGTCCATGTCACCATACACATGATCTCCTGTCACATTCAGTGTCCATATCACCATACACATGATCTGTCACATTCAGTGTCCATGTCACCATACACATGATCTTCTGTCACATTCAGTGTCCATGTCACCATACACATGATCTTCTGTCACATTCAGTGTCCATGTCACCATACACATGATCTGTCACATTCAGTGTCCATGTCACCATGCACATGTTCTGTCACATGCAGTGTCCATGTCACATACACGTGATCTGTCGCATTCAGTTTCCATGTCACGTACACATGATCTCCTGTCACATTCAGTGTCCATGTCACCATACACACGATCTCCTGTCACATTCAATGTACATGTCACCATACACATGATCCATCACATTCAGTGTCTATGTCACTGTACACATGATCTACTGTCACATACATTGTCCATGTCAGTAATGCTCAAACCATTAATTGTCCACTGTGCTATAATCTGGCACAAAATGCACTATTACAAGCACTTGGTCTTGCATCAGCAGAATTGATAGAAAATACTCTTCTAGCCAGTTGATGCATCACTTAACATTGCCAGACTATTAGTACTGTTGGTAAAACACAGATGTAAATCAGAAGCTGTGCAAAGAGAAGAAAACTGGAGATCAGGAATGAATAGAAGTGGCTGGCTGTAACCTGTCCCCAAGAGCAAAGATGGACATAGGACATTTGTCGCTGAACTGGAAATGGAAGGAGCTGTTGTCTTTTGCATGTGCCAGTTCACTTCATTCCTAAGTGCTCTCTCTGATCAGGTCTGATTATGATAGTACAAAGATTTTTTTTTTTTAATAGAAATCCATGTAGATTTGATAACTTCGATTCATTTTCAGTTTGGTCTCTTCAGTGGAATTTGCACAATCTTCTGAGCATAGCCTTGCAAAAGACAAGTTACGTATACAGCAGAAGTCTTGCTCATTATGTATCGAAGCTGCTTGTCTCTGGATAAAACAGATCTCATCTTTTATGAACAAAGTTAGAAAAGAGAAAAAAAAAACTAACAACGTAAGGGAATGCTGCTTATGCCAGAGCACTGTATAGGCCAAAACAATAGTATCTTTTCACTTCTGTATGATTTTTTTTAACATGCATTTTTAACCACAGATTAAGCTTTAAATTTTTTTACAAACAACAGTCTGTCAGCTTTTTGTCAACTGTGGTCTGAATCCAGGTCCTGTAGAGCTGTACACATAGAGGATCATATTTGTCAACCAGAATTTTTATCCTTTAACTTGATGTTTAATAACAAATTGGAAATTATGTCAATGTGGGAATGCTGGGCCTCTTACATCGCTAATAGTATACCTGCCGTCTTTGAATTGATATACCTAAATTTCCTTTGTTCAGATTGCTCTTCATTTCTGATTTTGTGTGTGTGTGTGTGTGTGTGTGTGTGTCAATTCGTTCTTTTTCAATTCCTGTAGGACTGACTCATTCACCACGTAATATCATGGAAATGATAAATCCAGGTTTTGTCGGGGTGGATTGATAATTGGTCATTTTCTTCATGGAGCCGTACTTTTTATTTTGATTGTTCTCTTAACAAATGTTATTTTGTCAGCATTTAACATTTCTTTTTCAGCTTGCTTAGAAACTGACAGAATGGTTAATGCCAAAGGCATATTATGAATGCATTTCCTTGGAACCATCATCATGCCATTTTTTTCAAGGTCAGCAGCTGTTTAGGATGATTTAAATGGTAGTGTCATGATTTGTATGCAGCATTCAAATGTCTTTGGGCATTTAGCCATGGAAAGTTGGGTGGGCTATAGACATTCAACATCTGGTGTTTTGAGCAGCAGAAGTGAAGTGGGCTAGAACAAAGCCACCAGTTTCTGTGTAAAATGAGATTGTGTTTACTGTTTGTTGTATTATAAGATTATGTGTTCTCCTTTCTTCCAGCCAACCGTGTCTGTGTACGATGAGTTCTACCCTAGCAACTTTGGCACATGCAGAGTGACCATTTTAGTGTCTCACAATATTGGAACGCCAACTTTCCCAAGCGACTATACTGTCACTCTCTTGAATACGAGCCATCAGGATTCAATTTCCTCAACGTAACAGCAGAAGACACACTTGATAATGTACGTATGGTTGTGCATGAGTTTAAGGGTAGTCTGTGGCAGTTCATGAGTATTCTTTAATGTTAATTTTATGATGTTAATATCCATTATCATTATGTTATTTTGTGCAGAATCATGAATCTACAGTAAAAAAAAAAAAAAAAAAAAAAAAAAGAATATATTTATAAGAATAGTGGCAAAAATATAAAACAAGAAATTGAAAGACTGTAAATTAGGATTATAGCAACAATTGAATATAGCTTCCGGTTTCAAAGAAGCATTGTGAAATTGGTTTTTTTTGAATATTCTTTAAAGTATGCTTGTGTATGCACATGCTCTCATTTGTCAAATAGGACTAGATTTGAAACCACCTATTCTGGTCAGAGGGATGCCGAGTTATAATCATGGCAGAGATTTCTGTCTCCATTTTTTTTTTAAATTGACTTTAACAGACATGGAACATGAGGTATGAGAGAGTCAGTTGCTTTTATTAGATGAGCTTAGGAGTTCTTATGTGTGTCAGACAGGTCAGTCCATTGCTTTATGAACTGAACTAAGGGGTTCCAGTACCATAGAAGGATCAGCACTTTTTGACTCGTCTGTCTGCAGAGCTAACGGATTCCAATTCCCGAAAGAGACTTTGAAGTTAATTTGCTTTACTAGACCCAAACTAAAGGTTCTAATATCTGTAGGTGAATTGTTCTTTTGTCTTATCAGCTGAGCTAGGATGATTTCTGTACATGTTTAAACAAATAAAAAAAAAGAAGTCCTTGTGCGTTATTAACAAATGTAATGGATATCGGTACATGAGAGAGATAATGCAAGAAAATTAGAACCCATTTGTCATATCAGCATAGGGGTTCCAGTGCCTGCTGGAAAAATTAAGTCCCATTTGCTTTATCAGCAAAACCTGGAGATTTCAGTTCCTCTGGAATTATAGTCCATTACCCATATTAGTTTTCAATTCCTGTAAGAGAGTTTAGTCCTCCTTGTTTACAAGCCAAGCAGAAAGGTTTCAGAAATTGCAAAAGAAGTCCATGTAACATACCAGCCAAGTTAAGAGGGTTCTGAGAACTGGTTTCAGTGCCTAGGAAAATTACTCCATTAACCAGTGTCATCAAAGCTGAGGCCCAACTGCTGTAACAGTGTAAGGGTTCATGGCCTGTATCAGGTAATGGCCAGTGTCATATAGAGTCCATTTATTTGCCTGTATCCACTGAACCTCAGGTCCCATTTCTGTTAAAATGGATAACTGCAGGCAGAGCAGATTCTTTGTGGTGATGATCAGTGTTGTTTCACAGGATCGGGTGACGTATGGCCTAGACCTCAGTGACGAACAGAAAAAATCTTTGGCATCAATGAGATACTGGCAGATTGTATCTGCTAGAGCAGCTGCATGCCAGTCAACTTGACACTCACAGGGTAATTCTTTTTAAAAGTGTAGTTTCAGGTATTATCTTTGTTGGAGTTCGTTAGTGCAGAGATTTTCTCGTCTCCCTGTTATTTGAAAATGTTAGAGAATGTTTTATCCTTTTTTTTTTCCAGACACATTGAAATTGTTTCCTGTATTCAAAAGAGTGATGTTTGATTCGAAAGAGGCCAATATGTTTGAGAGTACCTGTTATTGTTTCAAATATCCTGAGACTCGTACAGCTTTGATTTTATTTAATCTTGATTATTTAGATATAGTATGCTTCTTCAGACAGTTGTGTAGAAAATGTATGCAATGTCACATACAGAGTGCTAAATGTTTTTTCTGCTCTGTGTGTGTGTGTGTGTTATTTAAGAATGAAGTGATATTATGACAAAAATATAGCTGAAGACTGCCGCTGCTGGGACCAAAACAGGACAAACTTGGGATGTACTATATTTTTGCTAGCCAGAATGAGTGTTATGAAATTAATGCACAGGTAGGGCAAAAAAAAAATATGAAGAAAAAAACAAACCAGCAATTTGCAGGCAAAAAAAAGCATTAAAAGATGTGATGACTCCATGAAAGAAAACTTTTAAACAAGTTTTTAAAAAAAAAGGAAAAAAAGATTTTCTGGAAAATACAACTCTGATGCATTGGACATGCAAACCAATTACATGTGTGTATACTAAACACTGTGTTTTATTACTGTATTACATTATTGCATATTACCCATAAAAACTAAATGCATACCACTTACATGTGAATGTACTAAATACCCTGTGTAATTTTACTGTATTACATTATTACATATTTACCTAAATGAAAACTAAGTATGTGTTATTTGTTTATTTAAAGAACGGATTTGAGAGTACTGTGTCGGTTAAAGTCATTCACTGCAGAATTGTCATCCAGTTCAATATTCTAATTCTGTGTCGGTTAAAGTCATTCACCACGGAATTGTCATCCAGTATGATACTCTAATTCTGCGGCATATCATGTGCAGTCTCATCGTCTTTTTTGTGTTTTCTTAGATATAAAATTATATGTATTACGCTAAAAGTTCTTTGACATTACACTTGAGTGTTGTTGAGAGCTGATAGCTTCAGTTCTGCTTACCTGTGTGTGTGTGGGTATTGGTTCTGACAGAAGTATCTGGTTCTTAAGGATGTTCAGTATTACCAGGCTTTCCATCTCTCTCTCTCTCTCTCTCTCTCTCTCTCTCTCTCTCTCTCTCTCTCTCTCAGCCTACTTTTCTTCTTAAGTTTATGTTTTTCAAATGACTGAAGGACTGATTATGACCTACAGTTGTCTTCCTCTTCTGAACAGTCGTTCAGTTTATAGATTGGTCAGTGGTTGAAGATTTTATCTCCTTTTGATAGATCCAAGTGTGGGATTTTATATCGAGTATCTGACATCTTTATCTGGAAATTTGATCATGGCCAATTCATCGAGATAAATTTTTGCATAGATGATGTCACTTCCTGTATTTTTTTTTTTTAATTCAAGGTAGGCACAGTGCGTCTATTTCTTTTCTTAATGTCTTCAAAATTATCAATAATGTTAGATTTAATGTTTATCTCTTCTTATATATGAACATCAAACAGAAATTGTTTAAAGTGAGCATTTCCAGCCGTCTTCTTGATAACAATATATTTGTTGAGTCTTGATGGCCCCACCACATTTCTGCTGTTTGTCATGCTGGCTTAAGAGGAGCTTAAGTTTTAAAACACATGTTGAAGCAAGGCTAAAACATGGCATCCTTCAGGTTGTGAGTTTTCATGCACTTTTGTATCAGTATTATTAGATTCTGAAAGAAGTGTTGAGCTCCAAAAGGAAATTTTATGTTCCATGTTTGGCAGCCACAAAAGCTAGCTCGCTCACTCACTCTCTCTCTGTCTGTCTGTCTGTCTGTCTGTCTCTCTCTCTCTCTCTCTCTCTCTCTCTCTCTCTCTCTCCAACATGCAATGAATATGATCATTCATCGCATGTTGAAGAGATCAGTAAAATACAATGTCATCATTTAATTGAGTGGATGGTCGAGTCAATCTTTTTTTTTTTTTTTCATGTTGAAGAGATCAGTAAAATAGGATGGTCAAGTCAGTCTTACGTTTTTGTTTGTTTGTTTTTTTTTTTTAACCTTACTGCATTACTCCTGTGCGTGAGGTGAGGACATAACGAAATGTTACAAATTTATTTGTTTTTGTTAACTTGGATTTGATACACACTAGGAATGAAAGTGTACTATTTGTTTGCAGGAAAGGAAGAGGGAAATGTTTTTGTTCTGTTGTTCTTTCCCCCTTGTCAAAAGACCTCTTTGGTAATGACAGTAAAATATCAAAGTGTCAAGTGTCTCTCTCTCTCCCTCTCTCTCTCTCTCTCTCTCTCTCTCTAATAATTTATTAACCTTGTTCAGTTTTTAAAAAACACTGAAGGATTGAGTACTACCTATGTGTGTGTGTTTTCCTCCACAAATATGCAGTTTACATATCAATGAAATGTGCAGTTTATATCTCAGTAAGATGTGCAGTTTATATATCAGTCAGATATGCAGTTTATATATCAATGAGATTCTGGACTGGTGTATACTACAGCAGACACATGAGAAAAAAAATCAACTGGGAAATCGTGCGTGTGCTGAAATAATTTGCTGTCAAATCTCTCTCTTTCTCTCTCTCTCTCTCTCTCTCTCTCTCTCTTCATGATGGATCACTGCAGTAAGTGGCTTCATTGTTGTTATCTATTGCTTTCCCAGTTTGTTTTTCTGTGGCTCATAACTGATTGCAGCTGATAATGGTTTTCTTTTCAGTTCACTGTGACAGCAAGAGACAACCGACTTGGCATTTCAAACTCGGGTCAGGGCAACCGTGACTGTCAATGTCAGACGAGATAGACCACCTGTGTTTACAAATCTGCCATTTTCTGTGTGAAAAGTGAAACTGAAAGGCAGGGCACTTCTGTGTACCAAATCTCAGCGGATGACTCGGATCGTATTGTGAGTCAATCTGTGTGTGTTTTCATTTATGTATCATTGATTTTATGTGCATAGTGTGTAACCAAGTTGTTGTGACTTTTTCTATTTCCATTTACATAGGCATGAAGTAGCCATTTGTTTGGATTTATCCTTGTCTCTCGAAACCTAGTTATGTCCAAACATTGGCATGACTGCTTCGTAATGGTCTGTGGCAGAAGTTGGCAAACATTTTGTTGATTGTATATAAACAAGTGGATTGTGGAATCATAACCATAATTGTTTCTGGCTACAGCATTTGAATACATACTAATGAAATCTTGTCATTCTTGTTTTTTTTTTTTCTACATGTCAGCTGTGTCTGACTGGCTAACCGGATGTTTAATATTTTTCTTCAGCTTACAGATTTCAAATCAAATACTCAGTAGCTGATTGTGATAAGGCATTATTAAGTTGGTCATTTTGTTTTATGATACATTCTTCATTAGTCTGATGTGAAGCTGGTCATGGCAACCCCAACTGGTTAGTGATAGGCCTGAGAGCAGCGTAACACCAGGGAGCGTCAGTCTGGATCCTGGCCATTTTGCCCAAATGCACAAAAGAGAGTGTATTGAAAGTTGACATGAACACTGCCATGAGAATGACCAAGAAAACTGATCGATATGAAAAATAGAAAAATGCTCAAGTATCATTAAAGCAGGATAGGGATTCAAGATGCCTGCTGGAGCAGTTTCAGGGAATTTGTAAGGGAAGCAGGATCACGTAGTATTACACGTAGTATTACAGGTAGTTCTAGATCGGTTCATCCATAAAGCACTAATGTTCTCCCGAGGACATGAATCTTCATCCTGCACACTGTTGCACAAGTGAGACATGGTATATCCAATGTCACTTTTTAGGGAGTGGGCTGGGTGTGTGTGGAATTCATCATACCCCATGTTGCACACTGCTTTGAAATTATACAAACAGGCCAGAGTTACTTTTTTTTCAGGGGGGGGGGGGGGGTGTTGAAGATAATTATTTCATTTTATGTTATTTGTTGATTGCAGTCTGAGCCCATTTGCACAAGTTTGACGGATAGAATTAAGGTGATAGGGATGGTCAGAGTAAATGTGATTCAATTTGCGTTATGTTTAACAGATATTTAATGGAACAGTTTTTCTAGTCTAACTAACAGAAGAACATTTAGAACATCAACAAATTGGCATGAAGGCTTGAATTGATTTAAAGAAAGAAGAGAGAGGCAGGGGGATTGCTAGGATTTCATTGTGTATCAGTTAACAGGCTTCATTTTACATTTAATAAAAATCAAGATGAAACTGGGACCATTGTCTCTGTAATAAAACATACAGTGTATCATCCAATTTACTGAACATTGGATTCTGTCTGCTGGATGTTTTTTTGAATCAGTCTTCTTAGGATGATGTGAAGACTGAGGAGGGGGAGACAATTGTAGATTTTGATTTCAAGGTATTCCACATCCTGATGGTTGGTAGAAAAAAAATATTGAATACAGAAACAAACATGAGTGCCATACCTAAAACTGAAAAATAAAAACTGAAATGGTTTTCAGTTGAATAAAGATGGATATATGTTGCAGGGTTCTCTGATCTTCACAGCCATCGGCAACCGAGCTGCTCCCAGTATGTTCCAGGTGGACACCAACGGTTATGTCAGCGTTAAGACTGATCTCTCCCTGGATCCTACTGAAAAGAGTTATGAGGTCAGTGTGCTGCCTTGAGGAGGGTTATGTATAGGGTGTATTTTTGAGACCACTTTTGGCTGTGGTTCTCTTAGACTAGAAATCGACTGTCATGCAAATCATCAGAAGACCCCAAAGTTGGCACAGAAGAAAAAAAAGTGGAGCCCAGTAAGTTGAGGAACAAAAATAAGAAGCTGGCATGGAAAAAGCAGGGTTGTGTAATTTGGGGAATAGAAACTGACAAAAAGTTGTGTGCATGGGTTACTCTAGACATTTCAGGCATGCAGCTGGCAAGGCCAGGAAAAGATCAACGACATATTACGTTATAAGGTAAAGGAACGTTTTTTTGTTTGTTGCGTCATATACTTACCCATGTCAGACCATAGCATTCAACGGTAGTTAGTAAGCTCTGCCAGGCGGAATTTTTTCGTGGCTAATGCAGTAATAAGACCATCACGTGACGCCCACTACTTCCACCAGGGAAGAAGTCGGCGTAAACTTCCTGTTCCTCATTCAACTTCGGCCTCCTGCGTAACAAGGACAGGTTTTATTGCTCTGTCTCACCTATACTTCTATTTTTGTAGAGATTGCTTGTGTGCTTGCCTTCTTTACTTGTTTTGTTGTGGCTTACGCTAAACTATGGGTACTGCTGCTGCCACTTGAGGTTTACGGTTGGCGTTTTATTAATTTTTATTCATGGTCTACAGCGTGATGGCTCCCGACTTCACTTTCCAGTGCTGTTGGTTCTCCATTCGGCCCTTGCTCGCCGGTGTAGTAGGAACGCGTCTCCTCTTTGTGTAATGCATCCCCTCTCACCCTTAATTGTCTTACCCTTTGCGTTCGGCCAGTGATTCATCTATCTCGGCACTTTGTTTTATTCTGCGCTCCATTTCCTGGTAAGTTCACTTCGACGATCAGACTTCGCCGGTCGCTCAAGCCGCCATCTTTATTCACACCACGCTGGCCGTCCTGTGCTTGGTCGTCCTCTCTCCTCGTACCTGTACAGTGCTATGGAGGTTCTCCACTTTTATTAGCAGCTTATTCTTAATTGTACTAGTACAGCTGGATCGAGTTCTTTACGATCTCTCGATCTTTTACTACCTTATTATTATTTCTAGTACAGGTCAGTTGAGTCGCCTTGCAATCTCTCAACCCTCTATTAAAGAGAGAAAACAAACATTTCTTATCCTAAATCTCTCCACTACAGCACGTTAGTTTATTTTACTCTCGCTCCCCATTGCTTGTCACTTTCGGCGATCGAACCATCACCAGTCAATCGATCCGCCATCGTTGATGTTCCACGCCAATCGGTGCTTCTGCCATATTGCCTTACCCGCATGGTGTCCACCTTCGGTCGCACATCGTTTGCTGGTACGGAGGTTTCCCCCCGGCCACATTTATTGTACCCTATGTGCTACCCTATGTGTCATTATTACAGGTAGATCGAGTGTCTGTACTATCTCTTGATCTACCCACTTGTGCACATTTATTAGTACCTAATTTATCTCAGGTAGATCGAGTGTCTTTACGATCTCTTGATCTACCACCTGGTGCACATTGATTACTACCTTATTTATCATTACTACAAGGTAGATCAGGTGTATTTTACTCTTGCGCTCCATTGCACGTCACTTTGGGTGATCGAACCCTCACCGGTCAGTCGATCACCCATCTTTGATTGTTCCACGCCGGTCGGCGTTTCCGCCATATTGCCTCACCTGGTTTGGCGGTACGGGGCTTCCCCGAGCACATTCATTTGTACCTTATTTATCATTATTACAGGTAGATCAAGTGTCTTTACGGTCTCTTGATCTACCAACTTCTGCACATTTATTAGTACCCCATTTATCATTATTACAAGGTAGATCAAGTGTCTTTACGATCTCTTGATCTACCGACTTGTCTCCACTTTGTGGTCATGTGCTCCGTGTTTGCCTTCAACCATAGCCCAAGATGGTGAAGGGCACCGACAGGTTAAGCCACATCGCGCTTTACAGAAGTCGCTCTTTGCCCTGGAGGACCTGCATGCTGATTCCACAGACCAAACCGTTCTTTCTGCGGTAGAATGTATGGCAGGTTCTGTAGGGGGGTTCTGCGCAGGGGACGCGTGACCTCATTTTGATATCTCCCATACCTGACTGGCAGACACACGATCACTGCGTCCGAAGGGCAAAAGGCAAGCTGCCACCACTTCTGAATTGCTACATCCCCTCAGCCCAGTGCAGGCTGCCCCCAAAAGGGAGGCCCGCCTTAGAATTCGTACCCAAATTCGCCTTCTTCCCAAGGTCCTCAGTGGTATAGTGGGTAGTTTCCTGCATATCACGCGGGAGCCCAATGTTCATTTCCCCCCGTCAGCAAGAGCAGGTTTTCCCACCTTGCCCGTCAGGGAGAGCAGGATTTCCCTCCTTACTGGCTGGCTTGCCTTCTTCCCTTCCAATGCACGGGGAGACACACACAACTCTATCATGCTGCATCACGTGACCTTCGGTCCCCGGGGAATTTTGCCAAGGCACGGACCAGCATGGGTGGAGGGATGCGTTCGGAATCACCGCCCATCACTCGCCTATATGAGCCTCATGCCACTAGTGTTCCCCCCACTAACAACACGCAGGCTCATGACGCTCTCCCCCCCACCGTGCACAAGTGCGGCCACCACTCCTGCATGAAGAGCATCCATACTCCGTGGTGGACTTACAGTCAGTCTCGGACAGCCACTGAACTGTCCATAAGTCCGGGTCTCGGCTGCAGGCACCGCTTCGTCCGGACCTGTGTTGCTCAGACCCCAGCGGTCGACGAACCCTGATTTACTGTCGTACTTTCCCCAAGGGGTAGAGGACGTTGGGGAGCGGACTTATTCCACCCCCCACTTGGGCAATGTCCATGGTCCCCGTTCCTCTGGGGTGAGGATCTACCGGCGGGACCATGGGTAACCTGACTACTCCCACCTAGGGGGTGGCCACGGCACCGCAGCCATTCCAATCCGTGCACAGGCGGGTAGGGGTTCAGTTGCCATGTTCTCCACCGCTCCCCCTGTTACACAAGGGACCTCCATGAATCCCACCAGGGTGGTGTATGGCAGTGCACTCTCGGGGAGGGGTGGGTGGGTACGGTACAACAGCCCAAGCTCCCTCGCAACCCCCCCCCCCCCTTCCCCCCGGTGCTTCAGGTTACCCTGGCCCCCATGGAAATTCTGCCCCAGGGCCACCACAGCCCATTTTTCTCCATGGGGGGGACTGCGGCGTTATGCCCCTCAGAGGAACCAGTGGCTTACAGCAGACCAACAATACCAGCTCCATGGTCCCATGTGGCACCCAGCCTGCGCTTGTTCGACCTCGGTCTCCCTCCCTCTCAGGCGCTGTCCGATCGGCAGGACGGACTTCCCTCCCATAATCTGGCCACCGATCATGGAGCCACGAAGGACGTACCCATGCATCCTCCCACTACCAAGCCAGGGCGGGACCCTCATGCACTCCTGCCGTTGCCTCCTGGAGAAGGTTCGTTGCAACCCAACGCTCCTGACTCTGAGGATGAGGTAGAAGACTCCTCCTCCTCATCACGTGACTTGTCCACTATTGAGTGCTGGCGCCTGGACCTTGTCGGGTGGGAGCCCCCACCCCTGGACAAGTTCCTTTGGTGCCCAAATTCACCTTGGTTCTCCTTCCAAGCGGGCTCACCCCAGATTTGTTGCCTCTCAGAGGCTTGCTTCCATTTGGGAGTGTCCGGCTACCCTAGCCAGGTGTGCGCAAGTCGTCCCTTCTCCAGGGAATAATCCCCCTCGGCCCTGGATGCGCGCGGCCCCTGTAGGCACGTTCATCAGGGTCCCCCGGAAGGCCCATTTTTCCCACACCTTCTCCGTGTCCTCCTAGGACACTCCGGTGACCTAGAACATTTCCATTTCCCTGGCCGCTGGCCGGCTGCCGTTCTTCCCCCCATCTGGCCTCCCACTTCCGCTGCTCTACCAGTGACCTGGCAGAGTGGAACCTCAGCCCCAGTTCGGGGATCCACCATACACTGCTGGACATGTCCTTTGACATGCTCTACAGTGCGTGGAGGAGATCAGGCCGGAGAAGGACGACTCGGTCTGTGTCCTCAGATGCTCAGTATTCTGAGACATACCCTGGGACCATATCTTGCTTGTTCAGCGACCCCTGGATGTGACTCTAGTCAACAGGAACTCACACCACCTTTCGGCTGCGGCGGACAGCGCAGCCAAGAGCCTCTGCAATTGCTTTAGGCCATACTGTCACAGGCTATCTCGCCCCGGCGCTTAAGGCAGCCTTGCGGTGCCTTCCGGACCCCAACCCACCAAGCACTCTAAAACCCTCTTGCGACTGAAAACGAAACTTCCCCAGCAGAATTTTCGTGTCAGCCAGCAGGGAGGGCCCTGGAGGTGACTGGAGAACTCGCCTACGGGGGGAGCTGGAGTAGGGAGAACTCAGACCGCTACCCCTCTATCTTCCCGCTGTCCTCCCCGGCCCCTCTGGCGGGCAGCTTATCCCAGCATGCCCACCAGTGAGACATATGGGCCTCAGCCCATGGATAGTAGCGGTCCTACAGGAGGGGCTCCTCTGATACTTCTCCCCTGATACTTCTCCCCCCCCTCCCCCCCAGCAACCCCCCCCCCCCCCCCCCCCCCCCCCCCCCCGGGTGCAGGCTCCTCGCCAGGAAGTCTCAGAAAAGTCTCAGAACTTCTCCAAAAGAGGGCCGGCACAAGATCCCTCATCCCAACCGGGGTTCGACTCCAACCTTATACACCCATCTCACAGACGATACCTACAGTTCGTCTGGCAAAGATCGGGGGTTCCAGTTCGGGCTGCTCCCCTTCAGCCCTTTGGCCTCTCCCCAGCACCCTCCCCATTCACAAAGGTGGTCAAGGAGATGGCCTCCCTGGCCAGACAGGAGGACTTTCGCCTCCTGGTGTACCTGGACGACTGGCTCATCCTAGGTCCCTCCCAGGCTTGGTGTCAATCTCACACCAACCATCCTCTACGCCTCTTTTCCAAACTAGGGTTATCACCAACTGCAACAAGTGTGAACTCGCCTGCTGTCAGCGGTCCTCCTTTCTGGGCATGAGTTTCGACACACTACCCATATGGTCTCCCCGACCCAAGAGAGGTCCACCCGCATTGGGGACCTCATCTCCCTTCTCCTGCCTCCACCTGTCCACCCATAACCTGGCCAGAACCCTTACCTCCCTCCAGGGGTTGATGAGTTCCTCTCGTCCCTCATTCCCTAGGCCGGTGCCCAAGTGCCAACTCCAAGGGAGTTCCGTCGTCGATGGTCTCAGACCTTCAACCACTGGCTTCAGTCCACCCCCTGGGTCCTGGTTCCTATGGGCTAAGGAAGAGTGGCTCGACCCTGCCATCTTCTGCCCCGGGGTCCCATTTCCCCTGTACCCAACCCCTGGACCTCTACACTGGTCGCCCACTTGGAGAGAACCCTCATACCTTGGGAGTGTGGGACGCACAGTGTGGGATGCTCAGTCCGCCTATCTCCACATCAACGTCCTGGAAATTGAAGCGGTCAAGCTTGCCCCCACCGGCTTCCAACCCCAGGTCTCACACCGACTTGTTCTCCTGCCCACGGACAACACTTCGGTGCCTTGTTATTCAACAAGGGGGTGGGGGGGGGGGGGGGGGTTGGGGGGGGGGAGCCAAAAGGGGCTCGCTCCCACAGCCTCTCTCTCCACAATGAGGCCTCCTCCACTGGTCCACGCATGGGGAATCGCCCTCTGCGCGAGACACATAGCGGGACCCCTCTGTAGGCTAACCTCAGCCCCGTTGGGAACACTGTTCAGGCCCAGGGGCATTCTCCCTTCCCTGATCTGGCCTCATGACATACGCCTTCCCTCCATTCCCAATCCTCCACAGGGTGATCAGGAAGGCAAGACCCAGGCTCAGCCTTATCACCCGTGGTGGCCGAACCAGCCATGGTTCCAGACTCTAGTCCCTCTCCGTGTTCCCCCCCTCTGGTGGGCACTCGTGGGACATGCTCAGATGCTCCGCGGCTCTCACAGCGGCTATGCACCCCAATTGCGAGCATCTGCCCCTCCCTCACAGACAGACAAATCCAAGTCCGTCCTAGACATCCCTGCTGGGGCTGGGGCCGCGCAAGATCTTTGGATTAGCGACTTCACACAGAGCCAGCACTGAGCCTTTTCCAATGAAAGATATGGCCTCCTGGTGCTCACACAACTCTGTTCCCATCTGGCCTTTCCAATATCCATATCTTACTATCTCACCTATTTTTTTCGTTAAGGCTCTTGGCTGGCTCCATTCGGGGCTACTGGCAACGCTCGCGCCCCAGGCGCTCCTCCCAGTCCTATCTCTTGATGGCTTTCCAAGACAGTCAGATTGTCCTACGCCCAGGCGTACAAGGATCTCCCCGTCTTATCTCCCCGGGCCCATGAGATCAGGGTGCTGGCCACTTCCACAGTGATCCAGCACTCTGTCCTCTTGCGCCACGTCCTGGAGACAGCCTACTGGCGTTCGGAAAATCCCTTCATAAACTTTTATTTCAGGGATGTCCGCATGACCAGGGCTGATGGTCCTAGGGACTTCTTTTGCGGCTACGCAGCCATATCTTTTCCTCTGCTAACCCCAAGAACCGTTGGGGCACTAAGCCCTCCTCCAATTCCTTTAAATTCTGCTATGGTCTGACATGGTAAAGTATATGACGCCAAAATGGGGAGTTTGTATTATACTGCCTGTTTGGCTAGTATACTTACCATGTCAGACTGTAATGCCCACCCTGCCTTCCTCGCTAGCGCTATGGTTCTCGGGGTTACCTGCGCGCACAGGCCTCATTGAATGAGGAACAGGAAGTTTACACCAGCTTTTTCCCTGGCAGAAGTAGGGTGGGCGTCATGTGATTGTCTTATTACTGTATTAGCCACAAAAATTCGGCCTGGCAGAGCTAACTAACTGCCGTTGAATGCTATGGTCTGACATGGTAAGTATACTAGCCAAACAGGGAGTATAATAGAAACTCCCATTTTCGTCTTTATTTTTTTGTGCTGATTTATCAATCAGTGTGTCTGTTTCTGTTATAGTGTTTTAGTTAGTGAAATACTGATTTTAGCATCACTTAGTTGATGAGTAGACTACTTAGTCATTGACCAATTGGGTCTAGATGTATGTTTGTATCTATTTCTTTGGCCACTGCTGGCATGTATCATTCACTGTTTTATTCATCAAACATTCATATTGTTCGACTCTGATTTATGTACTTGTATTGATGTCTGTGATTCCAGCTAGCAGTTACTGTCCATGACAGTGCCATCCCTCAGGAGAAGGCAACAAGCACATTGACCATCTCTGTGACGCGCAACTCTAATCCTCCTATCTTCCAAAACGAACCCTACGTTGCAAACATTGATCTCCAGACTAGCCTTGGGGCTTTGGTTAAGACCATCTCTGCATCTGACGCTGATGGGGTAAGAACAATATTTGAGCCATGTGGTTGGCGACTTCCATATGGCACCATTCTCAACCTGTGTATTATGTGAAAGGCTTTTGATTTACAATGTGTTATAAATTATACATACAAGTTCCATAGAGCAGTGGCATTTTCTTCACCTTGAAGCAAAATGGAATAAAAAAAAAAAAAAAGGTAAGTCAACCTTTTAAAAACAAAATTCTTAAATGTGAATTGTGTGTGTGCTTTAATCTTGGATGACATGTGTACCAAAATATCTCCACACTCGTGAATACAAGTGCAAACATCTGTGAGTAACAATGATAGTATTCAGTGAGTGTTACTGCAACAAGAGAAGTAGACGAAGAGAAGGTGTGTTACCAGAGTGGTTCATGATGCATCCTTATAAAAGGGGGAAGGTACTTGATCAGGTACATGCAAGTTTCAGTCGCTGTGCTCCAGGCATGGAAAGAAGTGTGCAAAAACAGATGGCACAGTCATGGAGGATAGTCATTCCCAAAACAAAATGTCTTGCATATCAGAAAAAAATGTCTTGCATATCAGAAGTGGCTTTTATTACCCAGTCTGTGGCCACAGAACTACTTTGTGGGATGATTCAAGTAAAATAGCCCTGAACAGATAGCTATTGGTACTTACTTCAGTGTACGTTTGAAAAAAATTTTTTTTTTTTTTAAGCGGAGGCATTTATAGACATGAAAGATTCAAAGATTTTATTTCTTTATTTTTTTTTAGTGCGCATAATCGTTAAACCCTTCTGTTAATTTCTCATTGATATGATAGAATACATTCTTGTTCAGGTTGAATGCTGTATAGCATAAGTTACTTAACTCATGGCAGATGACTTTGCTGCCACTGAAATTGATATGAATGTGGCTGTGGACAGGGTGTCAGAATGAATGGCGTGGGTGCAATGCCACTGAGGTGGTACAGAAGATGGGACAGCAAAAAAAAAAAAAAAAGGAGAAGAAAGAAATTGATATGACAAATGTGCAGGATGTCCCAACCTATAACATCACTGGAGGAACCGGCAGGGACTATTTTGTGCTGAAACAGCTGGACAGGACAAATCTACCTGATCAAGGATCCCCCAGCAGGAACAACACAGCTCAGAGTGAGTTCAAAGTGGACGTATTTGGCCTCTTAGTTGTGTCTGAATGGTTATGTCTGTGTGCTGGTTGTGTCAGTGTGCTGGTTGTGTCTGAATGGTTGTGTCTGTGTGCTAGTTGTGTCTGAATGGTTATGTCTGTGTGCGGTTGTGTCTGTGTGCTGGTTGTGTCTGAATGGTTGTGTCTGTATGCTGGTTGTGTCTGAACGGTTGTGTCTGTGTGCTAGTTGTGTCTGAATGGTTATGTTTGTGTGCTGGTTGTGTCCGTGTGTGGTTGTGGTGGTGTGTCTGAATGGTTGTGTCTGTATGCTGGTGTGTTGTGTCTAATGGTTGTGTCTGTGTGCTAGTTGTGTCTGAATGGTTATGTCTGTGTGCTGTTGTATCTCTGAATGGTTATGTCTGTGTGCTGGTTATGTCTGTGTGCTGGTTGTGTCTGAATGGTTATGTCTGTGTGCTGGTTGTCTGTGTGCTGGTTATGTCTGTGTGCTGGTTGTGTCTGAATGGTTGTGTCTGTGTGCTGGTTGTGTCTGTGTCCTGGTTGTGTCTGTGTGCTGGTTGTATCTGAATGGTTATGTCTGTGTGCTGGTTGTATCTGAATGGTTATGTCTGTGTGCTGTTGTGTCTGAATGGTTATGTCTGTGTGCTGGTTGTATCTGAATGGTTATGTCTGTGTGCTGGTTGTGTCTGAATGGTTATGTCTATGCTGGTTGTGTCTGAATGATTATGTCTGTGTGCTGGTTGTGTCTGAATGGTTATGTCTGTGTGCTAGTTGTGTCTGTGTGCTGGTTGTGTCTGTATGCTGGTTGTGTCTGAATGGTTTGTGTCTGTGTGCTGGTTGTGTCTGAATGGTTGTGTCTGTGTGCTGATTGTGTCCGAATGGTTATGTCTGTGTACTAGTTGTGTCTGTGTACTAGTTGTGTGTCTGAATGGTTATGTCTGTGTGCTGGTTGTGTCTGAATGGTTATGTCTGTGTGCTGGTTGCGTCTGTGTGCTAGTTGTGTCTGAATGGTTATGTCTGTGTGCTAGTTGTGTCTGTGTGCTAGTTGTGTCTGAATGGTTATGTCTGTGTGCTGGTTGTGTCTGAATGCTTATGTCTGTGTGCTGCATGGTTGTGTCTGAATGGTTATGTCTGTGTGCTGGTTGCGTCTGTGTGCTAGTTGTGTCTGAATGGTTATGTCTGTGTGCTGGTTGTGTCTGTGTGCTAGTTGTGTCTGAATGGTTATGTCTGTGTGCTGGTTGTGTCTGTGTGTGCTAGTTGTGTCTGAATGGTTGTGTCTGTGTGCTAGCTCAAGTTTTCAGTGGTTTGATGAAGATCGTGTCTCCTTAGTCTGCCAGCACAAGTGTTCACTACATCAGGAATACTGTGGACAGTCATTTTTTTTTTAAAGTCATGCTTTATTCATTCTTTTTTAATTCATGCTTTGGCAGTCAAAGTATAAAAATCAAATTTTGGAGTAGTTTGTTGAAATTGTGTCACACTGTCATAGATTGGCACTGATTGCACTGCGCCAAAACTTCACTGTTAGTATGTGATATGTCTGTAAACTGAAATATTACCCACTGTCTGTCCTTTACAGTTAGCATGTGTGTAAGAGAACAGCTTGATATGTCTGTAAACTGGAACATTACCCACTGTCTGTCCTTCACAGTTAGTATGTGTGTAAGAGAACAGCTTGATATGTCTGTAAACTGGAATATTACCCACTGTGTGTCCTTTACTCTTAGTATGTAAGAGAACAGCTTGATATGTCTTTAAACTGGAATATTACCCACTGTCTGTCCTTTACTGTTAGTATGTGTGTAAGAGAACAGCTTGATATGTCTGTAAACTGGAATATACCCACTATCTGTCCTTTACTGTTGGTATGTGTGTGTAAGAGAACAGCTTGATTTGTCTTTAAGCTGGAATATTACCCACTTTCTGTTCTAAACAAGTAAAGAATAGTGTTCATGTCCTATGAATTGCACCAAAACTTTACTGTTAGTATGTGTGTGTAAGAGAACAGCTTGATATGTCTGTAAACTGGAATATTACCCAATGCCTGTCCTAATCAAGTAAAGAAAAGTGTTAATGTCCTATGATTTGCAAAAAACGAAAACAAAGTTAAGTTGTAATAATTTTGTTATTGAATCACAAGGGAAATTTAACTGAAAAGTTAATTCTGTTAGTAAATAACCAGTTGTTGCAACATACAATGACTGAAGCTGATGATTTTATGGCAAGATTTGTGTATGTACTGTACTGTCCACTGCAAGTGGGATGCAGCTGCAATTCTGAACTCCATAAGAAGGAATGAAAATTTTATTTATTTATTTTTGTTGTTGTTTTTTTTTTGTGTGTGTGTGTCCAGCTTGACGTGGAAGCTGTGGTCGACTGGACTCGATCAACAGACAGACCGATACTTCTGTTGTGACCTTCAACTTCAATGTGAATCCAATCATGCCTGTGTTCATTAACACTCCGTATGAGACAATCATCATTTGTGGAAACAACAAGTACTGGAACAACAATCTACAGTAGAGTCAGTGCTGTTGACCGTGATTTGCAGGTGGGTTCTGAACTTTTCAGCACAGCACTAAGCTATGTACATACTGTTGTAGCAGCACTAAGGTTCATACTGTTGTTTCATAAGATACATTGATTGATTTTTGTGCATTCTGTCGCCAGTGTCATACCAGTAGCATGTAAGATACGTCTTAGTCACAGCTTTGCACATTTAGTTCTTGAATATTTTGATATTCTGTATTTCCCGCATTATGCGTAAGGTTGCTTGAAAAGTGTTAGAAAAAAGTAATAATACACATGTACCCAAACCAACACACACAGAACATGAACAGCTGATCAGTTCATTTTAGGATGGGGGGAGGGGGAGGAGATCATTCATTACTGCTGTGAAGTCTCGTAGCCATAGCATTGTTCACTGATCCACTGGAGGCAGAGGAAGCAGATCATAACTGGCAACTATGAATCTTCTCTGCACATACATACACACCCCAGGAAAAATTTATTTTGGTTCGGTATGTTTGTTACTTAATTTAGATGCTCTCAGGTGCAAGTTGAACAGTATTGGACAATTTAACACATTTATTTTTGTTGTTTGTTTGCTTTTGCATTACTTTTCTTGACTGTGTAATCCTAGCAAACTGATGATAATTGATTATTGAATGCAGGATACATTGTCTACGAGGCCATTGGTCTGTACCCAGCAGACTACTTCTTCGAAATTGATTCTGTCAGGGGTGACATCACAGTGAAAAATGACCTCAAGACAGATACTTCCTTCAGTGAAACATTCACGGTAATACTTAAAGAGTTTATTTTGTGTGCTTGCTTTTATTTGTTGGTCTTTTGACAGTGCTGTGCATGCATGTGTATTGTATGTATATCCGTGTATGATCGTGTGTGTGTGTGTGTGTGTGTGAGAGAGAGAGTGTTTATAGATGATGGATGGATGGATAGATATATTTATGCGACATGGAGACCAACAAGTCAGGGAATCAGGATAACATTGAGAATCTCTTCAGAAACAGTCACAAAAATGTTAGCAAGTATTGAAATTGTTTTTCTTGTATACGTGAAGTAGGAAAACTCTTTTTACAGCAGGTACATCTAAGGAAACAATTTAAGAATAGCTTAATAGATCAGTACAGTAACACCTAGTGACCCAGTCCCCGGACTGTTGTCACATCACCAAAGTAAACGGAAGGGGAAGAACACAAAAATCCAAGATTGTACAAAAGGAGTACAGTCCGCCAGAAGTAAGTATCTCCCACAGACCTCAAAGTTAAAGGGCCTGTATCAGAAATTGGGTCTAATGCTTTAAATGTTACATCAGTGTCTGTTTTATTGGCTGCTACCACCAAAGGAGGAAACAAAAGGGAAACCATGCAGTTGCGATTTTATAAACGATGAGAACCATAATACATATGAATCAGTTGATTTGTTTTTGACATCAGTGTGTGTAGAAAATTATTCAAGAGGATGTTGATTAGTTAGTGCTTGGAGCAGTCAAGTTTGGAACCAAAAATGGAAACCAGTAGTTGTAAGTTTTGCAAATGTTCAATACGTCTGTTTTCAATAACAACATGATTCAGATCAAATTTTGTTCAGTGCACTTAAGAAAATCTCATAGCTGTCTCATTTGTTTTGTTCAGAATAATCGTTTTAAAGAGTCAACAGAATGATGTATCAACTATGAGCATTTTCATGTCACAGATCCACCATGTTTCTTTGTTTGTAATTTTTGTATTAGGGCTTGATTTACAATAACAGAAAAAAAAGGGTAAATTCTTATGATTTTATTGATATAATACAAGCAATACATCTGTTAAATTCTTTTGATTGTACTGATGTAATAGAAGCAACACATAGAAATAACATACATGACAATTATGCACTGATTTCATAAAGGAAAATGCAACTCTTTCAAATGAGTGACTGTCAAACCACAGAATTCTGAGTATGCGTATGTATAAGTGTGTGCGTGTGTTTACTAAGATTTGTTTTAGACTGGTTTCCATAGCATTTTTGCAAAACACATTAATGAATGTGTTTTTTTTTTAATCACATTCTTACATTTCTAAGATTTTTACAAAGATTCTTGGTGATTTTAAAATTTCAGCTCAGCATAGTTGCATATGACCGGGCTTTCCCTGATGAAAGAGCAAGTGCAACAGTTTTGATACGCGTTTTACGCAATCCTAGTAGACCGGAAATAATAGGCTCCTACCAGAGAACCATCCCTGAAACCTGGGACCTGAGTAACTTCATCTTCAACATTACTGCCACAGATCAGGATCAGGTGAGTTCACACTCTGCATTCATATCATCTTCTGACTTGCAGTGACGGGGTTGGGTTGATTGTTGGTGTGGTGGTTGATTTTTTTTTTTTCTTTTTTTTTTTGTGGGGGGGGGGGGGGGGGGGGGGGGGGGTAACACCTAGCCTACAGATCTACTGAAAAGTTGGATGTGAGAATGCAAAACATAAAACAGGAGCAGGGACAGGGATGGGGTGGGGTGGAGTACCCCGGGAGTGGGGATTGGGTATAAACCTGTTAATGAAACCCTGTGTTGATGAGGCCCTGAAATTTGTTATCTGCTATCAATTTTCTTTTCCAAAGACTCTTACGTAGTTGGGTAGGTTACATTGAACAAAAAGAGTTTGTAAACAGCTTGAAAGTTGATGGTGATATTTGGTGTGCAATTGTTAGCGCTATGTGAGCTGCTAGTTTATGTTTCACTTGTTCTAACCACGCCTGTACTCCAAGGCTGATTGCAAATGTAATGTTCTGTTGACAAGGCATTTGATGATTTTGAACCATTTTTGTTTTAAACCCACAACTGTACAGCTATATGTATTAAGTAATGAAGTAGATAAGTCTTAAATGAGATTTGTATTTTACTTGTGCAGTTTTTTTTTTTTTTTACCATGTTTTTAGCTAGACTTACAGCTGGGTGTCTGTACCGTTGACTTGACTGTGAATATCATACATAGAACTGAATATACTGTATTTGCTGGGGGGGTTGTAACATTTCCAGAATTCCTTGATCTGAGCCTTTTTTTTTTTTTTTTTATTTTTTGTAGGACACGTTGACCTACAAGCTGCTTCGGGACAATAATAACCGGAATGGTCTTGATGTCTTCTACATTCTGAGGGACTCCGGTCTCATGTACGCCAAGAAAGCCCTGACATCAGTTCCGTTCAATGATTACACGGTAGGACTCTATATGTATGCCTGTCTGAGTGATGGCCTCATTGCTCTTGCCATTTCAGTTGGACTGTCTGCCCTCATCATTCACAGATTTATCAAGAAAGGAAGATGACGGTGGAGAAATTCTATTGGTAAATTTTATTTTGACATTAGAAAAAAAAGAAAGGTACAGAAGTTATTCATACTAGGAATTCATATTAAATGATACATTGGGGATTATTTTTTTTTTTTTTTGTGGTTAATTTGGTGTCCATTTAATTTTGGTGGAGTTAGTTCTTCAGAAAAAGTTATATCATTGACATATATGTGCGTGTGTGCATGCATGTAAGAGAGATACCAAAGTGTACTTGTGTTTGTTTCATTTGTGGTTAGAGAGTGTGTGAATGTTCTTGACTCTTTCTTTGTTCTCAAATCACAGGACAGTCACAGATAGAACTACCAGGTTTGGGGCAGTGCAATGCATTTTTATTTCATTCATTAACCACCTAAATCTCAGCAATTCTTATTTTAGGTATTTCAGGTAAGTGAATAATCTACTTCAATTTTTTTTTTCACCTAAAAACGCAAGGCAGAAAATAGGAGCTCATGTAAAAAGACACAATGAAAAAAGATAAATTCCCACTAGATAATGTTAAGTAGTCTCTGTCAAAAATATTGCCAGTGAAAAATACTCTCAGGGTAACTAACTTTTGTAGATTGTTTCAGGACTCGGCCATATGCAAATCACTGTCATTTGCAAATCAGAAATGAAGAAATGAATTCATGAGAGGGACTGGTGGGGAGCGGAAGGGGTGGAGGGGAGGTAGAGCAAGCATGTTGGCACCAGTACTTGAGTCACATCATGGCATAAGAACTCCAGCAAACAATCCTCCACTGGTTTGAATGACCAAAGTATGGTCAAGATTCCAAGCTGTGCATTGTAATTAAACACACTATTTTCTTGAATTAAATGATTATTTCCTAGAGTGAAGAACATTTTTTCCAAAATGTTTTAATACCAGGAAAGATGCATATTTCATGCAAAGAAAAGACGCTCATTTTCTCACTCAGTATTACTGTGTTCATGTGCTTATTTGTTGTCAGTTATTTCCTAATGATGAGCACATACACTCATGCTGCAAAAAATTTCTGTGCTACCAAAAAAAATTTTTTTTTAAATTGTCCCCAGTGTTCAGTTTCAATCTGTGGAGAAAGATCTAGAATCATAACTTTTCAGCAGCAGTGCATAGCGCTGGTACATAATCATGAAGGACCAGTGAACTTGGTTTCCTTGCATTAGATCATTGCTGATGCATTCATGGCAGTTTCAGAAAGCATTGTTCTTATCAATTACTCTAAACAGTGTTACACAGACTTACAGATGGTCTGTTGTTGCCATATGACCTTGCATCTGACCAGACCACACAAATATAGAGAAACGATTATTCGGAGTTGTACGTGTCACAGGAAAGTATGGTCTCGCACACAACAAATCAAACAGGAACACATACACATACATACACGTGCAAAAATATTCGTATGTGTGTGCATGCGCTTTTGCTGTGCATGTATGTATGCGCTTTTGTGTGTGCATGCATGTGTACATGACCCAGTTTTCTATATGTTGGCGTATGAGTGGTTATTTGTTGGCATACTTGCTTTGTTTTTTTCGCACAGTTGACTGTTCGTGTTGAAGACTCAGGTAAACCCACCAAATTCACAGACGTTGATGCACGAGTGATCATCCAAAGGATCCAGGCTCCTACTTTTAGGGTGCTCAGCGACACTGTACAGGTGGAGGAGAGAAGTGCAGTAGGTACCTTTGTGTATGATGCAAGGGCTACAAAATTAGGATTGCAGGTACGTTTCTTTCTCTAAAGGTAAATGTTCGGGGGGGGGGGGGGGGGGGGGGGGGGGCTAATTTGGACATATTTACAGTTTATGAGGATGTCAGGGACTCTTGCAGTGTAAAATGTGTCCTCGTCTGGAAATGCTGTTCTAGATATACTCCCTTTCTTCCGCACTAGTTGAGTCTTGTGTTGTTTATTGTCCTTTACTGGTGTGCAGTTTTGTTTGTTTTTGCTTGTCTTCAACCTTTAGCTAGACAGTCTGAACCCTCCTATTTTAGGTCTCGTCATTTTTTTCCTGATTGACTTTATCAGCCAGTCAGCAGAATTGAATGTTTGTTTGGGCATTTGTGACTTTTGCATGTAATTTTACTTCTTTGATCTACTGTTGAATATGACTTTTCACTCTGTTCCAAGTCATTGGTTGAATGTGAACTGTTGTGTACAATATTCATAGTAGAGAAAAGTGTGTGTTTTTTCATCATTGGAATGCCATTTATGACAGTAACATGTATGGTAGTACCATAAAAGCTTTAATGATATAATGGATGTGTCCCATATATATTCATTCTACAAGAACATTTGTGTGGTTTTTGACAGGGAACAATGAAATACAAGATCGCTGGTGAAGGCCTGGGAATGTACTATTTCGAAATCGATGACAACGGTGCTGTAAGAGTTGCCCGCAATTTGGATGGCAAGGAAATGCAGTACACGGTCAGTTTGTGCATTTCATTGGTCACTCTGTTAAGTAAGAAAGAACTTTAAAACCAGAGGGATGGAGAAGAATATTTTCCCCCCAAGGAGTCTAAAATCATCAGCAGCAAGTTTTTTTTTGTTTATGGCTGTTCAGGTAACATGTGCAACTCGATTTAAAACAAAAACAAAAAAAAACAGCAAATACTTCAGCAGGAATAACTGTATCATTTTGGACATATGGAAAGTGAAGCAAAATGATAAAATATGGGTGTCACTGACTTTAACATATAAACCTTTAGACATTTTGTTGATTTTGGATGAATACATGAAAAATGCAAAGGAAGATGGAACCAGTTTCGGTTATGAGATAATCTCCCAAATCCAGTGTTTGGGTTTTAGATACTATGAGTGCAGTAACAGTAGAGTGGAATGACACGCCTGAACAACACACACACATGCACACACACACATGCAACCAAAAGGTCTTGTTCAGTGGCATGCCTTCTGTTTGACTTTGTAAGAGTACTTGGCTAAATGGGGATAATACGTACACATGGCCCCTATTTGTAGTTCACTATGTTTGGACCAGGCCAAATTGAGGGGAATCTTTAGAGCACTTCAGTGGTGTAACTTCACCAGACTGTAAGGAACTCTCTGTATGTGATTCACGGTTCTTTTCCAACAGAAATTAATTGTTTTGTTAATGTGTATTTTTAAGTCATGACCGGGTCAGCCTGAAGAAAGCTGCCTGCCAGTGCTTTGTTTCTTACATCTTTTAGTGACAGCTGTTAAGTTGGACAATGAAAAATTCTTGATGTTATGGTTGATAATATTCCTGGTGTACAACTTGGATCTTGTTACCAGTTACTCTAACTGTCCCTGTTAGACAATCACTTTTTGTGTACTGTCATTTCTATGTAACATAATTAGTTTTGCTATCATAATGGTAGTTTCTGCTTTGTTTTTTATGTTTGTTTCATACAGCTGCTGATTGAGGCCTATGACAGTGCTTTTCCTCAGTATACTGGGAAAATGACACTGACGGTGAACATGATTCGAAATCAGTTTGGGCCTCAGCTTACAGGGACCATACACTGGGCGTATTGATGAAAATTCTGTACCTGGAGATGTTGTTGTCACTGTTAGTGCAACTGACCAGGATGGGGTAAGAAGTGGAAATATTCTCCATATAGGAATAGTAATCAACAATGATACCTGTAAATAGAAGCAAGTTTGGATCAGTTATTTCTGATATTCAGTAGTAGCAAATCTGTGTGACATAAATCACATTCATCAGATGGTTGCAGTTTGCATACTTAAAATCAGTGTGTGTGTGTGTGTGTGCACAGGCATGCAAGTGTGTAAAAGTTGTACATGAGTTGCTTATAGGTTGAATGGGGAAGAAGAAGGTCTGGATTAGAAGGAAAAGAATTGCTAAATCATTATTGAAGCTTATTATTTTTCATTGTTGTAGTCAAGATTTATTCAGCAGACTTTTGTTTTCTTCATATCTTGATATGAGGGCTTATATTTTACACCTTTGAAATTTTGCAGTAGTCTGCTACCTGCAAAGCTTCTGATTACATCACAGGTTTTCTTGTGACCTTATTATAGTGTATGTACTCTGTGATGGAACTTTCATTCCTTTGTAGCTGGATGTCTAATTAAAGAACTTTTTGTACCAGGATCAGCTGATGTATGAACTGGTGGGAGATGATGATTGCAAGGAGATTTTCTACGTGAATCCTCTGACAGGAGTTATGTATTACGTCGGAGCTCAAGACCAGTTCAACAGAAATACCTATGTTGTAAGGCCATATTCTGATTCTGTACAGTAAAACTGTTTGCAATGGTTAAAACAGGTGTTGTGATGTATGATATATGAACAGTTAGAGAGAATCATTCTTCCTATGAAAGAAACTTTTCTGTAGGTAGGTTACTTAAGCTCCGTATTTTTATGCTCGAAGGCCATTTGTATGACATCTAGTTTGAAGGAGAGTGGAGAGCTGCAGCAGGAAGAAAGAGACAACGTAAACGTGGGACTAGGAGGGAGAGTTCTCCTCTAATAACCATTAAGGGCAACTAAATCTGAGACCTATACTATGGGTAAATAGATATGAGATGCAAGAAGTGTGCACAAGGCGAGGCCTGATAAGCATGTGAATCCATCTAATCTGTTAACCGCTACATACACAGGTTGAGATCTGCTTGTTCATTGCAACTGGGTTTAAAAGAATGCAACAAAATTGACATTTGCACATTCATTTGATAAGTATGCATAGGTCCATACGTACAGTGGTTAATCTTTAATGATAAATTCTTCCCTGATAATAATAAGTAGATAATATTCCCTTCATATTCATGTTAGGTTTCAATCAGTATCCCAGACTTTGCCTCCAGATCTTTTTGATAGAATTAGCTACATATTTTCTTCAAGAATACCACAGATTAGATGGTAGATGGTGGCAACATTCTAAGCATCTGGGCAAAAAGTGATGGTTTGATTTTTGTGGCATCATTTGTTTTGGTTTGCATCAGCTTGTGTTCAGTTGAAAATAGGTCACTTTTTTTTCCTCCTAGAATTCTGTAAGTTTTTCATTATCTATTTGCAGTGCACAGTATCTGTAACGGACAATGGGTATCCGGACGCCAAAACTGATACAACTACAGTGACTGTCACCATGTCCCTCGAGGAAACTCCTAGATTTGTGTTAGACGAATACTCAAAAACTTTGTCTGAAAAGGATCCTGTTGGTACTTTTGTCATCCAAGCCCAAGCTACAAAGTCACCTCTGACGGTATGTAATGATATGAGGACCTCAAACTTCTGTTTGGTTAGGATGCTTACTATGAAAGAGGTATAGAATGTTTGCAGGTAAATAGGGATGTCTTGTTCGCAAATCTGCCAGTGATTTGAACTTGATGTGCATGCAAAATTAGGAGGTACCAACTAACCAGACAAGCAAACTAATGAAACAAAGCAGAGACAAACCAACACTCAAGGTTTCTGACACTTAAGATACATTGTTGTAATTGTATGATTTAATCCACTTCCATGTTGTACATGGGACTTTACATCCCATAAATCTGGTCAGAGAAAGCGGCTGTTTCAGGTAGCCTTCTCTTCGTATATCTGCTGTGAATATTTACTGACGGTTTTATTACTATGGCAGGTTGTCAACGCTTTTAATGAATCTAAGTGCACAAAAAAATGAAGTGAATCACTGATGCTTTACAACTGTTGGATTGGATGTAAGATGTGTCTACATTTTCCTACAGCTGTGTGTCTTTGCTTTATCTTGCACATGAATGAGTGATGAGTATGTGGAATGACATGATGTGATGTGTGCTGCTGTTGGGGTTTGTGTTGGAAGTGTTCATTGGTGTGACTTGTTGGATTCCAGTTTGGTTTTGTGTGCATTATTGTGTGTATGTGTTGCATGTTTTGAAAGCATGATCAAACTGTCCCCCTTGCTAACAACACTGAAAAAAAGTTACTTTCATTCTCCATGCTAAACCAACCACACTGCAAGACAGACCAAAGTGACTTTTACTCTCTGTGCTGCTTAACTATCAGCACTACAAGACTGAACAAAGTGACTCACTCTCCTTGCTAAACTAATAACATTACAAGACAGAACAAAGAGACTCATTCTCCATGCTTAAGCAGCAACACTACAAGACTGAGCAAAATGGCTCTCATTCTCTGTGCTAAACCCATTGACACTGCAAGAGTGAGCCAAGCGATGCTTAGTCTCCATGCGTAAACTGACAGCTCTGGACTAGTAGAAATATGCAAAATGATACTAACCGTCATGGTGAAACTGACAACACCACTGATAGGAAATAAGCAAAGTGGCGTTAGTTCTTTATGCCAAGCCAAACACCACCACAAGGCTGAGCAAAGTCACAGTGACTGTCCTTGGTAAAACCCAGTGTTACGAAACTGAGCGAAAAAAGTGCCACATGGTCTGTGTGTTAAAACCATCACCACCATATGATCGAGCAATGTGACACCGACACGGTGCTAAAATCAATAGAAATGTACAAAATGACTCTAACTTACCAACGCAGGACTGATAGAACTAAGCAGATTGACTCAAATCTTCATGGCAAAACCAACGCAAGATTGATAGATATATAACAGATTGACTCAAATCTTCATGGTAAAACCAACACAAAACTGATGGATATAACAGATTGACTGAAATCTTCATGGTAAAACCAACACAAGACTGATGGATATAACAGATTGACTGAAATCTTCATGGTAAAACCAACACAAGACTGATAGATATCCAGATTGACCCAAATCTTCATGGTAAAACCACACAAGACTGATGGATATAACCAGATTGACCCAAATCTTCATGGTGAAACCAGAAACACAAGACTGACAGATGTAAGCAAAGTAACACCAGTGGTAAAACCAAACACCCAAGACTGATGGAAACCAGCAAAGTGACACAGTTCTTCATGGTAAAACCAGTGACACAAGACTAAACAGAAATGAGCAAAGTGACTGCAACTGTCCACTGAAACGGTTACCCACTCATGAGACTGGAAGTCAAGAACTTATTTTGTGATACAGTATATTATTCTGTGTGTTTGGATCAGAATGCTGGTAGAGTTAATTGACTAGGAATGTGTCGTTATCATCAAATGTGTCACTCATGTTTGGTACTATGTAACGCTAAGTTAAAATCATTCTTTGTTATTGAAATCCATCATGCTCTGGACTGCCATGGTCTTCGAAAGTTGAAAAGTGCAAGTTATGTAAGGCAGACAGACAGGAACATCTGTATATATTTTGAATTTTTTCATTTCTGATGTGGGTTTTGCAGGGTGAACTCAGGTATGAGATTGCAGGTGACTATCCCGCTCCATCCTTCTTTGCAATTGACGAAAGAAATGGAAGGATCACGATCAAGCAAGACCTGCGCAATGACAGCCTGAAGTTAGAAACCTATAGGGTGAGTGGCAAACATAATGTGGATTTGACAGGTTGAATAACAAATGATGAACATACTGTAATGGCCTGCGTGAAACCCCAATGAAGCAGAGGAATAGGCCCATGTGTAATTATGTATATTCCAAAACCTGATCATATCCACTGAAAGAGCAACCAAAACATAAAAGTAACAAAACCAACTCGGAGGAAGTGGTTTCACTGTCACACTAGTTACTGTCCTTTGTGATAACTGACTGAATTTGTATCAGAAAAGTCTGTTGTGTTGAGAAATTTTGTTCATGTTTTTTTTTTTTTTTTTTGCATTTGACTGCTGATATTTGCAACACACACACACACACACACACTTACATCTGATTATTCACACACACACACACACACACACACACACACACACATGCACAAGCACACGCACACACACACACCTCTCTCTCTCTCTCTCCCTCTCCTCTCTCTGTCTCTCTCTCTCTCTCACCGACGCACATTTACTTACTAGCATACTACTCTTTGCTCCTCAGGTGAAGATTGAGGCTTACGACAGTGCCTATCCCAAAATACGAGGATCTGCCTACTTAACTGTCACTGTCACAAGAAATGAAGATGGACCACAAGTTGACCCTATCCGACTGACCTTGCCAGAAACCACTGACCCTGACACCTGGTCCTATGTTGTCAACGCCACAGACAAAGATAGTGTAAGTCATTGTAGGACTTGTTTGACCTTGGTACCTGGTTCTGCACAGTCACCAGGGGTTAACTGGGATAATTTGAATAAGGCAGGACTCAAATTACTCGGCAGATTGGCACCAACACTTGGTCCTGTGTGTTTTACATATGATATGTGACTTCTGAATTATGTTTCAAAGTTATATTTAGAATGGATCCACCACTGCTGTGTTTTACCTGTTCAGTGAAAATCGCTCAGTCTTTTTACTGATGCCTCTTTTCAAAAAGTCCTGGTAAGATTTATGGTTTGTTGATTTCTTTTATGGTAGACTGTCTTTTAAAGAGATTTCCTCTGTCTCAGCTGAATATTACAGCTGATTGGAAAACAAAAGTGTTCATTAGTGACAATGACTGAACCAGAGAAATAACTCTCACCACTTTTTTTTTTTCCAGGACGTCCTGACTTGCAGCATCATAGGCAATGCCAAAGCACAGGAATATTTCAGAGTGAACCCACGTGCATGTGTGGTTACTTTGGCCAAAAACCTCACCCTGGACCAAGACCGAACTGACAGTTATTTGGTAAGTTGCTGCAACTTTTGAATGTCGCTCACCATTCACTATCATTCCACTCTCTTTGTATCTGTTTGCCTGTTTTTAGAATTGCAAGAAGAGGAAATAGCTTACGTAGAATGAGAAGTTAAGTTTTGACGAGATGACAACAAAGACCTTGTTTGTTTTTAAGTTGCTGGCAGTTCAATACACGTGAAGTGAGGAGCAAACATCTAGAATTTTGGCATCCTTTACTTTTGGAAGTTAGTGCTCACGCATGTGTATTCTGTTATAATCTGTCTAGGTATGAGACTGGTCCACTGGTGGTAGTAGGTACTTGCTGTCCATTTTGCATTGTCTCAATTGCCCTTTGGTTCTATTGGTGTGTGTGTGTGTGTGTGTGCACTTGTAAACCCCAGAGCAGTAAGTTAAATGGCAAGGGTGATTCTGCATGGCCATGTTTACCTGCTCTAATGATATTAGAAGTAGTTCATTTGTCATGGACTGGTGTAGAAAATAGTCCCACATGTTGAGGTGAGTTGACAGGAATTTGTTCCCTAAGTAACTTCAATTTTTAAAGAGCCAAGCATAGTTTTCACCAAATCAGGCTCCAGAATACATATTGAAAACGCTGCATTTTACAAAGTAGAATGATGCTAATTAGGTCATGAAATCAGTGGTCCAGGGGCTTGTTTAATTTCTGATGCTATTGCTCTTGCAATAAAACACAGCTTGTAGATCACACACAGGCCCACAGGTGCCAGATGTGGTGTGGATGTTAATGGCAGAGCTAATGAGGTGTAGTAAAGAACTGTTGATGTGATAGTGTACTACAGTGTACTACCATTATTTTCATTGCGGTTTTATTTTCTTGTTGACAAATCTGGCAATATGTTTTGGTAACATTTTTTGGAAGTAAACACTATCTTCATTGTGTTCCTGTACTTGCGTAGAAAACCCTGGTGGTGAGTTGGTCATATTGTATGGCAGTTAAATGCAGTGTTATTGTATTTTGGTTCTTGTGTAGATAACCCTGGTGGTGTGTTGGTGATAATGTGTAATTTTCAGATCCTGTCTTCATTGTGTTCCTCTTCTTGTGTAGATAACCATGGTGGTGTCTGACGATGGCCAACCACCACGGAGAACCACAGTAACCATGACAGTCAGTGTGCCCCGTGATCGCTTTAGACCAACTTTGAATCTCCCTGGCTCCATCACTACTATTGATGAGCGAATTGGCACCGGCTCTTTTATCACTTATGACCTGAATGCGAATGACGGCGACTTGAAGGTCTGTGTGTGTGTGTGTGGGCATGTTTGTGTGTGCAGCTCTGATAGTTACACTTTCCAGTGAACTTGGTGTTTATCTACCTATCTATCTATATATATATGTAGATAGATAGATACAGATTGATTCACATTTCCATGAAGTTTGGGCACCGCTCCACAAAATAACAGCCTAGGCCAGACAGTGCCCGCAGCAGCAAGCAGAAAAATATAAAGGAAATCATAAGACCCAGGCCACTGCAATTCCAACATTTATTTCCGTGCGAATTTTCGCCCGACTTGGGCTTCTTCAAACAAACTTCTGGTCGTAACCCGAGCAGGGAAAAAACAACAATATCCACACCAAGAGAACAACTCACAGGCAGAAAAAACACACTCACCACCTCCACACCCCATCCAACATACATATTCCCTCTCTCTCACTCTCTCTCTCTCTCCCCCTATCTCTCTCTCTTTGTTTTAGGAAACCCAAGTCGGGCGAAAATTCGCATGGAAATAAATGTTGGAATTGCAGTGGCCTGGGTCTTATGATTTCCTTTATATATATATATATATATATATGTGTGTGTGTGTGTGTGTATGCAGGTGGTGAAGGGTTTTCATTTTAATAATTTTTTTTTTTTTTCAATTTCAAATCTTTGCCAAGTCATTATTATGATGATGGAAGAATTGTTAACCTACACTTGTTTCCCCCCACTACTTAATTGTTCATATATATATATATATATATATATATATATATATATATATATATATATATATATATATATATGTGCGTGTGTGTGTGTGTTTTGTTTTTGTATGCTTTACAGTGTATGTATGTCTGTATTAGCCAACATTTTCCTTTAGTCATCGCCTCCACCGAACAGGTTACGTTTATGCTGGCGTCTGTTGGTTTGAATGTTTGTGAGTTAGCAGAATTACGCAAAAAACTTTTGAGACTATTTTAACTTAACATCATGACAAGATGGAACAGGCCCACAGATGACCAGGTTGAAAATTTCAGGACAGATCCATGGTGCAGCTCTTGATCAAACGGCTAATCCAGAGTAATTAAATGACAGTTTAAAAGAAATCAAAGGTCTGATCAAGAATTGTTTAGCATAATTGATGGCACTGAACATAAAGTTAATGTCAAAGTTTGATGACCATCAGACATGGTCATATATTTTCATGGAGCGCCAAAAGCTTTCTTGTCATGTAAACCAGTGTTTTGCATTCTGTACATTCTGTGACAAAAAATACACTGAGAGTAACTCCTTTGGTTCATACCAACTATTGCTTCCTCCTAGTCAAAACAGTACATTGTTTTAACTCATGAACTGACTTAAAAGGGTGGACACAAGATTTATTCAACTTCTGATTGCAAGATCTTATCAAGGAGTTAAATGGCATTGCCAATGTGAAAAAAAAAATTACAGATTTACCATTACATTATATGAGACATAGATACGTAATACATGGATGATTCTGGTAATCAACAGATGGTCATACTGAATGATGTAAGTGCTATGAAATATTTTGTGTAGAATTTGTTGACTTCTTCTTCATGGTCCCACTGGTGTTCTTTTTGAGATGATTGTTGGAAACAGTAGTTCCACCCCATTTTCAGTCTTGAAACTTTTCATTTAAAAGAAGTCTTAAATGGGAGGTGTGGAAGGAACATACACACTTTTTAATGCAGTCATATCACTGTTGCTTCAGTTTGAGAGTCAGCATGGGCTTTCTCAAGGATCGTTTTTTTCTGCTGAGGGATATGTTTTTACCTTCTTACTTCGCAAAGCCAGTCCCATGCATCATTTATGTCATTACATGGGCACTTGCAAAACTTTGCATGGCACAGTTCATGGGTTTGCCACTGTACCAACAAGAAAAAGTTGAACCTTTCTTTTGAACGATATTTTGAATCTTGGTCTGCCCCACATAGAACCATTTTGCAATAGAAATTGACGTCATTCTTGATCTCTTTTGTTTATATGAGTTATCACTTTTTTTCAAGGTTAGCATTTTTTTCCTCAAAGATTTCTGTGAGAAAATTAGTGACTGTAAGCCGGTGTATTGTCAGGTCATGCACATTTAGTTACTTCTACAACACAGATGACTAAAACTGCAGACTGAGTATTATCTGCTTTGCTTGTTGCAAAACGCGATGATATGTTCAGCCACAATGTAAGCCGGTTTTCTTCATTTTCATTGATTGATCTGCTTCCAGATTTATGTGACATAGTCATAAAAGATGGTAAGCATGAGGTCATTGGTTGGGTCTGGGAGAGGTTCATTGATTGGGTGGTGTTGAATGAATAAAATAGACACATGGAAAAAACTAATCAAGAATCAAACTAATTAAATAGTTGTGAAAAAACTGCTCAGGAATGGGGGGAAGTGGGGGGGTCGCAGAGCAAGGGTCACTCATGGTGAATATTATTGTATTTCAGTATTTGTTTGTTTTGTTTTTTTTCATGTGAATTTTAGTGTTAATGGAATGCTACTCACTGTTTTCACAACCTGTACCTTTCCCTGTATGTCCTTTCTTTTACTATTTTAGTTTGTCAGACAAAAGCGCATGAAGTGGACAAAAGTATGTATCAGCATGCACGCATATGCATACACATAGTCAGTGAACTCGCACACATATAGTATCACTTTAAAAAAATTAGAGAACATTAAATGAAAGGATGAATGAATGTGCACTGTAATCATGAAGTGTAGCAATTAACAGACAAGATTACATGGTGTTTGTGTGTGTGTGTGTGTGTGTGTGTGTGCAGGGGCCAGTTGATGTGTGAGATGGTTGGAGACTACCCAGCACCTTTCTTCTTCCAAGTGGTCAAAGATGGAAGAGACTGCAGAGTACAAGTGAAAAGATCACCATCCCTTGACCCTGAGGAAACTTTAACTTACTACGTAAGTTGCGTTGGTTCCTCTCACGATCATTTTATAGTGTATCCAACTGGCAAACTAATGGTGTTATACTACATGAGTTATATTGGCTCCTCATGTGTTCACTGTATTAGTGAACCCTTAATTTTCACGATTGTCATGGTGATGATTCATGCTGCGTTCATGTGCATTAGGAGAGAGGGAAGTGGATGAATGGAGAATTTCAGGGGTTTTTTTTTTTTTACTTTTTTTTTTTCTAAAACAGCAAAAATGCGGTTGAAAAAAATTTATTCAAATGAAATACCAAAGGGAAAAAGATTTCCTCAAAAGAAAGTCAGTCTGTGTTAGCAATGATACTCAAACTTCATTTGAAATGAAATACTGAAGGAACAAAAGTTCCTTTCAAAGAAAGTCAGTCTGTGTCAGCAATGAAATTCAAACTACACTGACCAGTGGCTTGATCACATATTCAGAAAATGAATGGAACCAGAGCATGCAGTTTGCTTTGGCACTAACAGCGTACAAGGCTAATGCTTCTTATTCCAAAATCAAACGTTACTCTTGTTTTTGTTTTTGATCCTTGGAGTTCAGTGCTGTGTCAAATCAGACCTTAAACTTTTCCCATTGTTGGGTTCTTGTCATTTGAGCCATGGAGGATATGATTATGAATTAGAGCCAGAGCCATCAGGTTTGTACCAAAGTGAAGGACCAAAGTGAAGGAGAAAGGCTTGAGTGCAACCAACCCAGTAGCTGGTAAAACGGACAAGATGATGAACTTTGATACACACAGAAAAAACAAAATGAACATGGTCATGTGATCTTCTGCCCATTGATGGGTTCAGAATGCCCAGTTAGCAGTAGCTTCTGCTCAGCTCAGTTGTACATGATTTGGAGTTGTATGGGTTGTTGACTAGATTAAGTCTGCTTTACTTCAGATATTTTTGTTCAGAATTAGATGTCAACTTCAAGTGATTCCCCAGTTTTGGTCAGGAATCATAACAAAACACATGGCTACAAAAAATGGTAAAATAAGACTCAGTCCTACAAATCCTCATGCACACTCAGTCATGTCGACATGCATCCACACACACACACACACACACACACACACACACACACACACACACACATCTCTACTCTCTCTCTCTCTCTCTCTCTCTCTCTCTCTCTCTCTCTCTCTCTCTCTCTGTCTTGCTTGCTAAAGGGAGTAACAACCATTCTTTTGCAGATGGAATCTAATGTTTTGGAAGTGGCAGCTTGTCAGCTGAAAAGCACAGCATCCGCATGTAACGGTTCCTGTCTGTGATTCTGTAAAAATCCCATACAGGACAAGAACTGTTGTCCTAGAGTTCAAATTATAACTTTTAAAAAAGATGTGCTGTTTCTGCTGTTAGCATGCACTCAACTCAGTGAATGAGGGAGACTGGAAGACTGTTTTACACAAAAACTGTTCAGTATTTTTTTTCTCCTGAATCTGAAATTGTTTGTTAAAAAAACAGGTGCGTGTTCGTGCTTGGGACAGTGCCTATCCAGAAAACTACATTCAGGATGTTCTTACTATCAATGTGGAACGCAACAAGGGTAGGCCACAGTTCAATGACCAGAGCTTCCGTGTAAAGGATGATACTCTACCTGGCACCATTGTCTACACGCTAACTGCTTCGGATTCAGATAATGTAAGTTGCATTTTGATGAGTGTAAATTTCAATATATAGGGTAAGTGTAAGTAGTATTTTGATATGCATAAGTGTGTGTGTGTGGGGCACATGTGTTTGTGCACATGAATGTGAATATGTGTGTGTGTGTGTGTGTCTACACCTGTTTCAGCAACCTATGCCATCAGGCAGTGGTTGTAATTTTAATCAGTTATTCTTGAGTATTAAGTATCACTGAAAGCAGTGTGTGTGACACAGTTGTCACAGGGGATATTAAAACTTAAAGCAGGATTCTGTAGTTCACCATTTCATCCTAAATAAAATCTGGAGTAGTAATGCTACGTAAGGCACATTAAGCCAGTAGAAGTATTTGGTTTGCAGTACTAAAAAGGTGTTGAGACCTACATATACGAGTTTACAGCTTTTTTGAATTAGGACAGAGTTGATGATAATGACTATACTATACAGTTTTGTTTTGATAATTGTTAGATCATGTATGTTTGAAATATGGACCCCAGGTTGATGTTAACATGCTTTATAAGGTCCAGTTATTTTAAGAAATGGTGAGAGGGCATAATTATATTGTTGATATACTGAAGAAAGACAGAATGAACAAAACCATTTTTGTCCTTTTTTGTTAAATGTGGTCATAGAGCCTTGGCAGATCAGTCATATGCCTGAGCAAACAAAGCCATAATGATAAAACTTTCTTGTCCAGTTTTGTTAATTATTGGTAGAGAGCTATGATTTTCTGTTATAAGCCTGACGAGGCATGGAATTCATGTAAAGAGGCTGTCAGAACATGTCTTGTGGGGCAAGTACCAACTGTAGAGGAATGTTACATGCTTTGTACACAGTAGAAACCTTTAAAGGAGCCTTTCTGCCATTTTCAGAAAACTATGTCCTCGCATCTGCTGGAGGAGGCTGTGGTGGGGGGGCATTGGTTGGTTGATTTGCTTTTAATTTTGTACCTACAGCTACACCATATCTGTCTTTGTGCAGGATCCACTGAGATTCTTCTTACTGAATCCTACTGAGGAGATACAGCGGACCTTTTATGTTGGCGCTGATGGTAGCGTCATTCTGTTGCGAGAGCTGGAGGATTCTGATAACTCCTTTACATTTACTGCACGAGTGACCGATGATCGTGGGCAGAACACAAAGACAGATGATGCCTCCGTAACTGTTGTGGTTCAGCATGTCAAAACCTCACCAGTGTTTGTGAACACTCCTTACACACGTGATGTCAAGCTGGACCGACCTGTGACCAACGACGCCATTCTGCAGGTGTCTGCGGTGGATGACAGCCTGCAGGTGGGAACATCGATGGCAAATTTTGCTCTGTTATCACATGTGTCGGTCTCTTGTCTCTAGCCATGATTCAAGATCTTAGGATTTACTTTTATTAATGATAATGCTTATAACTGTTTAAAAGTTGCAATGTTTGTCACTTGTTCATTAACTTCGCAATCTTTTATTAAACTTTTTGCTTTAATTCTAAAGCATTGAAGCTTACAGAATCACTTTGCCAGCTTTAGCTGTGTGGTGAAGAAGCTGTCAGATTCACTCCATTAAAATTCATTTATTTACCTTTTCACTGTGTGAGTATATGCACTATATATGTCAGGGAATAAATTGCCATGTTTCACTTTACCTCCGAAAGCAGTTTAAGAATTATCACATTTTGCCCAATTACTTAATAGATATTAGAGACTTTTTCCTGTTAGTCCTGAAATTACTTGTTAATATCCTTTTTTGATGTATATTTACCAGTTCCCAGACTAACACCTTCACCCTTTTCACTCTGTAGTATGCGAGAGGTGATTACAGATAGTCTTGACTAACAACCTGGAAAGACTGTCTCTTTCATTGGTGTCTCTTTCAGCTTGGTCTTGGAGTGGGTTGAAACTCTATCCACCTTCACATTGATCATGACTTACACATAGCTTTCAAGCCTGTTTGTGGAGTGTTGCTTCTCCACACTGCATACAAAGTTTCTGGAAAGGCTTCCCCCAGTCATTGTTGGTTTTGATTTCCTGAGTGTGGTTGGCAAGAACCAGCTTGGCTTTTTGGAAGGCATAGGCATGTTATGTTAGGCTTAGAGACTGAAGTGTACTTCAACTACACAGTTTAAACACCTCTAATGTAGCTGTCTCTCTAAGCTAGTCACCTGTCTGGCTGGTCCAAGTACAAAAATGTTGTCGGGGTCTAGAAACCTTTACAGATTGTTCATGTAGAGAAAGATAAAAATGAATTAATATGCAGGATTTCCACGAGGGAAAAAAGTGATAAGCTGTTACATAGTAGTGGAATATTAAATATGCATCTGTTGAGTGCTTTTTATCTGTTTTTGATTTGGAGAAACTGCTATCATGTTTGCTTGTTTTTAAACTGGAAGCATATTTAAAAAAAAAAAAAGCTGTAGGCAGGTTCTCTTGGTATGCTCTTTCTTCTTATTTCTTTACCTTCCTCTCTTTTTTCCCTTCTGCCTTTGACCACCACTTCATTTCTGTTGATTCCAGTCCACATCTGTTCATTTGTATGTGCCCTGTTGCTTCCCTGATCTTGAGGTTTTCCTTTGTCACACTGGCTGCTTCCTGAACTTTCCATTGTCAGCTAGTGTGGGCTGGGCAGATCCTCAAGGTCTGACCAGCGCGTTGGGCTAATGCGTAGGTCAGACATCAGCTGATTCATAGCCACGAGACCCTCTTCTTCAATTGTCTCATCTTTGTTGCTAATTCATATATCCATCAGCTTCAAATCATGCGTAGTGTGGTCTCAAAACTTGGCAGATGTGGTGTAGCGTATATATGGACTAGTCCGCACACAGTGACGCCCTCCTTGATGAAACTGAAACTGTGGGCTGGACTGATCTAACACCATTTTTTTTCCAGGAGTCCTCAAGGACAGTTTGTAATCTTGCTTGTCTAACTTGGTACTCCTTGAGGATGGGTGTTAGGGAGAGCTGCAACTTGCCTTGGGAAGTAAGAGTGCAATGTCTGTGAAACCTGGTACCGCAAGCCATGTCTTTGTTCTGCTCATTGAATCTGGGCTACTTTGATCCCACAGTGCTAGTGCTGGTATTTCTGTATCCATAGAGACCAGAGAAACGGAGGGATGGGCATCAGCTGCAGACACCAGACCTTGTATTTGCTAGGAAATCCACACTGGTTTGTTCTCTGCAGACTTTCTTCTACCATGTGCATGGTTTTCATTCCAGTGTCTTGTTATGTATATTTATGTGCCACGCTTGTTCACATTAACAACAGCGAATGTCTGGTCATTTGCAGGGTGACATGACATATATCCTGAACCCATTTGGAGATGCTGGCAGTTACTTCAGACTAGAATCCAATGGAAATTTGGTTTTGATCAAAACACTAACAGATGATTCAGCTCGACCAGCACAGTACATTGTAAGTGTTCTTCATAATTTCATTGTGACATTGTCTGCATATCTGGTTCCTAATCTGTCTTGGTTTGTGTGTATTTTGCCTTTTTATCTATACTTCTATTACTATCATTTTATTGTCTTGTTTCAACAGTATTTGTATAGTATGTCTATCTAGATTTAAAAGGATTGTTAACAAACTGTGTGGTTATGTGTGCGTGTGTGTGTTGTTTAGAGTAAGATGCTCATGTATGCTCTTTGTTCCAAGTAAGAAGTTTTAATTGTGAGGTTGTCTAGTCCATCTAGAGCCCTTAGGAGGATTGTCAGCAAGTATGTATTTATGCGGGGGGGGTGTGCTGGTTAGAAAACTTCTCTCTTTTCAATATTTATGTGCAGTGTTTCTCATGATCTGTTGTGTGTTTCTCGATGCTTTCAGATGTTGGTGGAAGCCTTTGATTCTTTAAACAAGGATGACAGGGTGTCTGAAGTGATAACGATCAATGTTTTACGCAACAACCATGATCCCAGATTTACAGCATCTGGATACACTGCCACCATCTATGATTATGACGGCCTGGGCGTGTTCGTTGGTGCTGTGTCTGCAACTGATGATGACATCCAGGTTGGTTTCTCAGGGTTTTGTCAGTTTGTTTTTTTCATTAACAGGTGCACTGGGCATTCCATATGACTACTTTTTTTAAAAAATGCACATATTTGTTGATTTGGTAGAAGTTAATGCAGGGCTGGTTTTTTTCATCAACAGGTGTGCTGGGCATTCCAGATGATTCCTTTTTTTTTAATGAGCATATTTGTGTTAATTGAGTTAATGCAGGAACAGTTGTATTCTCAATTATTGTAGATGAAAGGATGCAGAATTCATGTTTTGTAAGCTTTTTTCTTTTCCACAAGGAATTTAGAGTAGGAATGAAAAAGGATAGGGAGAAAAAAATCTAGATTTTCATCCAGTGCCTCCCTCTCCTTGTCCTCCACCCTTCTGTCTCACTCTCTGTCTGATCCTTATCACCCCTGTGGTCAAGCTTTTCTCCAGACTTGCTTTGGATTCATGATAGGAATTGCCTCGCTCCTCCGTGGTCAGATTTCTTTACTTTAGATTGATTTCTGCAGGGAGTTGGCATACCTATCAAAAAAAGATGTATTTCAAATATGTGAGTAGTTGAAGATGGTGCCAGTAAGGTGGCTGGTAGTTGAGGGCCATGTGGAGTATATGAAGTGAGCATGTTTGATCTACATCTTTAGGATTATAAGGATTAGATTCTTTGACAATAGAACCTTTCAGAATCTTGTGAAATTTGATCTGAATCTCTGTAATTATTTTCAAATGTCAAGTCTTCTTCTGAGCTGTTGCTTATCTTGGTGTGCATGTGTCTTTACTGGTGTAGTGCAAATTGTGTTTGTTCCCTTTCAGGACCCAGAAAACAGGATTGTGTACAGCCTTTCAGACGGCCGCAACCCTGTGGATTATTTCAGCATTGATCCTCAGAGTGGAAGAATCTCTGTGAAGAAGAGGGTGTCTGAGGACCCAGCAAAACCACCTACTTACATGGTAAGACCTCCCTTTAGACTCTGCATTTGCTTGCTTTTTTTAAATTTTTATTTACATGTGCAGTTTTATGGGTATTTATTTACCATCAGTGCCATTAGTGTGTGTTGAACATTTAGAGTGGGTAGGGAACAGTTGAATGCTATCTGTGCTATCAAGGGTCCAGCATTCAGCAACATGTCAGTTTGTAGCTCAGTTTATTTTCTGCTGATGGTAAAGAGCCTAAAATTTGAAAGATGTTTACTTGTGGCCTTGCAGGTATTTAGGTCTTCTTAATTTGGTGTGCTTGCGTCAGTGAACACATGGATTCAGTAAGGCCATGAGGGGGGCTGTAATAGCTCAATGGCAGAGCACCAGACTGGTGGTCATGGTGATCCTGGGGTTGCAGGTTTGAATCTCCACCAGGCCGTTTTGATAACAGGAGATTTTTCCCTCGGAGTTGTCAGTTCTGACTCCATTTCCCATACAGTCCTTCAAATGAGACTATAAACTGAGGTTCCATGTGTGAACACGCGCATAACATCGTGCACACATGTAAAAATCCCATCACCAACTTTCGGAAGAGAAGGCCAGTTTGGCCGTTTGTATGGATGACTCGTTACACACAGCATGCACCTTCCCCCGAGGTTGGAGTATGGCTGCCTTAATGAGATAAAACACGGTCATACACACAAAAAACTCCACTTCTTTTCTTGGGTAGATGGGATTAATCCTTGCCTGTTACAGGAATGTCTGCAGGAGTATCAGCCAGTGAACGTAGAAAAAAGAAAGAAAAATAAGGGCATGAGAAGGGCAACTATAGGACTTACTACTGTAGACCACTAAATATTGATCTGCAGCCATCTGTTTGTGTACGTAAGACATTCCTTAGTGGTCATCTTGTTTCAGCCTGGATCAGAAGTCAACTGCATTGTTAATGAGCTAGGGGGGTGAAGCCATTTCCCGTCTTCAGGTGTATCTATGTGTGTATATGAACTAAGTACATTAACCCTCTTGTATTCAGATTCTCTGAGGCCAAATTCCCCCAAGTTTTCAGATTTTTTTTGGTGAATTTAGACTTAAAATGGTATGTATGGTTCATGCTTCACTACTACCAAAAATAAACCTCTAGAGCTACGAAATTCCGCATGTATGGTCACAAGACTTTGTTCTATACTGTGAGCAAGATTTTGTGTGTCTCGAGGTGAAAGGTCATGTCACTGTCACCAAAATGTCACCCAGTGTGTCACATGCAATGGTGACAATTCTAACACAGCACACCAACATGCAGTTATCCCATGCACATGCATGTTAGTGTTGTAAAATGAAAGCTGCAGCCTAAGTGAGATGATCTGTCTTCTGTCTGTCTGCCTGTTCAGTCCCCACAGGTAATCCACAGGATGTCACACACAACTAGTGTCAATTGTCACTACTGAACAGTTACTGTAGATTCAAGCACAGTTCCTCATTGTTTTTCTGTCACTGTTCTAAGCACCTTATACATGTCCATATGTATTTACACACTGTATAGCTGTACAGTGAGGAAATTGAGTAGAGTGTCACTACCAAGTGTCATCAAAGCACTGTCGCCATAAACTACAGGTAAGCATATATATACGTACACACAAACACAGAGACTAGCAAACTGCCCTACTGTTGAGCCACTTTCTGCCCATGGTAGTCATGGAAACAGTCATTCTCATGAAAGCATAAAGGCACCTGGCAGAAAGAACACATATAAGACGTTTCTACGCGACGTCTCTTAGTTGTCATAGGGAATAATCAGTACAGAGACGTAGCCCCGCATTTCGTTAGGTGTTGTGTCGAACCACAGGGAGTCAGGTGTGCCCTAAGCTGATTGTTTTGAGAGTATCTGTTAGTTTCTTCTGCTGGTAGTTGAAAAAATATGAGAGGTAGAAAAAAAGAAAAAATCTAGTGCGGTGGCAGTGTTCGGCAGTGAGTGCGCAGGGCCTATCGGCTGTTGGAATGCAGCCACGTTGGCAGGATGTGTAGCTGGTCGCCATTGTTTTGCAGAACGGCGAGTAGCTCGTTGTTCTCAGGGTTGCTTTCACCATTTTCCTCTCCTTCATTGGTGCCGATTTCAGCATCATTCTCTTCTCCTAACTCTCCATTTTCATACTTCTCTAATTCTTGAATAATTTGATCCCACTCCTCCACTGAATACTCGGGAATATCATTCAAACTCGCTGTTGCTAGCAGACGACGCCATTGTGAAAATCGGTCAGTCTCACGCACAACTCTTTGCTTGCAGTTTCTCCTCTTTCTTAGTGAGTGGAAGTGGTGCCAGCATCCAAAAATAGTGCTGCCACATTACTGGGCTATAGTGGGAAATCCCCAACAACCTTTAGTGGCTCTCAGAGTATTTTCACGGAGTCAGTATGTGATGGAAAAGTACCATACACATGCAGCGGGCAGCTCCTGTCTGCAACCGTAATAAATACAAGAGGGTTAATAAAAAAAAAACAGGATTGAGCCAGTGATGGTGTTGCTGTAGCTGTATGTGTAGATGTAAATGAAATAAATACATGAATCAAGAGAACCATGGATGTGAAGCTGTGATGCCATGTCCTCAGTAGTGTTAGGTTACTATATATGTGTGTGTGTGTGGGATGAATTACGTACATACATGAAAAGAACCATGATGAGCAAAGGTGTGATGCCATATCCTGACTGTGTCTCTGTGGCTGTATTTGTGTATATGGATGAACTTAGTACTTAGATGAAAAGAACCATAATTGAGTTAGGATGTAAAGGGATGTTATGGGTTAGATATCATGTCCCTGCTTTTGGTGCAGCTGTACGTGACGGCCCGTGACAGTGCACTATCTCCTCGCTCTGCCCACAACTACTATGGTGGTTACTGTCATTCGCAAACCGCAGCCCCACGTTCTTCACACCCATCTACAACGGCCAGGTTGGGGATGATCAGCCAGTGGGTGCTACAGTGATCACAGTGTCAGCCAATGATCCAGATGCACAAGTTGTTCCAGTAAGCAGTTTCAGCAGACTGATGTTCGCATGATGATCTGTGTCTTTAAATGTCTAGAATGGTTTAGAAGAAACTGTAACTCACCAATGGCAAAAACAAAATATTAGATTTTCTAGTGCTGCTTCCACCACTTCCATCAATTCCAACAACTGTTCCACTAAACATCATCAACATTGAATGTTCTCATGCAGTTCTAAATCTCGGCTTTCTGTTTGATGATGATCTGACATTAAAGCAGCATGTTAAGGAAACGTGTAAAGAGGTGTATATTGAAATCGGATGTATCGGTTCCATTCAGCCGTATCTCACAGTTGACATTGGCGAAAAGCCAGTAAGCTGTTCCATCCTGTCCAGACTGGTATGTTGTAGTTCCTATAAGCCAACCCGGTCATTTACAGATCTCATAAGACCATACACATCAAGCCACTTCTGAAAAAGACTTGGCTGGCTTCCAGTAGAACAGAGAATTCGGTACATTCAGATCATTGCTGGAAAGGCTTCTCCATATTTATGTAAGCTACTTGAGACCTACGCTCTGTCCAGAACTCTTCAGTGTACTGCTGAATGTAGAACATTTTGCTAACCCCCTATGTTGAAAAGAAAAACAAAGGAATCCAGAGCTGCTTTCTGTCCGTCTTCACTCTTCTTTCCCACCTTCAAATTTGAAAAGGCACTGAAGGCACTTTTTCAAGCAAGCTTTTAGAAAGCTCCCAGTGGATTTGCTGTTTTTACCATTTGTATATGTCTTTGTGTGCATGCATGCGTTAGTTTGTGTGTGTGGGAGGTGTGTTTTGCTTAGATGTTACTGAGTTTGAGGTAGATAAAGTGTGTGTGTGTGCACCGCATGCGTGTGTGTGTGTGTGTGCTTTTGAGTGTGTGTGTGTGTGTGTGTAAGCCTGTGTGTGTGGAAATGTGCCTTGTGAGTGTTGTATTAATATGCAAGACTGGTCTATGTAAGTAGTTCATGTATTTCAAAATGTAACTGTGTGTTAAATGACAAAATATGTTGTATGGTCTTAAATTTATTTTAACTATAATATCTGTTGTGTAATTTGTCTTATTATAATTATCTTCTTTTTTTACATTTTTGTGTACTGTATATTGTAAAGCGCTTGGGCTTCCAAAAACATTTTATAAATTTCCATTATCATTATTATCAAAATTGTGTCCATGCTTCTATTACTCTGCCCATTATGTGTGGAGACACTGTTTGCCTGGGTCTTTATTTCTTGATGCTAATGCTCTTTTTTTTTCTGAATCATCAGCTGTACTACTTGACTAACTCTTTAAAAACTTCAGCTGCAAAAATTGATTAAGAAATGGCTTCCTTGGAACAGCACATGAGCTTCAACATTGAAATTACCATGGATGTAATCAGGTTGAGTATAATGCTGAATTTCTTGGTAAGGGTGGGTTGACTTGTCAAAAGTGTGATTGATTTAGATACAATGCATTAACTAGGACATGGTTGTAAAATTTGTGTGTGTGTGTGTGCCAGATTTCTCGAAATGGCCAGCTGTCCTACCGCATCATAGAGAGTTTGGCACAAGAATATTTCAACATCAAGACTGATGATAATGTGGGTTACATTCGCCTATCACGGCCAGCCAGCGACTTTGCTCAAACTAATTGGGATGTAAGTATTTAATGTTCACAGGGTGACTTAGTGATCAAAGGAGGAGTTTTAATCGAGATTGTCTGGGCCAACTTGTGCCCTGAGAAGGATTGTCCTTGAGTATGTATGTATGTATGTAGATCAGCGTGCATGAATGAGAAAACGTATCTCTTTTCAGTATTTAAGCATAGCTGTTTCTTATGATCTGTTGTGTATTTCTCAATGCTTTCAGATGTTTGTGGATACTTTTTATGGATGCATTTAAAGCTCTGGTATTTTTAGGGCCATCAGGCAAAGTTCTTGTTTATTATGGAGCAAGACGACTGTCTCCGTGCAGCATTAGATTGTTCAAGCAAACATCAGTCAAAATTGATAGTGTAGGATGTTATGAGCTGAAAGCTCAGAAAACCATTCAAGAATTTTCATAGGTCAGTATTCTAATTCACCATGGCATTTTAGATAGAGGAGTGTGAAGAGAAGAAAATATTACTCATGTAGAAGTGGGCAAAGCAAAGCTCTTTAAGCTCTGAGGGCTATAGACAGACACACAGAAACAAAAAAATCATCTTGACAGTGTGAAATCTGTAGAATCAACACTGACAGTAATATTTTCCATGAAGATTGCACCTAACAAAAACACTTGTCACAAGTCTGAACTTTTGTTTACTGAGTTCATTATCAACACAATAATGGCAATATGCCAGTTGCCAATATATAATTCATTTTGAACTTGTTAGCAACCATTTAAGTACAAACATAATATTTCTTGAAATATTAGTTTTGTGAAATACTAGACCAGAAAAAGGGCATCTGAATACTTTCTGAGATGAATTTTGCTCTCAAATCATGTAAGAAGTCTGCTGATTGACCCTGACCCCCACCACAGCCCGTTGGGTGCTCTGGGCAATCATACATTTATGGCTGCTGCTACATCTGAAGTTCATCAGTGGGTAAATTTAGAGATCAGGCAATTGATACACTTTCTCTGATTGAGATCAGTACTAATTATGAAAAAACAGACATGTGATACTAAAGTTTTAAACTTCCTGCCATGAATGAATAGTATTATTCTGTGGAGCAAAGCAAATAAAGTTTTAAACTTCCTGCCATGAATGAATAGTATTATTCTGTGGAGCAAAGCAAATGTCTCTGAAAGGGTTTTTGGTACTTGAAAACTGTTGCATTTCCCAAGCACGCTTCTAGCCCCTTTCAAAGAATATACATGTGTGCGCACACACACATAGACACACTCTCTCTCTCTCTCTCTCTCTCTCTCTCTCTATCTCTCTCTCACGTGCTCATGCACGCACATGCACACACTCACACACACACACGCACACATACACACACAAGCATGTAAACGACACACACAAGCGCAGTCACATTTGCATTCACAAACATGCTTACATTCTCAGTCTTCATACCTTTCAGTCCTTCAAAGCATGTCACAGTAACCATGTAAAATCACAAAGTAGTAATTACATAAACTTGGTTTTGTGCTCTATACTCATACATGCAGACTCTCACTTTTTCTTGATTAATAATTCTGTGTCGTGTTTTACTATAAACAGAATGATTGGGCTGAAACTGTTGATAAAGAAGTAAAAAGAAAACTTCTCTGCTTTTTTTTTTTTTTTTTTTTTTAGACATTTGCTCTGATCAAACCATTTTCTTATTCTCTTTTATCCAGCAACTGGACAATCACCATATAATGGGATTACAGAGGGGAAAGTGGTGTCATTGTTTTTCTGTCGCCAGTTCACTGTGGAAGCTCATGACAATGGCATACCACAATTGTCAGCGACGGCCAGCGTCCAGCTCAGAGTCACCGTCACACCACCGATTCAGTTTAACCCCAACTTCCGACAAATCGAACTACCAGAGACCACACCTACAAGACAAACTGTTACCACTGTTCAGGCCATTGATCCTCTGCAGGTACGTCCTATTCTGATTAATACTCATGAGTTAACGATAGGGATGCTTGACCTTCGAATTATACAATGAATTAATTCAGTGATAGCCAACATAATTCATGAACTGACACAGTGGGTTAGCCACAATTATAACTAACATTATTCTTGAATTAATAACAATAATGTTTTCAATATATAAATGATAGATAATACCTAAAAGGAATCGTATACAGTATTCTTCCTGCCTGTTCTTTTAAACTGTTATGTTTGCTCTCATTTCCCCTGTGTTGCATTTCCCAAAGCTTGACCTAGGTACTCCAAAGTGATTTTTAAAGTGTTTTTGACTATTGTTTTCAACAGGTCAAGGTTATAGAACAACTTAAAACTAAGAAAATTATGTAAAATTATAGCTGTACCTTAATTAGGAGCGAAGTTATGTTTTTTTTTAAATGTTTTATTTTCTTACGACAGTAGGAATTCCCCTTAAGGTTTGGAGGGCCTGTAACTTGGCCATTTGGCAAGTGACACGTCTGAAACTACAGGTGATTGATGTCAGCTACCTGTAATATACACTGAATTTTTTTTCAGACCTGAGGCTCCTACAGAGTCTGACTACCTCACTTCTAAAAATGCCCAATTCTTCAATTCAACTTATTTTTTCCATATCAGCAAGCAAAACAAATTATAAAATGACACATCTCTGCTTTCAGTTGACATACAAACATGTAACTTGATTTAGAGAGAACATGCAGATAGGGAAGAGGCTGAATATACAAAAGACACAGTCATGTACATCCCAAAAGGAAGCTTCTAGAATATACCCAAGAGAAGCTTTTCTTTCAATAGACACAAGTCTTGTTTATGTGGAATGAAAATATAGCTGGAGGAATTTTGTGTGTGTGTGAAAATTTTCACCCTTGTCTACTAAAGATCTGGGGCAAAGGGACTACACTGGAAGCTTTGCTTCTATGACAGTTAGCTGGTAAGAGGTATAGTTCGTCTCTCTCAACACACATGATTGGTTTCATTCTCAACAGTATTGACAACAGAAGGATCTAATGTACTTGATGAAAATGGGGAGACGGTTTGAAGAAAACAGATGTGTAATGGATGTGTGTATATAAACCTGAGCAGGTATGCACAGCAAGGTGTATATGCAAATTGTTACACAAAAATTTTTTCGGTGAACTCGCCTCGGCCACAGTGCATGACACATCATATGATTTCAAGTCATTTTCAGTCATGCCTACACTGAATGTTCCTTAACAGGAGCAGTATTAAGAAATTTCCAGTGCAAGCGGCTTACATGGCAACTGTTGAGTCAGTGCCTCCAAAGCTGAATCCTCAAGTTTAATTCAATTTGCATGTTGGTTTCACTCTTCTCAGACAATTTCTGCCTTAATTTTCAGGTAGTTAAAAATCAAGTTCAGGATTGCAATGCTTTACCTTGAGATTCAAGCAAAAATTATTAGGATTCCACAATCAATGACATTTTCTTACATGTTTGTGATATGTATACATGGAAGCAGGGTAATATTCCATCCATGTTCCTTTGTAAAGAAGAATAATTGGCTTTATTTTCTCTAGGCAATCCACAAAACTGTCAATGAAACCATGTTTTCAGGTGTTTATCTTTTTTGCTTTTGTTTTTGTCTGGTTTTTGTCAAATCTTCACTTATGCTGTTTTCTGTTTTCCTAACTGCTGCACAGCAACCGCTGGAGTACGTCATTCAGGGGGATGGCCAAGCCCCAGAGTACTTTGATGTGAACAAAACCACTGGTGAAGTCTTCTTGAAGAAGTCCCTGACAGAGGATCAACTCAAGGCTGCTGAATACAGGGTCAGCAAATGATTCACATTGTCAGCATGATATTAATGACAAGATTGTTCTGGATTTTCAGTACTTATAGATTGTTGATATTGCTGAGAATCACAAAGAAAATATCATAGCAATACATAAACTGACAATATTTTTGAAAAAGAAATCTTTTTGCTGATTATATCTTGTCAAGAGTTGGCAGCCTCACAGAATGAGTTCATGAGTATTTGATGGTGTTAGGTGAGGGTGGGAGATGCAGGGGCTGTCCTGGTTGTGCAAGCAAGAGAGGTATTAAGGTGACTGAAGATTCTCTGAAAACTCTTCTGAAGGTTCTGTGCTGTGATTAACAGAGGCTTTCAGTCAACAGCAATTAGTTATTGATTCACACCTCCAAAAGTATGGATTGTGCTGTCATGAAAGCATCATACTGGCAACAGAATAGGAGACTTAGAGAGGAAGTTAAGACAAGGCTGTGTTATTGGTGCTTGTTGTAGGGTTGAAACTGGCACACACGGCATTAATGGAAATTTGGAGAGATGGGGGTAAAAAATTAAGTCACCATGGTGTGCCTTGTGCAACGATCAGCAACAGCAGATTGCAGCTGTGACACTTTCAGATACATGCACAGGGTCCATACAGGTCATGGAAATCCAGGAAAGTCATGAAATTTTAAAAGTTATTTTTCAGAGCTGGAAAGTTGTGGAATTAAGTTCTAAGTCATGAGAGCAGGTGGGGAGTTAAAAATGAAGCCTTCAAAAAACATAAATGCTGGATGATAGGTGTCACAGAACTGAGCTTGAGAAAGTGGTGAACGTGGGAGGAAAAATCGTTGGTGAGAGACAAAAAAGTCTGAGTGAGCTGTACAGGTGCCGTGTTGTTTGTAAAGCGAAGAAGATTGCCTGTGACCAGACCCACGTTCTTGCAAATCAGTATGACCTTCTTCAGTCAGGACAAAGATATCGATCGGTTAAATGCAGAAGTGTCAGATTTAAACAAAGTTTTATTCCCCTGTCCATTGATTTTATGAACCGAGGAGATGTTTTAATTGAAATCCAAATCCCTTTATATGAATGTATGTCATATGTGAGAAAATGGGTAATGTGACTAAATTATTGTGTTTATTTGCTGTGAATGTGTGTGACCACAAATTAATTTCTCAAATTGAGATAATAAAGTTTACTCGACTTGACTTGACCATTTCAGTCATTATGGTAAGAGTAGAAATACATTGTATGTGTGAAATCTTACAGATTTGTATGTCGGGTAACTGCTCTTAATCTCAGCAGCATGTTGACTTAAGAAAAGCAAAAGTCACTTAGAATTATCTGTCTTACAGGAGTTTCTTTTAAGGGAGTGTTTTGCATTAAAATGATGAAGATGACCGAATTCAGCCTTAACATCAAACACATTCTGTGAGATGTTTGGAGAAATAAACAGCATGAATGCCACTGGAAATGGAGGCCAAAGAGTTCAGAGGAATGAGTTTCTGCCATAAGAAAATTCCTCCAAAATTTGTTACTAGCCGTGTGCTAATTTGAAAAAAAAAAAAAAAAAATGTTAACACTTGTAGGTTAACAAATATAGTCAAACATCTTTATTGCAAAGGTTGATGTGAATAAGTAAATATACTTCAGGATTTTGAAGTGGCAGATATTTGAGTGTGCGAGAAGAATGAAACAGTTGATCAAATTAAATAACTTGTTACAGTTTATAAGAATATGGGGATTTTTGCTGTGTTGTTATCCTTTGTGTTTAGTTTTGTGTTTGTCTGCAAAGCTCGTGATGTAAATGTTTTGTTCAATATCTGTCATTTTGGTTTGGGAGGGGGAGTTGTACTGTGTATATCTCTCTTTGGGTCATTTCATGTGATGTCAGTATTTGTTTATCTTGGTATATGCATTGGTTTACATTTGTTTTACGTACGATCAGTCCCCCCGCCCGCAACCCCACTTGAAAACAACACCAAAAAAAAAACCCAATGACAACTAAAACATTAGATCCCCAAATGAATGCATGACATGTGTTTCAATGCCATTTTCACTTGGATATGATTTTAAATTATGCTACATTAAACAGAATTGAAGTAAACTGATGGTGATGTCAGCTCTCCTCAAATTTTGTATTTCAGATCCGTGTTGTTGGTTATCGAGCATCTGATCAATCACAGAATGCAGAAATGTACATAACTGTCATCGTTAACCGCAATCCCACTCAGCCCCGCTTCTTGGGACCATATGTCTTCAACATCTCGGAAGAAGAAACCTTGGGAAGAGTTTTTGGCACAGTCAATGCAACTGACCCTGACCTGATTCGGTGAGTGCCCCAATTTTGACAGTGATTGTCATCCTTTGATTCGATCTTCTATCCAGTAATTCATATCACTTGGATTCAAAGAGGCTCATTTTATATCAATACCTGAGTGCACACTGACATGCATGTGCTGGCGTAAGATTGATTTTTCATATTTGCAGTCATATTTTCTGTCATATTTTCAGCGCTTTAAGGACAAGTTTGACTAGTGTATGATTGAGGCACATACTCATTTTTCACAATGTTTGTAGCTGTCATATTTTAAGTGCTCTGAAAAACAACTTTAGCCAGTTGATCACAGCACACTTTCTCTCATAATACTTGCAGCTCTCTCTCATATTGTCAGCAGTGTGGAAACTGTGCCCTACAGTGTGATTGATAAACACCCATACCTCTAGCACCCCTTGAATGTTTTTTCTTTTATTGTTTTTTTTCTCAGGGAGATGCTGGGAAGCTGCAGTACTACATTGTACCTTCAGCCAGTGTTCCAAACAGTGCTGGCTTTTATTTACTACATCAATATCGACACAGGAGACCTGAGTGTTAAGCGGATGCTGAAAGAGGATTCAGACAAGACACCATTGTACAAGGTGAGTGGATGTGTATGCTGTGCTGCAGAATTCAGGTAAGGTCTCATGCCTGCTGTGGTGGTGCTGTTTTTTTTCATTAGCTTCCATGATTTGGTCCATAGCAAAACAGTTTTTTGACTTGTAAACTATATGTTTATTAATTCTGTATAACTTTTGTTTATTTACACATTGCAGATCCGAGTGAGAGTGCAAGACAGAGGCGTTCCAGTACAACAGGCTACAGTGACGGCCGATGTGTATGTGATGCGCAACCCCAGAAGCCCCAAGTTTGACAAGTTTGTGTATGAGGAAACCATCGATGAGGACTACAGTGTCAATCTCAGTATCTCTGAAAGTCAGCGCCCCCGATCCTGACGGGGTAAGAATACAGTACTTTGATGTTCCACTGACTGGTTGAACACACTGAATCAGCTTTGTAACACAGTCATATTACCTCTAAATGAATGGCATGAACAAATTATAGTTGATCGGCTTTCTAGTAACTCAATCTCTATCTCTTGTTTTTTTTTTTCGTCCAGGTTACCGTCAGTCAGTCTGCTTTCAAACTCTGTTACAGGCTTACATTTTTGTAAGAGAGAAAATTCAGTGGAATATTTAGTAATGATCTGTCTTTTTGTTGTTCGTTTGTTTGTTTGATTGTTTGCATGTTTTTTTAAGATGAGTAGTGATGAATATGTCAACTTTCAAGTGACTCCATATGTGTGTTCAGGACCCTGTCACCTACAGGATCATGTCAGGAGGCGACGGAGCTTTCTACTTCCAAATTGACAATAACGGAGTTATCTCACTGCAGCGATCTGTACAGGCTGTTGCACAGCAAATGTTTGAGGTCAGTCCTACTTCACTTTCCCTTTGATCACGAGTACTGTCATCAGGATTTAAGGTCTGTAGTAAGAGTACGCCATCTGCTTATCCATAATTCTCCATCAATGTTTGTATGTATCTTGTTCATTCAGTCATTTGGTATGGCTATTTTATTACATCAATAATGACATTTGTGTTCAAATGTTTTGTTTTGAAATGATGTGTGGTTATGATTCATATGAGTGACTACTGTTTATAGCCTGTTTTGATACTTTTCCATATTTAATCATGATTTTACTTATTTATTTTGGCAGCAGCAGTTGCAAATGAAACCTTTGTTTGTTGAACAGCAATTTTTTTTTCTGAATCTGACACTGTCCTTTCAAATGCTCAGTAAGGGTGATAATATGACAGTTATAAGCATATGTGTGTGCGTGTGTGTACATATACATAAATATGATTAGAGAGAGAGGAGAGAACAGGTAAGTGTGTGTGTGTGTGAAAAGGCAGTCTATTCAGAAATGGTCTTAATGCACGCATGTATGCAAGTCTGCATTCGCATGTAGTCGCATATATATGTGCACACACACACGCACGCACACACACACACACACACACATGCTCAGACACGTATTTGGGGCTATAATAGGAAGAAGAGGATGAGATATCATTTGCTTTTTGTCATTTACCAAAAGGAGATGAAGCTTATTTATCAGTATATGGGATGTAAGAAGGGAGTGGGGTGGGACTCGGTTGAAGTGTGAAACATTAGGATTGTGGAAACAAAACCTTGTTTTGCATGTATGCACACATGCATACATGTGCACGCACACACTCCTTTCTGTCTCTAACTCTTGTCTGTCTGTCTGTCTGTCTCTCTCTCTCTCTCTCTCTCTCTCTCTCTCTGGCAAACACCATTGAATGATAGTATAAAAGAAAAACCACACACAGCAGAAGAAATTTTAAGTTATTCAGTGCAAGTGTCAAATGCCAAACACAGTAAACAAGTGGGGTAGTCTTTGCTCCCACAAGGAAACCCAACACAGAGTAACCTTTATTCAAGACTGGCACAGCCTTTTAAACCTGAATAAAGTCACACAAATACAAAAACGAACAATCTAATAATGGGGGAAAACAAGCGCAGGCCAACAACTAAATTGTCTTCATAGTAATGACTTGGCAAAACTTTGAACTTAAGGAGGGGGGGGGGGGGGGGGGGGGGGGGGGGGGGGGGGGGGGGGGGGGGGGGGGGGGGGGGGGGCAGGAGGTTGAAGATGTAAAAACTGGGAACATGAAATTAAGAAAATATAAAAACTCTTCACTGGCTGCATAAGGGAACCATCACAATCCCTTTTAAGGGCAGATATATTTGTATTGCCTGCTCCGAGGCCTTTCGTCCGCTGGGTCGGAAACTCATCAGGGAGACACGGCTGGCTGTATCTGCGCTCCTGCGTCAAATACTGCTCTTCGCTGGCTGCTTTGGGGGTGCTGTTGGATTCTTTTTTGCACCCTTGGTGGTGAGAACACCACGGTATTATGGACTGTGGTGTGTCTCTATTTGACGCCAGGAGCGCAGATACAGCCAGCCGTGTCTCCCTGATCAGTTTCCGACCCAGCGGACGAAAGGCCTCGGAGCAGGCAATACAAATATATCTGCCTTTAAAAGGGATTGTGATGGTTCCCTTATGCAGCCAGTGAAGAGTTTTTATATTTTCTTAATTTCATGTTCCCAGTTTTTACATCTTCAACCTCCTGCCCCCCCCCCCCCCCCCCCCCCCCTTAAGTTCAAAGTTTTGCCAAGTCATTACTATGAAGACAATTTAGTTGTTGGCCTGCACTTGTTTTCCCCCCACTATTAGATTGTTCGTTTTTTGTATTTGTCTGACTTTATTCAGGTTTAAAAGGCTGTGCCAGTCTTGAATAAAGGTTACTCTGTGTTGGGTTTCCTTGTGGGAGCAAAGACTACCCCACTCGTTTACTGTTTATTGTTTACTGCTCACTTCATTTCCAATTTCGTCAAATGCCATGTGAAGTCATACCACATATGAAGTGATTTTGAAAGAAAAAATGATGAAGTCGAGTCTGTGTAATAGAAATGTAACCATTTTCAGTTTGAAGTGGAAGCGAGCGATGGATGACGCATCCTGCAGGCACTGATGTGGCCAGTGTCATCATCAGGGTGACTCGCAACAAGAATGCCCCGCAGTTTACCAAGGACTTGTACAACATCACCATGTCTGAATACCATAAACCAGCAACCAGAGTCTTTAGTGTGTCTGCCACAGATCCGGATCCTGTAAGTGGATAAACTGGGGCTAGAAATCATTAGACTTCCATTGTCCATTGTCTCAGTCATGGAAGTGTATTGGAGTGTGTGTCTCTGTGCGTCATTCCGATTCTGATTCTGTTGTAGAGAAATGAGGTGCCAGTGACGCACACTAGTTTGGTTTTTTTTTTTTTTTTTTTTTTTTTTTTTTTTTAATCCAATCAGTATGTCTTTGTTCTTTCATTTTGATTTGTTTCACTTGTTTCAAACTTTTCATTCAATGGAATGTGTTTGAAGAACCCACCCCCCACCCCTCTCACCCGCCTGCATGTAAGAGTGCACATCTGTGTTGTCATTTGAAAATAAGCTGAAATTCTTATGAAAAAAAAGTTGTCTTACAGTCTGAGCTGGTTAACATCTTTTTATTTTTTTCTGTGTACATCTGTATTTGATGGGTAGGCAGAACATGAAACGGGCTCAGCCCAACAGCTTCCATGAATTTATACTTCTCAGTTTTAACACAAAAGCACTACATGTGAATGAGCTTCTGTGTGGTCAGATTATACAGTTACATGATGTGTGGGTCACGCAAATTGCATGCATCACCAGACAGATGAAAATCGGCCAGTTTCCTGGTATTGCTCAAACTTCTACCAGTGGCTGTAGCTCACATGAGTGTGAACCACGATCTGTATATCGTTTGTGTGTATGCATTAGTATGTTGTGTGTAAAAGATGTAAACAAGCATACGAATTGGTTTGATTGGCTGAGTGGTTTGAATGCTGGATCCTAAATGCAAAGGTTTGTGTTCAGGTTCACAGCAATGCGTGCTGGATTTCCTCAGTATCCCAGGTGTATTAGGCCTGGTCTCTTTCATACAGCTATGAAGATCAGGTATACACTTTATGCCATGTGATCATTTTACACTGTTGTGACTGGCACTGCCTCCGCCTGATCTTCCTGTCAGTCTGAGCCTGCCTCCAAGAAACTTCAAGAAAACCAGTGGTTGTGTGAACAAAACTGTCCAGCAGCCTTAAAAAGAGTGCAATCGGCCAAATGTGGTGTACTTCATGAACAATGGATGCAGAGTTTAGCTGTTATATTTATAACTTGATAGCACATTCTTGAGTTGGAGACAAGCATAGCACACCCCTGGCCCTACCTTGGTCGGTCTGTCCACGCCTACTGGCTACCAAAGTAAAATCGGACACTGACGGAGTTTCTGCTATCACTTCCTTCTTGAGGCAAAAAAAAAAAAAAAAAATCATCAGAATCCATGTTTGCAGGCTCGTCAAGATCAAGCAGATGAAGAATTTCTTCAGTGGACATCAGGCATTTTTTATCCATTTTAATTTCAAATTTACTCAAAAAATCACATTTTCAATCTTAACATCCCAAACAGTACTAACAGTAAAGAAGGAAGCATCTCAATTGCCACCAAGGTGCTATGTTTAAAGCAAACACGAGTTTAATACTGCTGCGATTATACTTATTGTTCATCCATGTGTGTAGCTGGCTGACTATGACTATACATGTAGTCGGTTTCAAATGTGTGAAGTGGATAGGAAATTCTTTTGCAAATGACGGTAGCATTCACATTTTGGACTCCTTTTCATTTCATTGTCATGGAGGACTGTTGCACAACTTCACAAGAAAATATGATCAGAAGGATGGGGTATGGGTAGTGAGGGAGGGGATGTTAATCACTCGTGATTCTTTATTACAGTTTTTACATGGCAGTGCTGGGCATTTGCACATGTTATGACAAGAAAAACCAAAGTGTGATGTTGCGTGCGGTGTTGGTCATGGCAGGGAGAAAGCGGCAGATTGCGGTATTACCTGGACAGAGTGACCACGCTGGATCCGCTCGGCATTAGTTTGATCCTAAATGACTTCTTCGCCGTTGGTCTCACCAGTGGGGAAATAATATTGGCGCGAGACCTGAAAATTGATGATGCACCAAATAAAGTCAGGGTAAGTTGTCATTGCAGCCCTACTTTGGACAGCAAATCTTGCAACAGAAAAAAAGTCACATCCGTATTGGGAAGTTTTCTTTTTATGTGTTCTTTTGTCCTGAGTGACTTGAGCTGTTCAAGTGATTGAAATCAAGCCTAGTAGTCTTAAAAAGGTTGATTTTTGTCACTAGCAGAAGTACAAATTAAGTTTAATTGGCTGCTAGCCATATTTCACTAGATGGAAAGCCACCATCTTGTAGCTTGATGTAAAGTTACTCTCAGCTCTTGAAGTTTAGTGAAAGAACACATCGGTGTAGACAAAAATCTCATGGAAAGCATTGGCATTGTCAGAATGAAAAAGACAGCAGTTATTCTGTATCATTTTTTTTTTTTTTTCAAAATTTGTATTTGTTTGCTCTTGTTTAATGGTGTGGTTTATCGTTATTTGTTTCATGCTAAATCCATATTTCTTTATTCACTCTGAAGTTTTCATAACTAGTTCATATCTATGAGCATTGTCAGCATAATCTGAATTTATATTCCTGAATGAGGTGTAAAGAAAAAGCCGTCAGCATTGCCTTGGGTGGCATCCAGGTAGTCCTACGTTGTCTGGTTTGTTGTCATAATGTTCTGTCTCTTGTTGGAAGTTTTTTCCTTAATGTTTTTCTTAAAATCACATCACTTTCAAAATCATCTTCATGATTATTTTTACAAGTATAATTATTGGTTTTAGCTTATGCTGCACTCTGGACCTTTCCTTCTGTGTTCTGCTCTATGTGTCCATCTGTACTTCCAATGCCCACAAGAACCTCCGAGATCTATAACAAATGTACACATGCAGTAATGAGATGTGAACACATTCCACTGCACTTAAACTGTAAACATGGATAGTGCATGAAACTGGTAAAATAATAGAAAGCATACACTGAAAAATCTCCAGTACGTAACTAAAAAAAAATTGGAGTTTTATTTTGAGTCAGCCTGTGTTTGTTAGATGTATAAATGACAATTTTTAATTCTTTCTGAAATGGACCAGAGTTCAGTTCTGTTCTCCTTAACACTCTTCCATTTATTCCAGCCACTGCCAGCTGTTGGAATAATGCCTCCATATATTCTGACTGAGAAAAATTGCCTAACTAAACATTGCTGCACTTTTTGTGAAAGAGAATTTTACTCGTAAAAGTCTGACATAACTAGTGAAATACTGGTGCTGATTTAAATCTAGACAGTTTCATAGCTATTTTAGTCAAGTAAAAGTTGATTGAGAGATGTATGCGAGGAAGAGTTCCGATGAAAGATGAGTGAATGTAAGAGGATTAAGTCATTGCAGTCCTGTTTGAAAAAAAACCTCCACCATTTGAGTCTTTTATTTGTCAGATGTATTAAAGCTTTAAGCAAGATACACATGCACAAGCACACATGCGCAAGCGGTTGCATGCATACTCGGACACATTCAGGCACAGACTCTCTCTCTCTCTCTCTCTCTCTCTCTCTCTCTCTGTAATTGGTTTTATATTGTGTAATAGAGTTATTAAGTGCAGTATCCTTAGTCCCTGAAGGGATGACGGCCAGATGAGAAAAGCATCTTCTTGTTTGTCTGTTACCCTTGGGGAAAAAAGATTATCAGTTTTTTCTCTCTCTGTCTCTCTCGCACACACTCTCTCTCTCTCCTCTCTCTCTCTCTCACTCTAGCACACACATGCACCTCATACACAACACACATGAGCACACACACATGCTTTATGCATGCACGCACGCACGCGCTCGCTCACTCACTTGCTCACTTGCCCCAATATCCACACACTTGCAAAGGCTTTACTGAGATCATGGACTGTATTGCCTGCATTCTGGTTACAGTTGATAATAAGGGCGGAAGACCAATCCACTCTTCCAAAGACAGCCTCCACCACAGTTATCATCAACATTGTGCGCAACGAGTTTGCTCCTCAGTTCCTGGAAAACTCCTACAGTGGAGAGAGGACCTGAATGGAGCCAGACTGGGTGAGACCATCCTGACTTTGTCGGCTGTGGACGATGACAGATTCAACATGTACAACAATGGTGTAAGTATCTTTGTACACACCGACTGAGGAACATTTCCAAGTGCTGCGAAACCTCACAGCCAAGACCCACTCTTGTTTTTCTCTCCTGTTCCAGATTTCCCACTTAAACATTGAGCAGCCCTTGAAATACTTTTCTTTCCTGGACCAGATTTACCAGTTAACCTTGAGCAGCCCTTTAAACACCCTTGCTCTGATTGGGTGATTTCCTTTGTGCATTTCTCTTCATGTGCCTGCCTCTGATTTAACACCATCCTCTGGAACGTTTTTCAGTTTCTTACAACTAGAATTTTGTGTGTGTGTGTGTGTGCTAAGACCGTGTCTTTAAAGTCATTTTTCATTCTTTCTGTTGTTGATCTACCCATCCTTGCTACATTCACTGGCTATAATGATGAAATCCCTTCATTCATTTTTCCAAGATGATTTTCTGTCTGCTAGATTTGTTCCAGTAGGACCCTCCCATTGACAACTTAGAATGTTTTTGTATTGTCTGCGCTGTATTGCTTGCTGATTAAGTATTTTTTTCTGGATATTTTCCCTTTTCATACTAGATATGTCTGCTGATTAAGATCCCGCCTTTAAGATTTATGTTCCTGAGACATTTTTCTCTGTCTGCACTAGATTTGCCAGATACATTAACATTTAGCTCCCGATAGAGACTGTATTGTTGACAAAAAAGCAGCTCAATAAATGATTCAGAAAACAGCTTTCCATCAGTAGATTATCTCATCTTACTGAGCTAAATGTTCATGTAGCTGACTCACCTGAAAATAAGGTATATTACTGAAGATCACAAGGAAGGGGACAGTGTTCTTCAGCTGACTTGACACTTTTGCAGCCTTGCTTGCTTTGTGTCCAATTGATGATAACGACAATAATTATTTTGTTCGGAAGATTTCAGAGTAACATAGATACTTCATACCGAACATTATCACACAATAGCCTGTTGTTTCCTTTTGTGTTGTTTTTAATCCATTGACTACCTTGGTACCTTCCACTGGAAAATGTTTATTTTGTGTTTTACCAATGAACACTTGCTTATTGTGCTGCATGTCGATGATTTGACCCTCTTGTGAGACGCTAAACATTCATCCAGAAGCTTAAAGTAGGTCCATTCTTTTTTTTTTCTTTTTTTTTAATCCTTGTTTGCTGGTGTTTCGCTGACAACATAAAGAATAAAAAGCTCACAATTATGTCGCCATAAAAAGCTATGAACCCCCGAAGCACTTGATTTGTTGCTTTTCTGCCAAGCCGGTTATGTCATGTCTCTTTCATGTCTGTTTGGTTTTTCTGTCAACAAGAGTACACAAAACAAGTGTAATGAAACTTGGTAGGAAGATGGAGTGTGAGCTACCCATTGAATTATTTCCTGGGATCCAGATCACAGAGGGTTTTTTCTCTTTTTTTGAATATCGCTGAATTAGGCATTTTTCAACAATTTCAAAAAATGTTCAAGAAACAATGTGTGGATCTCAGTGGAGAGGTCAAGCTTATCAGATGTTTTCTTATCTTTGAATTTGTCAGATTTGGTGCAAATCTGCATTACACCTTGAATCCAGTGAGCGAAGGATTGTTGGACTGAAGGGATATCTGCACTCGCCCAAGTGTTCAGTTGTGTATGATTTTAGTGTGGAAGGAGATTTTTCTGTGAAGGATTTAGATGTCATGCAGAGTTTTTGTCTTTGTAGTGGCTCTGATATGGCCATGGAGGTCAACTCTTTTCTTGGAGGAATGAAATTTCTTTTGATTGATATGAATTTTTTAGATAAGAATGTTGGCGTTTCATGCCATAACTTCTATCTGTACTTACCTGACGCAAATCTGTGCATGTGTAAGCAGAGCAAATGGTTAAGTGATGTTGATCAAAGTGAACTGTCATGGCTGAAGGAGGGCATTTGAATATTAGAATTTGAGAGAGAAGATGGGTGGCATTCGTTACAAGAAAGGTTGAAAATTTTGTTTGAAAAAATTCATTGTGGACTATTGAGCTTGCATTGAAAAGATGCTTCGCTTTCTTTTTCAGACTCCAAATGCTCAAATCAGGTATGGCCTGGTGGACCCCGACACATCTGACGCTCGATACTTCCAGATAGACAGTAATGGGCATGTTTCCAGGAAAACCAGCTACAATATATTTGAAGTGAAGATCGAATCCTCACAGTAAGTGGCACTGAAACAGGTGAAATTGCTTGTTGATAGTTGTTGATGAATTGTAGTTTATGTCTTTTGTTGTCATAGCGATGGAAGTGTTGGCCCTGCTCTGTTTTCTTATCCTCTAGTATTTATTCATCAGCAGACATGTATACACAAATAGCAGTATCCACATTTATGCCTTGAGATTTGACAGAAAGCAGCTCAAAGAATAATTCAGAAAGCTTTTATCCATCAATAGATTATTTTTCTCTCAGTGGGGTAAATATGATATTGCCCACAGTGGCGCACACACACGTGTGTGCGTGCATGCTTGCACATGGACATTTACACATGCACACACGCATGCACTTATCACGATGTTCATTTGGTTGCACAAAGTGAGTTTCAAACTGTGATAATATAATGAGCTATGTGAGTATAGGCTATTTGTGTATGAAATGGAAGTGGTGTAAGAAATATGTACACAAGACAGGAAGATTTTGGAGAAATGTTATCGTGAAAGTTACTGTAAACTTTCATTCTATCAAATTTATGAGCACAATTATTTTATTACTCTAACAGAGACATTTGTGGAAGAGAAAATGTATTATTTTCCCACAAGGTTATTCATGTTATTGTATCATTTACCTGAAATGTTAACATTTTCTAAAGTGTTGTATGTGAAATCTTTATTAACAAAATGTGTGTCATTATGTGATCTACAATAGAAATATTTTGTGAGTGAGAGGAACACAGATGATTATGATGTGTCCTTTTTTTATTTTTTAGTTCAAGGCTAATGACAGTGACTAACGTTTTCAAAATTGTTGGATATGGAAATCTTTATTTACAAGATGTGTGTCTTTATGTGATCTCTCAAAGAAATATTTTGTGAGTGAGAGGAACACAAATGATTGTGTTGTGTCCTTTTTTATTTTTTTAGTTCAAGGCTAACGTCAGTGACCTGAGCTGGAAGCCCCAAATGAGTATGGTGAATGTCACCATCAGAGTGCGTCCCAGTGATTCAGTCGAAGGGGATCTTGGTTTCAATCAGCCACAATATTAGTAAGTAAAAACGCTTGACTTTGTGCTTTCATATACAACACCTTGAAAGCAAAAGTCTCAACTTCGAAACATTTCACTTGGCTTCACAAGCCAGACAGGTTCAGTGGGTGAACGCATTCAAAAAGGAAAGAATATTGGTCCAGGTCCTGACTCTTTCAGTTTCCAGAAGATGGAGCAGACATAACCAGGCCATTCTGATCATGGATTGTTATCCTGAATAATAGATTTGTACTTGCCACATCGCTGACAGGCCACAGCTGTTCATCTGATGTCATTTAGTGGTTATAAGAGAGACAGACGACTCGTGTTTGCTTCAGTGTTGGCTTTAACTGAGCAGGCTTTGGCAACGATAGAGGTTTGGTTTTGTTACACTTGTGTAACTTTTGACAAAATTAGCTTTGTGTCCTCATGTTGTGGACAAATTTAGCTGGAAAGATGTCCAAAAGATGCCATGAGTAAACTCTTTTGTCTGCCATTTCAGCTAAATCATAGTTAAAACTTTACACACTAGTGGGCCGTCTTTAGTTGTTTACAGTGATATAGAATTATTTTGTCCAAAAGAGAAAAAAATATAGATGGCAGATAGAAATAAATTGAGCATTAGACTTATAAAGAGTATAGCTAAAGTAGGCATCTTTTTTTTTTCCTCAAATAAACAACATTCAGTGGTGATTGGGATTGGTTCAGACATGCTGGACAGGTTTGTTAACAAAAGCGGGTTTTCTGGCAGGCAGGCTCAGGCTGGTAGAAAGATAAGGCAAAGGCGGTGCCAATTACAACAGTGTTGAGGAAAAGCAGGAGGTGGGAACAATCCTTTTCCAGTGACTGCTGTGTAAATCTTTTTGTTCTTTGGAAGTTCAGGTTGGGGGACCTGCAAACTATAGCTGTTTTGAGTTCATCAGGCTTCTTACCTGGTCACCGGTTGGAGAAAAGTACCTCTACATTGGCAGAAACGCTTTGGAATAGGGTTGATCCTTCTCCCTCTGAAGAAAGACATCTGGATAAAAGAGAAGTTACAATATGTAATGAATTATTGGACTGAAATTGGCTTTGAAAATTGAAATGTGGAAAGAGACCTTAAGAAACTTGTGAAGAGTTGCAAATGTTGAAATTACTGCTTGTTAACACCATCTGCTCTTTTTTCTATATCTCATGCCCAGATGCATGCACACGCATGCATGAGCACACACACACACATACACATACGCATGCTCACAGGCACAGACACTGTAATAATGCCGAGAGTAAAGGACACGAGTTGTCAATGTTGGATAAGTTATTGTTCAAACAGGTTGCTTTCAGACTTTTTGTTTGCTTTCAGTTGTGACTTTGACACTTTTGTTTCCAGTCTGCAAGTACCAGAAAATGAGGAGATCAACACCCCTCTCCAGTTTCTGAAAGTCCACAATCAAGGCGACAGAAAAGTGGTGTGCAAAATTGTGAAGCAAGTACCAGATGAGCGTGAGTTCTTATTCATTCCTTTTATCTACAGTTTTGAATGCATGGGAGGTGTTCAGGACAGATCTGACTTTGTTTTAGAGTGTCGGAGAAATACTATGCTTTGAAGTGGATTAAAAAAAAAAAAAAACTTATGTTTTTCAATAGAAACAGTGCAGTTTGATTTGAATAAAGATATGAAATATGTGAGTGCAAAGAAGGAATTTAAGTATTGGCAGAGCCTTTATGACATAAGCAAAGCACTAGGACCATGCAGTTATTATTCTACAGACACATGCATATAAAGATTTTCAGTGAATCTAGTGATTGCAATCAAAATGAAAATGTTGCAGCCACAGCAGGAAGTCAGCTGTCGATCTCTTCTTCATGGTAAATAAGTCTGATTTCATGCTTGCCCAAAATGCAAGACAAGTCAGCACTTGGATCATAATGAAACGGCCATTAAGATTCCTTTTAATAATCTCCGGAAACCAACAAAAATGAAGGTTTTGGTTTTTCTTCCACTGTACATTATCACCTGATAGACTGTTTCCTGTGTTGTCAGGCTACTTCACAATTGCATACCCTTCGGGCCATAAGGACTGCATTGTGCAACTGCGCGAGAACCTCGATCGGGAGAAGCATGATCGCCATGTCCTGCGTGTAAATGTAGAATTCCAGTCGGGAAGAAAACGCAGAAGAGACAGGCTGGGACAGGCTTCAACTCCACATACTACATTTTCAGTAAGTCTGAGTATCGTGGGTGTCATTCATTGGTTTGCCTGTGTGTTGGCTGTGTGTGTGTGCATGGCCATTTCCTTTGAAATGAAGACATCTAGGATGTCTTGTCATGAGGCAGGTGGCCATGGAAAATGGGATGAAATCATGTCAGGGGGGAAGCTAAGAATTTGCACCTGGTGTGTATGAGATGAATCGGCATTTTCATCACACTGAATATCGCCATCATGGTTTTTATGGAGTTGTTGACTACATCATTATATGTAAACTTACCACCCCACATGTGAACTTGTTACTATCACAGTCCAATGTAGTTTGTTGCAATCATGGTTATATTTAGTTAACTTGATGCGTTATGGTTACTTGTAGTTTCTGTCATGGTCGTTTGTAGTTTAACTTCCCACTGTTATGGTTATAGGGTTGTAACTGTTGTGGTTATATGGCAACTTGTTGTCATAATGGCTTTACGTGGTTGATTACCACCATCATATTATATGTACCTAACTTGTCATCATCATGGCTGCATGCACTTAATTTGTCACCGTCATGGCTACATGTAAACTTGTCATCATCATGATTATATTTAGTTAATGGTCATCATAATCAGATGTTGTTAACTTGTCATTTTTATGATGAAGATAGGTGTTGCCATCATTGTTATGTGTTGTTGAATTGTCACATGTGTCACCTTCATGTAGTTAACATGTCACCCTCGTGATTATATGTAGGTAAAGTGTTGCCATCATTTTTGTATGTAGTTTACTTATTATTATAAGCAGTTAACTTCTCATCATAATGTTATGTAGTTGACCTGTCAACATCATGATTACATATGATTAAAGTGTTGCCATAGTGATTGTATTAGCTAATGAACATTATGTTGATATGTACTTGTCACTGTAATGGTTATATACAATTACATACATATATCTTGTCACCATCATGTCATATGTAGTTAACATGTTAGTTTCATGATTGTATGCACTGAAGTTGCCATCACCATCATGGTCATATGAAGTTAATTTGTCACCATTATGATTATGAGTAGTTAAATTTGTTGCCATCATGGTTGGTTGTTGTTAACTTCAGGCCATCTTGGTTATATGTAGTCAACTTACCATCTTCATGTTATGTGTAGTTAACTTGTCATCTTCATAGTTATATGTGGTTAACTTGTCATCTTCATGGTTATATGTAGTTACTTGTCATCTTCATGGTTAACTTGTCATCTTCATGGTTATATGTAGTTAACTGTCATCTTCATGGTTATATGTAGTTAACTTGTCACCATGGATATATGCAGTTAACTTGTCACCATGGTTATATGTAGTTAACTTGTCACCATGGTTATATGTAGTTAACTTGTAACCATGGTTATATGTAGCTAACTTGTGACTATGGTTATGTGTAGTTAACTTGCTATCATAGGTATATGCAGTTAACTTGTCACCATGGGTATACGCAGTTAACTTGTCACCATGGTTATATGTAGCTAACTTGTGTCTATGGTTATGTGTAGTTAACTTGCTATCATGGGTATATGTAGTTAACTTGTCACTATGGTTATGCAGTTAACTTGTCACCATGGGTATATGCAGTTAACTTTTCACTATGGTTATATGCAGTTAACTTGTCACCTTCATGGTTATATGTAGTTAACTTGTCACCGTCATGGTTATATGTAGTTAACTTGTCACCCTCATGGTTATGTGTAGTTAACTTGTCGCCCTCATGGTTATATGTAGTTAACTTGTCGCCCTCATGGTTATGTGTAGTTAACTTGTCACCCTCATGGTTATATGTAGCTAACTTGTCACCCTCATGGTTATATGTAGCTAACTTGTCGCCCTCATGGGTTATGTGTAGCTAACTTGTCACCCTCATGGTTATGTGTAACTAACTTGTCACCCTCATGGTTATATGTAGCTAACTTGTCGCCCTCATGGTTATATGTAGTTACCTTGTCACCTCATGGTTATGTGTAGCTAACTTGTCACCATGGTTATATGTAGTTAACCTGTTACCATGGGTATATGTAGTTAAACTTGTTACCCTCATGGTTATATGTAGTAACCTGTCACCATGGTTATATGTAGTTAACTTGTCACCATGGTTGTATGTAGTTAACTTGTCACCATGGTTATATGTAGTTAACTTGTCACCATGGGGATACATAATTAACTTGTCACCCTCACCGTTATATGTAGTTGTCACCATGGGTATACGTAATTAACTTGTCAACCTCATGGGTATATGTAGTTAACCTGTCACCATGGTTATATGCAGTTAACTTGTCACCCTCATGGATATAATTATGTAGTTAACTTGTCACCCTCATGGTTATATGTAGTTAACCTTTCACCATGGTTATATGTAGTTAACTTGTCACCGTCATGGTTATATGTAGTTAACTTGTCACCCTCATGTTTATGTGTAGCTAACTTGTCGCGCCCATGGTTATATGTAGTTAACTTGTCGCCCTCATGGTTATGTTTAGTTAACTTGTCGCCCTCATGGTTATATATAGTTAACTTGTCGCCCTCATGGTTATGTGTAGTTAACTTGTCGCCCTCATGGTTATATGTAGCTAACTTGTCACCCTCATGGTTATATGTAGCTAACTTGTCACCCTCATGGTTATTATGTGTAACTAACTTGTCACCCTCATGGTTATATGTAGCTAACTTGTCACCCTCATGGTTATATGTAGTTAACTTGTCACCCTCATGGTTATGTGTAGTTAACTTGTCACCATGGTTATATGTAGTTAACCTGTTACCATGGGTATATGTAGTTAACTTGTTACCCTCATGGTTATATGTAGTAACCTGTCACCATGGTTATATGTAGTTAACTTGTCACCATGGTTATATGTAGTTAACTTGTCACCATGGGGATACATAATTAACTGTCACCCTCACCGTTATATGTAGTTGTCACCATGGGTATACGTAATTAACTTGTCAACCTCATGGGTATAGGTAGTTAACCTGTCACACCATGGTTCTATGCAGTTAACTTGTCACCCTCATGGGTTTATGTAGTTAACTTGCCACCCTCATGGTTATGTTTAGTTAACCTTTCACCATGGTTATATGTAGTTAACTTGTCACCATGGTTATATGTAGTTAACTTATCACCATGGGGATACATAATTAACTTGTCACCCTCACCGTTATATGTAGTTGTCACCATGGGTATACGTAATTAACTTGTCAACCACATGGGTATAGGTAGTTAACCTGTCACCATGGTTCTATGCAGTTAACTTGTCACCCTCATGGGTTTATGTAGTTAACTTGTCACCCTCATGGTTATGTTTAGTTAACCTTTCACCATGGTTATATGTAGTTAACTTGTCACCGTCATGGTTATATGTAGTTAACTTGTCACTCTCATGTTATGTAGTAGCTAACTTGTCGCCCTCATGGTTATATGTAGTTAACTTGTTGCCCTCATGGTTATGTGTAGTTAACTTGTCGCCCTCATGGTTATATGTAGCTAACTTGTCACCCTCATGTTTATATGTAGCTAACTTGTCGCCCTCATGGTTATGTGTAGTAACTTGTCACCCTCATGGTTATGTGTAGCTAACTTGTCACCCTCATGGTTATATGTAGCTAACTTGTCGCCCTCATGGTTATATGTAGTTAACTTGTCGCCCTCATGGTTATGTGTAGTTAACTTGTCACCATGGTTATATGTAGTTAACCTGTTACCATGGGTATATGTAGTTAACTTGTTACCCTCATGGTTATATGTAGTAACCTGTCACCATGGTTATATGTAGTTAACTTGTCACCATGGTTGTATGTAGTTAACTTGTCACCATGGTTATATGTAGTTAACTTGTCACCATGGGGATACATAATTAACTTGTCACCCTCACCGTTATATGTAGTTGTCACCATGGGTATACGTAATTAATTTGTCAACCTCATGGGTATATGTAGTTAACCTGTCACCATGGTTATATGCAGTTAACTTGTCACCCTCATGGGTATAGGTAGTTAACTTGTCACCCTCATGGTTATGTGTAGTTAACCTTCACCATGGTTATATGTAGTTAACTTGTCACCATGGTTTTATGTAGTTAACTTGTCACCATAGGTATATGTAGTTAACCTGTCACTGTGGTTATATGTAGTTAACTTGTCACCATGGATATATGTAGTTAACTTGTCACCATGGGTATATGTAGTTAACACCCACCATGGGTATATGTAGTTAACTTTGTCACCATGGTTATATGTAGTTAACTTGTTACACTCATGGTTATATGTAGTTAACTTGTCACCCTCATGGTTATATGTAGTTAACTTGTCACCCTCATGGTTATGTGTAGTTAATTGTCACCATGGTTATATGTAGTTAACTTGTCGCCGTCATGGTTATATGAAGTTAACTTGTCACCCCATGGTTATATGTAGTTAACTTGTCACCCTCATGGTTATGTGTAGTAACTTGTTACCCTCATGGTTATATGTAGTTAACCTGTTACCATGGTATATGTAGTTAACTTGTTACCCTCATGGTTATATGTAGTAACCTGTCACCATGGTTATATGTAGTTAACTTGTCACCATGGTTGTATGTAGTTAACTTGTCACCATGGTTATATGTAGTTAACTTGTCACCATGGGGATACATAATTAACTTGTCACCCTCACCGTTATATGTAGTTAACTTGTCACCATGGGTATTATGTAGTTAACTTGTCACTATGGTTTATATGTAGTTAACTTGTCATCATGGTTATATGTAGTTGACTTGTCACCCACATGGTTATGTGTAGTTAACACTCACCATGGGTATATGTAGTTAACTTGTCACCCACATGGTTATATGTAGTAACTTGTCACCCACATGGTTATATGTAACTTGTCACCCACATGGTTATATGTAGTTAACTTGTCACCCACATGGTTATATGTAGTTAACTTGTCACCCACATGGTTATATGCAGTTAACTTGTCACCATGGGGTATATGTAGTTAACTTGTCACCATAGGTATATGGAGTTAACTTGTCACCCTCATGATCATATGCTGTTAACTTGTCACTTTGATGTGTATATGCGGTTGTCACCATCATGTTATAGGAATCAGCATGTCGCCATCATGATATGTTGTTAATTTGTTGCCATCCTGGTTGTATTTATCTCTGACCACCCAGTAGACTTCTTGTCATCTTGGTTACATGTAGATCCCGTCATCTTGGTTATATGTAGTTAACCTCTCCTCATCATGGTCACAGATACGTTCCCTGAGACTGAAGTGGTGATTGATGTCCTGGATGTGAACGATCTCAGTCCCGTATGGCAGTTCCCTCCCATGCCCAAGCAGCAGTTAGCTGATGGAACATTCAACATGTACATTGGTGCAGTGCCAAAAATGTCCAAGCCTGACACGCGTGTCCTGATGCCAGCAGCTGAACGTTCAGTATACCCAGGGTGTTACCCCGGGTGTGTCTATGTAAGAGTTGATCTTCATGTCACCTGTAACACATTTTTTTTTAGGTTGCCTTCACTCTTTCCAAGTCTGCATGGATCTATAAGTTTTGTCTGAAACTAAATTTAGATAGGATGACTAGACAAAGATGCACATTCAGTCATGAGACAAAAAAGTTTCATATATAATTTTCTGTATAGAAGTCACTAGTACACTGTAACATGTGTTTGTTTGGTCTTTTGAACTGTGAAGTTGATTAATCAGTTGTAAAAGACAGTGGTAAAAAGACATGACAAACTTGTGTGTGTGTGTACCTTGAGCATTTAGGAGAAGATGGTGGTTTGGAGTGGGCATTTTCGATGTACGTACATGCTTTAAAGAGGGAGGGAAAGAAGGAGTGATGAAACAGTCTGAATGTGACATTTTCTGTTCTCAGGCTACAGATGGTGATCTGGCAGAAAATGGGACAGTGGAATATGTGATTGAACCTGGATTCAATGTCCCCTTTAACCTCCATCTGGAGGAGGGCCTGCTGACAACCACCAAGGAATTTTCCATCATTTCTGACTTTGTTCCTCTCAGTACGAGTTCATAATCAAAGCACGGGACAAGGGCAAACCACCCAGATTGACTCCCACCAAAGTCATCGTAAGTGCAAGCCAGATTCATTGGCTGGATCTGAATATGTTTAAATGGAATTTTCTTTGTTTTTTTTTTTTTTTTTTTTTAAGAATATAATGCATGGATTCTGGACATGTGACTTAAAGAATATAAGAGGACTGAAGCATAAGTAATAAATGATGAAAAGGATCTAAAAGTGAACATCTTTTAGAGACATTCACTTGTGCTGTGATATGTCCTCCATAGTTGGCTGGACTATAAAAAGTTTGACTGGACAAAGGTGAAAACGTGATAAACTCAGGAGAAATTTTGCTGTATGAAAGTACATGTCACTTTAATTGATCTTAAACAGACGCCCAGACGCTAAGTCAGATTACTCTGGGAACAAAATTTCATGGGATTTGAATGAAAATAATGAAAAGCTTATTCAACAATGAAATCTGACGAACAGTTGTGTCATTAGTAAATGTGGTGTTTGTTCAGGTGAACGTAATCCATGACATCAATCATGTTTTTTTATCTGCCCGTTAACAACATGCAATCCCCTGAAGTGCTGGCCGCACTCCCTACCTTCGTGAAGTGAGTGTTTTTCTGGGATTTATCAGCATTGCTAGTCTGCTTTGTGTCCTGTTTATTTTGTATAAATCATCTGAAGGCAGCAGCTTAATGCGAGAAATGTTTGAACTGGGGATGTGACAATGAATTGGGAATGGGTCAAGAGGAAATGTGATGGTGTGTGTGTGTGTGTGTGTGCGTGTGTGTGCCTGTGAAATGGACAACCAGACCAGATGCTGTATCAATGATCATGTAAGGCTGCAGGCACAAGAGAGATTTACTGACATGGATTTTTGCAATTTTAAGATATTCAGACAATAGGAAAGTTGCAGTATTGGTGATTAGTGATGTTTACACTCCATCTTTGTGCTGTTTATAGTCTTTAATGCCAAAGATTCATACTTAGACATTTTCATCTGCAATTCAGTAATTACTTTTCTATAACAGCTTTATGCACAGTCAGCAGTGGCAGAATGTTAATGTGTTGCGTGACATATTGCTTTTCTCAGACAACTTCAAGATGAAACTGGCTACGTCATTATCATCGAAAAAGTGGAGGGCAAGAGAGTACTTGTTGAAAGGGGAAACGTCAGATCCATTGAGGATTCGTAAGTTCAGGCTGTTGTAATTTCTCTGTATCTCACTGACCACTGTATTGATTTTGATTGAAATGATGGTATGTGTCTTCATTATGACTTTGGCCATGATTTTGATGGGGTACTGGTCATGCAAGCATTACACAATTTGACCTATCATTCTGTATTTTAGTATTTCTTGCATAACTTTGAATGAATAGATCCATGGTAAATGGATCAATAAGAACTTGAGCTTCCATTCATAGCTTGACTCTCTTTAGTTCTTTCCCTTGAATTTCGATCACCGGTGATCGACAGTTTTCTTCCTGGATTATGGTGTTTAAAAGCAACATTTTTGTTATCTGAAGCAATATATTGCCTAAAAAACCCGAAATAGACACATTCATCGCAAAAAAAATATTATTATTTTAGAAATGATATGCAAATTGTTGCAAAAAAATAACATCCGTTATGCAACTGTTGAGAGTTAAGAGACCTGGTTTTAAGTTCAAAGTACAAATGTCTGGAAATCAGTAAGGGAGGTAATCTGTAATAGAGGCTGCATTTAGCAAAAGTGACCCCACCATTTTGACAGCACAAATGGCTCTGGTGAACACATTGAATCAACCCCCATCAGTTAACTTAACCCTTACACTGGTTATTCAACAACGTTCTATTAAGTATACTGTTCAGTGAATTAACAGAAGGAAAGCTTTTGAAAAAAATAGTTGCGTTTGTATAATATGCATAACTTTTCAACGGTTAGTATTTGAACATGGCATGCAAAATAAAAATTGTTAGTAATTGAATAAAGAATAATAAAAAAAACAGAACTGGTGTGCTTGTGGGTGTTTAATTAGGTGCTTACCTGTCTAGAATGTGAAAATAAGGGGTGAAAACAGGTGGCGCATCCTACTTGTCAATTTCAAGATTTTTTTTCACAAATAATCCAGTCAGTGATGTTCCACAGTATCCAGAAATAAGTTACAGCCTTTTTCAAAGGAAAGTCAGTGTGGGTTATACCAGTCTTCCATGCAGGTAATCCAGGTTAGAATGAATAAGGTACAGTTTAGTTTTCACATTGAAATCACATGCTGTTCCCCCCCCCCCCCCCCCCCCCAAAAAAAAAAAAAAAAAAAAAAAAAGATTATAATAAAAAAGGTCACTATCAGAAAATGTAATGGTTAACCCACACCGTCCTCGTTTACGTTTGAAAGGTTTAGGATCATCTGGAAGCAGTGCACTGAGTTTTTCTTCCACACTGAATGGCATCTTGAGATTCCCCTCACCCTTAGGCACTCATCCAGTCATTGTCCGTGTCAGTCTCAAAATCACGATTACATAGTGCTTGATCTAAATCAAAACTATCACCCACCACACACCAAGTTCATTCAAAATGTCCATAACTTTTGCTTTTTCACAAGAAATTAAGCAAAAACATCTTCAAACAAGTTCCTAATTATATCACATCTCCTTTGGGCACCACCATTTTTGTTTGCCAGATGAATCAAGTTGCCCTGTGCATTACAAGCTGCTAATGACCATAAACCAAGTTAAAACGCTGAGAATCCATGATCCAGGGCTTGCACAGTCATTCATGCAAATTAGTTTCACACTGAGCCATAGTTTCGTATCTGTGTGTGTCGGTGAAACTAGGCTCGCAGGGCTCGACTTATGTTGCGAGAACCAGTGACGGCCATGACATAATGGCGCGACTTATGTGGCAACAACCAGTGTAAGGGTAAACCTTTTCATGACGTGTCATGCGATGGTGACAGCAACTCACTTCATGACGAGCCATTCCGTGGTGACGGCAACGCTGCTGTACTCCCTGGACGTGCCATGCCTCCCTGACGGCACAACTATGAAAAAAAATCCCATGATCTCTCTTCTACGGTCTAAGAGATGCAGCTGTCCTAAATATTTAGATCAGGGTTCTAGCCACTAGAAGGGTAAAAGTTTAGATGCACTAGCAATGACCTTTGTGACCCCAGAGTAGTCCAAACGAAGAAGAGACCTGTCTGGCACTGGGAATTTCTGCAACAGGCATGTGTGGAATTTCCTGCCTTGCCAACATATCAGGCAGAAGAAGACTGACATGGGATGTTAGAACTGGTTCAGCAAAGTGGTTCAGAGGATAAGGGGGGTAAAGGTGTACAAGTTTACCGAAAAGAATCTGAGCTTGATTTATATGCTCTGTGTATTTATAGTTTTATAAAGTCGTATTGTCAGTAGCTAAAACAGTGAAAATTGTTTACAGTGTGCAATGATTTAAATTCCCTTTTTTTTCTCTTGGATTGAATACCTCGGGCTTTCCTTGCATCTGTTCAAAGTGAAAGTGAAATTTTATGCCCCTTTTCTTCTTCTCATTTACTGTTGTCATACTAACCACACAAACGTAAACAAAATTGTGTTCTCCTACCTTTTACTTTTGTTGTTTCCATAACTGTAGCGTTGCTATTTTACCCAAAATGTATTCAAGTCTGTGTTCACAGCAAAGTTTGCACTTTACCCTTTCCGTTTATACATAACAGTTGCTTGTTAGGTTTATATTAGTGGACATAAAATAAAATTCAAAAAGTGCAAATTCGCGTGTCTGCAACGGTGCACACGTCTGCAGGGAAGTGACGTTGCTCTACCGCGCCCATCATGAAAGTATTAATAATTCAATGAGAGAGAGACAATGCTGAAACAAGGTGTGAAACAGTGTGCCTCTAATGCAATCGATATACCAGTTATCATCCTGGTGCGTGCTTCAGTCAAATATTTGACTCAAGGTCTATTTGCTCGGCTCATATGATGAGCAAAAGTAACTCCATTTGCAGTGGAAAGACATGCATTATCTTCCCATGATTTTTTTTTTTTTTTCCTGGAACAGGTCTATTTTGCTCCATCAGTCAGTTTAATACTTCAACCAGACATAGAAAATGTTAGACCATGTGTGTGAGATGGTGCCCTGTAATGTAGACGCTGTTTTACGAACAGTTCAGCTTCACATATTATCATCAGTCATTCCAGATTTACATGTCTTGGCTTTGGAAGGATGTTTGTTTACCAAATGATGCATGCACAAACTGCATAATGATCTCGACTCCAAAGTGAAGAAAATGTAACTCTGCTTGCAATGGAAAGACAGGTGTTATCTTTCCCTGATTTTTTTTTTTTTTTTTTTCCTGGAACAGCTCCATTGTTGGTAACAATGACATGAGAAAGTTGGAAGATGTTAAACTTGTGAGCCTGTAGGAAAGAATTCTGATTTTGTAGGAATGAATTCTGAGCTTGTAGGAATGAATTCTGTTTGAAGTCCCGTCGTGCATATACATGATTCTAAACCTCTGTTTAAGACGATTTTCACATTGTTAGAATCTTATCTGTTTCAGAAAAAAAAAAAGGGAAAATGGAGAAAAAGAAAGAAAAGTGTATGCGAGAGAGAGAGAAGCAAGCATTCTTAGTATCTGTAAATAGTGCAATTTGATTTGAGAAATGCTTCATTAACTTGCAGTCAACTGATGATGATGGAAGCCTGTTGTTCAAAAGGAAGCAGAGGGAAGTGAAGAATAAATCCTCTATTTTCACAGGTTCACCATATTCATTTGCGCTGACAAGATGAATTTGTATGATTTCAGCTCTGATGTCTATTTTGTGGCTGGGTATGCTGATCGCGATCACAGATTGATCAACTCTTCCAGCCCAGAAGCCAAAGAGACGTGAGTCCTTTCTAATGTCAAAGATGCTTAGAATTGTAGACATTGACAGGTGTGACATCCACATGTTGGACTTGAGAGTCTATGTTGACACTGGAATTAATGACCTGATAGACTTGAGAGCCTACGGTAATGTAATGTTAAAGGATATATTTATAGAGCACTTTACCTCGCGAGAGCCCAAAGCGCATATTAGAGAAACATTCTAACTCAAAGCACACACACACACACACACACACACACACACACACACATGCATGCATGCACACACGCAAGCGCATGCACGCGTGCACAAACCACACATACATACACGTGTGTGTGTGAGAACCACACACACACACACACACACACACACACACACACACACACACACACACACACACATGAAAAATGAAACCCACACACATGCAGAAAGACACACAAGTGCGTCAAAATAACACTGGATTTAACGACCTGATGGACATGGGAGCCAATGGTGACTGGAGTTAGTATAGAGCTGATGGACATGGGAGCCTATGGTGACTGGGAGTTATAGACCTGATGGACATGGGAGCCTACGGTGACTGGAGTTATAGAGCTGATGGACATGGGAGCCTACGGTGACTGGAGTTATAGAGCTGATGGACATTGGAGCCTACGGTGACTGGAGTTATAGAGCTGATGGACATGGGAGCCTACGGTGACTGGAGTTATAGAGCTGATGGACATGGGAGCCTACGGTGACTGGAGTTATAGAGAGCTGATGGACATGGGAGCCTACGGTGACTGGAGTTATAGAGATGGACATGAGAGCCTATGGTGACTGGAGTTATAGACCTGATGGACATGAGAGCCTACGGTGACTGGAATAATGGACATAAGGTGACAGGAGTAATGGACCTGAGAGTTTAAGGTATCTGGAATTGAGACATGATGGGCTGATTTCTCTCCCACTCTTCCATGTTCACGTAAAAAGTTATGTGACCTTCAACAACAAAAATGGTTGCTGTAAAAAAAAATGGAAGTAGCTGTGCATTGCCAGCCAAAGCATCGCAAGACCTGTACTGGTCAGTTAGCCATTAACATTTTTCAAACAAAGCTAGCAAACTGACTGTAGCGTGCAGAGTCTGACATGGTAGATACACTTTGCCAGGCAGGAAATACGGCATACAATGCAATTTTATGTCCTGAAAGTACGCTTTGAGTATGTGTGCAAACTTGCCGTAAGTTTTAATGGAATAGTTTGTGGAGAGGGTAGCTGTAGTATTGTTCTGTTCATATGTGGTTTACAGTATTAAAAAAAACGGATTTTCAAATGTCAGGAAGTTTGAAAAAATGAAAAAGAGGCACCAGTCTCTATGATGCGTCACATGTGTACATCTGCTAATTTTACAGGCAGGTTTGTTCATGTGTGTGTGTTTGCAGTAGATAGATATGCACAGAATAGATCCAGTCAATGGTATTGGTATGTGTTGGACTATGGAAACAACACAAACAGAGCAACAACAACGACGACAAAAACTGAACATGGAATACATTTTGCCTCAAAGAATAAATAGATCCCAAGTTTCAGTGACTTGGTTCATAAACTTTTTTGTTGGCATTTCTGGTTTTTGAGGGAAGGAGTGCCATATGGTTGTTTTACAGAGACTGTTTAGTGTGCTTGCTGTTACAAAAGTGTCTTTCCTTGCAGGATCCTGTCTGAAGATCGTCAGGTCCGAATCACGACTGCCATTGGTGGTGCCCTGGACAAGGAGATCGATCCTATCCGCCTTCCCTACGGAGACACAGTTATTTATCGCACTCAGCTCACCAAGTCCTACATCTGGTGGACAGACGATCCCTGGGCCCCTCTGGTAGCCCTGGCTGCCATCATCATTTTGCTGGCCGTTGTCGGCATCATCGTCATCGTCTTCAGTCACTCTAGGTAAATTGCATCGTCATCTTCACTTATTGAGCAAGCCAACACGGGTCTCCATTCTCTCCTCAAAGTCTAACAAAAAGGAGTCTGTTAAAAAAAAAAGAAAATGAGAAAAAAAATGCAGTGATTAGGCATGGTGTTTTTCATGACAATTGCTGGACAGTATTTTCTTTTTATTCTGATCTTAAAATTGAAAAAACAAGTGGATGTGCCTCAAACACAATGTTGAGCATGCACAACCATATTGCTCCCGATATAGGTAACATTTTTCATGTGGGAAAACCAGCCCACTAATGTGTTTATTAACACAGCATATATATGCAAGAGGCTGCAGAATGTTTTGGAATGTGAAGGGGTTAGAATGAGAGAAAAATGTTTCATGAGCAGATAAGATCCCATTTAACAAAGAAAAAGAAAAAAGCAAGATGCACAGCATATAAACGTACACCAGCACAGTGCCAAAAGGGGAGACAATTTCTAGTTAGTGGAAGGAAAAACTCGACAGTGCAGTGGTTATTTCCCTTATCAGTCTTGATTTTTTTTTTTTTTTATCATTTATACCTGTTAGCAATGGCTATTTTGGTAAAAATAAAACATAGGGCATCATCCGTTACCCATAATGAACATACCTACAAATTTTCATAAAGATCAGCTTAGAAGTTTTGTCTGGAACAAGTGGAACACATTTTGACTACGGACGGACACACAGACAGCATTTCTTTGTTCCCATTGTAAAGTACTCCCTGTTCTGTAAGAACAGAGAGTACAAAAAAGCACCACCACTTTCAGTTTGTTGTGCACACCAACCTCAAATTTTGTGCTTCATTGCGAGTCTGCACTGTTACTATTTGTGTTTTTTTCTTATGAGTCTTGCACATGTCAGGTAGATAATGGGTTGTTTTTTTTATGTGTGTTTCTTAGGTACATAAAGTTCATCACTCAATACCGTCAGTACCAGGTTGCCTACCCCACCAACTTCCAGGAGCCTCCCAACTTCCTGCGGGAATACGAAACTCAGGCAAGCGATTTGGTCATGTCATCATCACCAGTTTGAACAATTGCATGACATTTTTTTTTTTTTTAACTTTAATGATTGTAGATAAGAAATGACAGCATTGCTATTCACAGTTGTATCAAAATACATGTTAAACATTTCCTTGTATTTGATATGCATATCCACTTCCCACCCCCACTGCCCCAGCCACCCCTTTTTTAAATCTTTCTAATCAAAGCGAGGTTTACAAAAGGTACTTGTTCACAGCATGGCTTATGGTGGAACTTAAATGTGTCTGAAACTGAAGTTATGATTGATTAGAAATGAGAATGGGTCTAGAAATGTAAAACATTTATACATTTAAGTGAGTTGAACTCGTCATAATATTCTTCAAAGTTGGTTAAATTGAAATTTGTGACTATGTAAAAAGCAACAGTTTATCTCTTACACAGGGTTGGATTGAAAAAACAGGATGATAAAGATTCTAGAGCAGGAACACTCTATCCCCCCATCTCCTCCCCTCATCCCCTTCATAATCCCACTTAGAAGAATCAGGAATCCCCACTCCCCCATGAATTCATGATGATTTTTTTAACTACATGAAAAAATGAGAATCAGTGAAACAAAATTTTTGGCTGAAAAAAAAGGCAGAGGCCAGGGAAGAAAATGGCAGAGCAGCAGCTGAGTACTGGTCGCATTATTGTGGCGGCAGACGGCACAGACCTCACAATATTTTTCATGCAAACTTTGTTCCAAAAGTAGCAGTTGCCCTTATTTTGTGTGCATGTGAAGGCAAAGGAACATCACACACATGTTTGCAAGACGCAGCAAAAGAGATCAAAAGCTGTACGAAAAAATGATGGTGGGTTGTGGTGGAACCAAAAAGCATTGGACTGCATTATTTTGAAAGTAATTTTTTGAAAAAATGGTTGCAAGGGACTGACGCCATGCTGTCAGGACCCCCTTTGAAATTTGATGATGTATATTTTTCCCCCCACAGGAGCCCTGGTAACATACACACTCAAAATGTTTTGTGAATGTAGCTTCTTTGTGAAACGTGGGCAAGTTCTGACCCACTGTCACCACACTTGGGCAAGTCTGCCGTTGTCTAGCTATCCTGTAGGGAAAAAAGTCAGTGGACATCCCTCCCCATCCTCTGCTGCCCCTCTTCCTCACATCATTGTCCCCCCCCCCCCCCCCCCCCCCCCCCCCCCCCATTCAATGTCCTGGATAAAGTGATCCGCTGTTACACATTATCACAAGATAGAAACTGCCCTCATGTGATGTTTGTGTGTTAGGTTACTTTGGAATTTTTTTTAATGTGAAAACGTTTTTCTTCAGTTGCTTATTGCTGTGTTTAATAAGTCTTTTAAGTGCAGTATGTTGTGCAAATCATTTTGTGAGTACCTGCTGCATACCCTTCAGCACCAAGGATGCAGAAAGAATAAACATTTTTTAATCTGTGTGCATGCAGAGCCTGAATATGTATGTGCGCCAGACGAGATATTCAATGCTGCCTATGGAGAGGTGGGCTTGAGACTTCAGGATGATGGTCTTGGGACGTGCAGCATTCCGCCCATGACCCTGGAGTGGCCGCCGCAGTCAACCCTGTCTACCAGAGGTAATAGCCAGCCAACTGGTCCACAAGTTTTTCTTTTTATTTTTTGTTAAGATTTAACACTAGTGGCCATTGATTATCAGTCATCACTACCTCTACCTCTTTAGCACATTGGGACGAGTTCCTCTTGGCACTCGAGGGTGGAAATGATATATCAAAATGTGAATGATTTGATATTCCTGCTGCCCCATTCATCACTGGCTCCTGTTGAAACGTTATTTCAGAATGTGAATGATTTGATATTCCTGCTGCCCCATTCATTGCTGGCTGCTCTGGCATATAAACCTCATGATGTGGCTGTGGCTTTCCAATACTGAGATGAAGATGCTCTGTGTGTGTGTGTGTGCGTGCGTGTGCTCAGTGATGAGTGATGTGATGTTTCTGGCTGTGGCTTTTCCAATACTGAGAAAAGGATGCTGTGTGTGTGTGCAGTGACGAACAACCCACTAATCTTGACCCTGAGCCCCAACCTCCGCCGGCTCCGCTGCCAGAGAGCACAACCATGCTGTGATGATGATCCTCCCACCTTGCCTTGCCACCCCCTGCCCCTCTGGAGCCCCTCAACCTTACTCCACCACTTGCTCCAGAGCCTGTTGTCGATATGTTCTAGGCGTGCCTTTTCCTCATTGTTAGTTGTGCTACAGACTTTTGGAGCAAAACCTGACAGTCCGCTCGGCTCGTTGTAGACATTTTTTTTTTTTTTTTTGCATTGATTTACTGTTGGTTTTGAAGTGCATATCATTAGTAAACCATTTTGTTTCTTTTTTGATTGATCACTGATCACTTTGGAGTGCACACCTTTAGTAGAACCTTCTTTTTTTTTTTCGTGAGTACCAATCACTTTCAAGTGCATATCATTTTCTTTTGTTTTGATTTTCTGGTTCCATTATCCTGATAAAGCTGGCATAGACAGTTATTAAATCTTGCCTAGTTACTATTGATGTAGATGGTCTTTTTGTGTTTATTTTGTAACTGGACTTTTGCTTTTTGTCAGTTATTGCTGTTCATTTTAAACATAGATTACACCTGATTGTTTGTGCCTTAATGTGTAATTGGAGTTAAGTAATTGCTGTATATTGAGTACAAAAATTATTCCTTATTTTTTCACATCAGTGCTTGCTTTATTATTGGACTTTTTTGGTTAAACAATAGCTGTTTGTTATATATATATATATGGATTGCCGTTTATATATAGATTACTTTTGCTTATTTGTGCCTTAATGTTTGGTTTACTATTGGATATCCTTTTATTTAGTTTGTGACTGCTGTTCCATTCTGGTATGTATATTTTCTTTCTGGACATAAGAAAGATGTGGTGCTATTTTGGAGTGAGCTGTCATCACATATCTGGAAAGTTTATGCCAAGAGTGTCTCATTTTATTGGACATCTGTAAGTTTGTCTCCCCTCGAAAACGTTGCAAAAATGTGTCATCAATTGTCTCATGTCAGCACAGAAATTGATTTGCTTTCTCATTGCAGACTTATTTGCTTTTGATAAAATTGTTTATTTATCATACAAGAGCTCATATTTTCTTATGTGTAAACATGTTTATTTTGTAGAGAACATAGATCTTTTATATGCAGCAAATAAATATCAAGAATCTATTTCTGTATTCCAGAGTGTGCACGTTGTTTTTAGAATGTAAATGAAAGCAGAACTCATGTAAGTTCATAATTGCGATTTCTTTGCTGCAAAAGTGTAAATTTAAGTTTTTGTGCTTGCACTGTCAACTAAAGATCAGATTACCCTGTTTTCATGAAGCAGGGCACAGTTTCAGAGTATCGACATGTATATATGTACCTAAAATCTGGACAGGGTAGGTGTGTGGAGACCGTCTGTGAACTTATAGTCCATGAAAGTCTTGGGCTAATAAAACTTATGGAGTACCATTTCATTTCTAGAGATCATGTGACTTCAAAAACCAGGTGATATGCAAGTTAAGTGGATCTGGGTTCCTGTCGTATATAGGGATGCTTTTGCTAGAGAACTTGGTTGTCGTAGTGAAGGAAAAAAGCATGTACAAAACTGTTTTTTAACGCACATAGCCTTCAAAAGTAAAAAGGGTACAAGCACACGATCCACAGTACGTTGTATTCACATAAATGACAGAGCAACAGTACATTGTACTCATTTAGTCGTTATTACATACAAATGAGATGATCAGTAGAATGCTGTCTTTACCTTGGAAGAGATAAAGAACAAAAAGGGATCCACAGTGCATTGTGGTTGCTAACAAAGTCAAGAATACAATGGTAAACCGCATGTTGTCTTTACCCACCCAGAAGTCAATCTTCCATAAAGAAGCGATGGATTCAATTTGGGAAATACATAGTTCCATTTCTTTGTGAAATCATGAAGCTTCAAGTACTGGTTCATTAAGCAGTACTGTAAACAGTAAACACAAAGGCCACAGAAAATTTTCTGCAACTTCAGCAGCAGTGTGGGGTAGACATGCATGTTGGTCATTTTTTAATGACTCTTTTTTTTTTTCTCTTCAATTCCTTCCTTTGTTTGCAACAAACGGTCATAAACCAGCACCAAAATGTACATTTAGCATGATAGAAGCCCTCGAAACCTCGGTTTACTATTTGCTTTTCGCTCTATACAACAGTACCAGCATGTTTATGCCCCTGGATGATTTCAGTACAATACACTGATGGCCAATGCAAGTTACATGTCTTGCACAGAACATAACTCTCTTTCTTTCATTCTTGCTTAAATTCCATTTTTTGTTTATTTTGTGTTTACTATTTTTTCTTGCACATTGAATTTGCCAAAAGAAGGGTTACAAATAGGCATATAACAAGATATTGTATTATAACAAGGGGCAAATGGTCATACATACAAAACTCCACTGCCTATCTATACAGGCAGCGTCCGCATTAGTATCAGCCTGAGTACGCAGAAAGAAAAAAGAATAACAAGGGACATAAATACAGGTGCTGCACACAAAAGGTGAAAATCCAGAGAGCTGGATGAATTTAAGACAAAATAAGTAGATTGGCAAATGGAAGGAAATGGATATGAACCTGGTATTTGAAATGGACACGATGAAGGCAATGCTCTCAGCAACAACAACAACAACAAAAAAGATGGTAAAAACAATTCGAATTCTAGGACAGCTATTTTGATACCAGCAGTGCAAACACCCTCACATGCAAACTAGAAAATAAAGTTGCACAGTTTTTGGCAAGATATCTTTCCAGTCAGTCATTCAGTACAAACCAGATGCTCAGAACAAATGGTCAGACTCAATCCAAAGTAAATTCACTGTTCCTATGTTATGAAAGAAAAGGTGTTGGGGGAAGGGAGGTACTTACAATACAAAATATATGATCTAGATATGTACTGGAAGATGAATCATTTCAAAATGTTTTATTGTAAACTAAGGAGACCTCCAAATTGAAGTTGAATGCCTCAGCTCAAGCAGGGTCATACAATGAAAGTCACTGTCATAACTGCATGTATGTAGAAGATTGATCATGGGGCATCTGAATTTTGGCGAATAGTGTCCTCGATCCATTTCAGAAACAGCCCCGTTCGGGCATATATCCCTGGAGCATTGGGTTTAGCACATCCGAAGCCCCATGATGTCACTCCCAGTATGGTGTAGACACCTGAAAACAACCATATGAAAAATCAATGGATTGTTATTGATTGGTTTCTTTTGCTTTGAAAACAAATTGTGGCCCAGATTCGTCTCTGTGAGGCATTTCATCACTCGCGGCCACTCATTCCTAACCCCACCTACATAGCTACCATCAGATTCACAGGAGCATATCGGGTTCAGATAACCGGGTGTTTTGTTGATGAAGAGATGCTGCACTCGTGATGAGGCATTTAGTGGTAGTCACATGTGCCTATTAAATTGGGTTTAACATTGACATGATGCCACTTTCGAGACTTTTGTTCCCTGGCCTAAGCACAGCCCAGTGGAAAAGGTGTCACAACTGTATAGTCCCAGTCAAATATGGTGCATTGGCAAGACACTGCCAATGTGAAAGAGATGGCTAAAAGATGTACAAACAAATGGTCGTCATTGTGACATGACACATGAGGCAGTCGGAGCGCTCCACTGTGCACGGTCTCCAGCCAGTCTCTGCTGGTGTCACTCCATCCTCTGTCAACGAATCTGAGGTCTCTCTTCACTGTCTGTCACCAGTTCATTTCTGGATCGTCCCCTTTTTCTCTGGCCTGCTGGGGTCCATTTAATGGCCTGGTTTGCAGGTCTTGATGAGGGGAATCTCAAGACAAGACCCAGCCAGTAGAGGCGCCGTCTGCAGATGATGATTGTCACAGGGAGTTTGGACCGCTCCCTGACCTCTTTATTTGGTAAGAAGCATGACCCTTTGATGCCTAAGATCTTACAACAATTTTCATCATTGTGGCTGGACCAAAAGGCAGACTTTTTTTCCTAACCAATCGACACGGGCTGTCGCAAACTGGAAGAAACAAAGGTAGGCAGTTTTGCTTGTGATTGGCGTGTCGAAATAAGATGTAATTAAGGTGGTATGCAGGAGTAATTAAGGTGGTATGCAGGTGTTGCTGGGCCATGCTAAGGCGAGGGGACAAGTTGTGCATTTTGAATTTCAGGGACAAAGCTTTTTTGGCAGGAGAGGTGGGGTGGGGGTGGGGGTTAAGGAATTTTTGCTTCTCCTCAGGGGGAGTCCTGCAAAATGAAGCTTGCCGAAGGGAAGAAACTGAACCAGAGGTTACAATGCAGGGCCAACGTATCAAAGAATGTTTGCCCGAGTGATGATTATGTTGGTGCTACAGAGATCAAGATTCGTGTTACTGACGACTCCTTAAATTGAAGCTGTGCTCATTGACACAACATATTCATCAGCATCATCAGCTAGTTTTTGCTTTGTAAATATGATGCATATATTGATTTTCTTCCCGTTTTTTTTAGTTTGGAAATAGTTCTAGCACAAAGTAAACTTGCACATGTAGTGTTAGTTTCCGATAAAACGTTTTTACCTGCCAGTGATATCTAATCTATGAAGCGATACTGTTATAATCATAAAGAGTTTGAAATTACAGTAGACGCTTTGATGTCAGTGTGAATTAAAGCCCTGTTTATATATTTAGTTGTATACAACCTGTTGCCTCAGAACTCATGCCAGAACCAATCATTTAACGATGCTAAATGATTGCTATCAATTGCAGAAGAGAAAGAGGTATTGGGTAAGTACTGTCAAACATAAAAAAATGATGTCATTTCAGAATCAGTGTGTTATGAATGCTAAAGTACTGCTACAACTGCAGAGAGGAGAGAAAAAAACCCCCGAAGTCTGTATTGTAATATTGTGAAAAGAGACGTCATTTCAGAAATATTGATTTAACAAATGCTAAAATATTGCTAACATTCGCAGAAGAGAGACTGAGTACATTGTCAATTTTTTTTTAAATATGTCTTTCGGGAACTGATGACTTGACAATCGTAAAATCTTGCTTTTGGTTTCTGCAGAGAAAAAGAGAGATGCAGTATGTATTGTCAAATAAACAAATCCTTGGCGTAAAGTTGCACAAGACACTGGGACAGACATATACTCACCATCAACGTCACAAACAAGAGGTCCTCCACTGTCTCCCTGACATGTGTCAATGCCACCCTCTAAGTATCCAGCACACAGCATACGATTGGTAAGAGCTCCCCTTGTACAGGTACTGGCATACGTTAAAACTCAGCAGTGGCACTGTGGCCGCTCGCAGAATATTGGGATAATCTGAAAATCAATTATTCATTTAGCAGATGCAAAAAAATAGAACTATTAAAAGAATGAAAATGTCAATAGCAAAGTGAAGTACAGAACGAATCTTTAGGAACTGAACAAAAACCTACGTCTACGTCTGGCCATCATTCTACTGAATACTTTCACAATGTGTATTACCCAGTCAGCTACAGATGACTATGAGCATTACACTGAAGCCGTTCAACTTCATTGTTTAGTTTAATCATTAAAAGTACTGTGACAGTGTACAAATACATAATGAAAAGCGGATTGCGGTAATAGGTGCAGTATATAAAACGAAAAGCTGATTGTGCATGCACACACAAGTGTGCAAAATTGCTAAATAATACCTATTCTCGTAACGATCGCACAATAGCTGACTGCAAATTTACATTAAAGGCTTCAAGCTTTTTTTCCCCCTTCCACCTATCGAGACCCCCTTCCCCTATTTTCCCCCCTTCCACCGATTGAGAGGGCATGAAGGGTGACAGCATTTGAGACTTTTTTTTAATGCTGGTCAGTGAGAATGAGGATGATGAAAATGATGTTACCTATTTCCATTCCGATCTGAGACTGCACGGCAACTACTACTCTATGCTTTCTTTTTTTCTAACATGTCCCAGCGTCAATAGAAAGAAACTCATGGAGAGCGTGGCAGCAGAGTCCTCAGAAGAGAAACCCCCTTCAAGCAAGTGTTTTGGCCCTTATCTCCTGACACTCTAGGGGGGTTGGGCCACACCCGTTCATGACTGACTACAGATGTCCCTCTGCTGCCCTTTTTTTCCCATCTTGGGGGCGAGTCACGGCTGGGATTCAAATCCATGACCCTCTGGACATGCTCATTTTCATTTAAATGACTTGTGCACTAACCACTGGGACACCTGATATTTGTAGGAATGTTAAGCCTTATGACGTTCACTTTTGTTCCTCCTTGACCAGATCCAGCTTGAACACCTCTCTGCTGCTTCTGCCATTGCTTTCAGGGCTCTGTTTTTTTTTTTTCCTCCCTGCAACTGAGAGCTGTTTCATGAGGCTGTATGCAGACGTTCCTATTAACCCCCCCTAGCTCCCATTTCTGTAGTGAGAACTTTGACCTGATAGCCTTCTCTCCTCAGGCTGTTTAGCAGATCAGCATATTTTTCAGTCTTGTAGATTTGAGTTGCCTCCATTCTGTTCTCATATGGCAAAGTGAGTTCGATCATGATCAGCTGCTTGGCTGACTGAGAGTGGACTACTATGTCTGGTCTCATGTACACTTGCTGATCATCTCTGGGTGACTCTTCCATTCTGGGAGGTCTGCAGTGCACTCCCAGTCATCTGCCCCGCCCAGCAGACGCTGCCTGCATTCTCGAGTGGCACTGTTGTTCTTGGCCATGATTCGCTGCCTCCTGCCGTGAAGAATGTTGCGGGTGCTTTTTGGAGTCCTGATTTTCCCTTTTGTGGTGTTGGCACTAGCCCAGACTACTTGTACAATCTCTTTGAGCACTTGGTTGTGCCTCCATGTGTACCTTCCTTGAAGCCAGGGCTACTTTACATGAGCTTAGGACATGCTCCACTGTTTGTTTTTCATGGCAGAGGGGGCATGAAGGATCGTCTGTTTTTTCCCCCACTTCACCAGGTTTGCATTTGAGGGCAGAAGGTCATATGCAGATCTGAGAATGAAGCTGATCCTGAGAGGGGCCATGTGCCAAATCATTCCAAGTGAGACTTCTTTTGGAGTGCATTCTCCCACGTTGTCCATTGCCCTTGCTGGCTCTGCTGGACTGCTTTTTGAGTCTTTTTTGGTCTTCTTCTTTTCTCATCTCCTGAATCATCATGTCTCTTTGGGCTTTTCCTTTGGCCTTTGACCACCATTCAGTTTTGGTCACCCCCTGTCCTTGTCTGTTGGTGTGTGTGTGTCCTGTTATTTCTCTGATCTTGAGACTTTCTTTTGCAGAATCCATCGCCTCTTGAACTTTCCATTTTCTGCCTGTCTTCAGCTGGGGCTTGATTGCTTCTACCACCTTGTCTCCTGAGTCCTCCAGCATGCTTTGAAGTCTGATCTTCCCTGCTTTGTATTCCTCCAGGATGGATTTCAGTGGTAGTTTCAGCTTTGCTTGGCGACAGTACAGCGCTATGTCAGTCAGACAGGGTGGGACACCAAGCCATTTCCTTTGAACTGATTTTTTGGATTCCATTGCCTCCACTATGCTGGTGCAGATGTCGTATATCATCAGAGACCATAGGAGCTTTGGTATCAGCATGAACTGCAGACACCAGACCTTGTATTTGCCAGGGAGCCCACACTGGTCAATGATCTCCAAGCCTTCTTCCGACATCTGTTTGGTTTCTTTTGCTCTTTGTGTGTCTTTCAGTGTATCATCATACCATCTTCCAGGCTCTTGACTGGCTCTTCTGTAACTGTTGAATGGCCTGGTGGCAACACTGAAGACCACATATTCGGCACACTTTTCCTTTCCTCAGTGACAGACTCCGTGATTTCTTTGGCTTGAACTTCATTCTGGATGAGGCAACTATGTCATCCAGCCTCTCCAGCACATGACGTGTCTCGTCTTCTCTGGATGAAATCACTGTAGTGTCATCCATGAAGGCCTTGAGAGGGGGCATCTTGTATCCATCGCCAAGGTCTGTTTGTCTTGCGTTGCTTGTTGCTGCTTTCAAGATGACTTCCATTGCCAACGCGAACAGTATTGGGGAAATTGCACAGCCCATTGCAATGCCCACTTCCAAGTTGATCCAATCTGTTGTGTACTCCTTGGTAGAGAACCGCATTGAGAAGCCATTGAAGTACTTCTTGAGCATGTCGCGGATGTTCTTTGGCACATGGTACATCTCAAGAGCCAACTGTATCATCTCATGGGGTACAGATCCATATGCGTTTGCCAGATCAAGCCACACTACGTCCAGGTCTCTCTTTTCTGTTTTTTTTGCTCTTTGGATTGCGTCCCAGATCATTGTGGCGTGTTCTACACAGCCAGCCACGCCTGGGATGCCACCTTTCTGGACTGACACATCCAAGTACTTGTTTTCCATGAGGTACTTGGTCAGCCTTGCTGCCATGACAGAGAAGAGATTTTCCCTTCGACGTTCAGTAGTGATATTGGCCTGAACTGGCTGATGTCACTTGAGTTTTGCTCTTTGGGGATGTACACACCATCTGCCGTCATCCACTGGCCGCTGATCTTCTGGTTTCTCCAAGCTGATCGCAGCAGCCTGTGGAGCCACTCCAGCACCTTGGACATTTCTTGTACAGCTGGTAAGGTATTCCGTTTGGCCCTGGTGATGATTTGGCTCTGGCTTTGTCGACCACCTTGATGATTTCCGCCAACGTTGGAGGCTTGTCATTGAACTGTTCCTCAGGGTTGGTTGGCCACACCAGACCTTGAATGTCGAGTGGTGCTTTGCTCTGTGAGTCAGAGTATGTTTTCCTCAGATGCTGCTCAAGAACTCCTTTGTCCACACTTAGGGTCCCAGATTTTGGCTGCTCAAACAGAGTTCTGGCAAACTGGAAGGGGTCTCTGAAGAAGCGCTCTTGTGTCTTCTTCTTTTTTTGCTCTTCCTCTTCTCTTCCTCGCAGATTCCGCTTTGCTGAGGGCGCTGTGTTTTGCTTTCAGGTCTTCCCAGAGTTTTTTCCAAGCCTGTTTTTTCAGCTGGCAGTGCGGTCTTCATTTGCTTCTTGAGGTTTTTCTTTTGGACCCTGATCTTGTCCATCTCTCTTGGCGTCTGGATTTCTTTGGAGGTGTGTTTTTCTCTTTGGGTAGTTTTGCTCCATAGCGTCTCTACATGTGGCATACACAATGTCCCCATATGTGGCTAGTTTGTGTTCCAGGGTGCTTTTCCCTATCAGTGCATCGAGTCTTTGGACGATTTTTGCATCCAGTTTCTCCCCATCTTCAGTCTCGTTTGCTCGTGGCAGGTTGAGTTTCAGGCGCCTGGCATCGAGGGCCTGTGCAAATTCCTCATCCGAACCAACAGCGTGGATGTCCTTGGCACTGTGGTTTAAATCCTGGCCTTGGTCTTCCGACGTCTTATCTGCTGATGCAGTGCGCTGCTGCTCATTCAGATGAGTCTTCACACATCCTATCTTTGTTCTGTGGATCTTCATGCCACGGGTGGTAGCGAAACGCTTTCCACAGACACATGGATATTCCATGTGGTCCATGTTCATAGTCCGTTTGGGATTTGCAGTCGTGATTGGTTGAGCACCGATGGATTCATCATTCTCTCCCCCTTTCGGTGAATCCTGGGAGCATCTTTTCCTTTTGTTTTTTAGTAGCCACATGTTGAAGGCAAAGTGGGGAGCCAGCCCAGAGCCCTTGGTTCTGGTCTTTCCCAGTGTCCTCCGTCCTTCCCGAACGTCCTCCGGCCTATTCCCGAAAGTCAATGGTCTACCCATGCATCAGTAGAAAGAAACTCGTAGAGAGCGTGGCAGCAAAGAGTCCTCAGAGGAGAAGTCCCCTTCAAGCAAGTGTTTCGGCCCTTGTCTCCTGACACTCTAGGGGGGTGGGCCACACCCGGTTCATGACTCCGGATGTCAAACAGATACAGACACCTGGTCAAGAAATCTCAGCGACTCTGGCAGACGCATCTATTAAGTGAATGAAACTCGACTGTGTGGTCCCAGTCTGTCCAACTGTGCCCGTCGCAAACTCAACTCTGGGTAGGAGCTGATCGGGGCAGAACCCCCCCCCCCCCCCCCCCTCCTCCCCCCAACCCCCCATGGCGGCTGGTTTCATAGCAATCTTTCAGTATCAATTTATGGATGCCTGCTTTCTTGCATTCAATACTGTCACTCAATTCAGGTCCAACAACATTTCCCACACCTGACCACTCCACGTACACGCACGTGCCTGCTCATACAAAGGTCTAAACCAATCTAAAGGCATCCACATGAAAAGTTGGTGCTGGAAGGAAGCTGCTCAGTCCTGTACATTTCTCTTGGAAGTTTCAAATTGACCGGTTGTTATAAATCAACTTTTCCCCAGATTAACAACGGATATCGGAAGCATCTACTCTGTTTCTGTCGCAAAGAGATCATACTTCATTTTCTGAAAAACAAGCCTATGTAACCATGGAATGTATATTGCATGGTAAACCCTTTGGGCAAGAATATAATAGCGTGAAAATGTCTTTTACAAACCAATTATCACCATTATTTCTGTACTTTGGCGTATAACTTCATCTTAAGGTCTGCACTGGATAAAAAGACAGGAATGGTCTCTCAGCACACACCATACCCACTGACCTTGAGGACAAAATGAATTACGCTAATGCAGTTCAGTAAGTCTACACATCTGGTTGAAATATATCACCAAAGATCAATGCATTGTGATTATAGCTATCCAGTAGTATTCCCTGCACAAATACCCCCGCCGCACCCCCCCACCCCCCCCACCCCAATTTTGTGAACATTGCTTTATCAAGACGTAACCAAGACGTCAGTTTATTGTTCTATGGAACTAATTTCACTCACTTTAACCTTCCTACAGTTGTTAAATGCCACACAAATAATCAGTGGAGGAGACCAAAAAAAAAGCTTCGAGCCTGTGTTCAGCCGTCTGAGTGTTAAGCTTTACAGTTCGATATCACAAGCAATCACATCAGCGCTGACAACATGTAACAAATGTGTAGAATAGTCATTTCTTGAATCTCGTAAGTGATGCAATGGCAGACCATTCACAGACCATTTGATGATCCTTTAGATTCGTTGCAGAGTCCTTCACATAGTCCAAGGGACGAACAAACACGACCCAGAGGAAAAAAAAAAAAAAAAAGAACAAAACCTACTGTGCTCCCAAGTCCGCATCCCTGTGGATGGGACAAGCAAGGAGGAGAAGGAAGAGGTGTGAGGAACAACAGGCTCTTACCACTGCTAGATCCCGTTTCCCCCCAGCCCGAGATGAGACATTTGGTCCCAGCAACGTAGACGTTCTGAGAGGCGGGCAGACAGGCAGGCTGAACGTAGTCGTTGAACTTGATTCCCTGGCCGTCCGGCGACTTCACCTTCAGCAAGGCAATGTCATAGTCGTGGCTGTTGCCTGCGCGGAAGAAATGTACGCATCACGTCAAATCCATGTTCTTGCACAGTGTCATGTTTCACGCAAAATGTTGCTTAGTGTATGAACTTAGAAGCGTCAGTACCAAATGCGTAAAATTCTGCTGGTAATCCGCGTCACCTTCGATGCAATTCAGATAAATGTCGCCTGAAAAATCAAAAATGGAAAAATAAAAATCGGTTTGCAATAGCTCTGCTCTTTTAATCCTATTCCACCCGAGCTAGAAACAGAGTCCCAAGTGTCGACGCACTTGACGGAACGTCTACGCTTAAGTTGTTGATGTACCAAATAGCTTTCTCACATTCCATGGCCTTGATTGCCTCTTGACTTCTCTACATCCAAGATGACGTGGGTTTTAAATGGAAGGATGAATCAGCGAATGTTTGTTGTTGTTGTTGCCTAATTCTCACATTAGGCGATGGCGTGATTAAATTCAAGTATTACACAAAATTGTGCAGCATGTCAAGCTTAATATGAATTGACTGATAAGGCTCCCAAGAAAGACTGAGCTGACAGCCGTTGGAAATCATTTCAACAGACTCTGTGGAGCTTACTTGTGAGGTGCTGCATGTGCAGAAGACTTCCAGTGTTAGTAACGTATTTCCGTGCACGTGCAGAAACTAATTTAGTAACGTGTTGCACGTGCATAAAACTTGCTGCGCTAGTGGTGTATATTGCATGTGCAGAAGACTTACTGACCTAGTAACGTGTTGCACGTGCTTGAGACTTACTACGCTGGTGGTGTGTTGCATGTGCAAAAGACTTACTCACTTAGTAACGTGGGGTACGTGCATGAGACTTCCTGTGCTGTTAGTGGTGTGTTGCACGTGCGTTAGACTTAGTGCGTGTCACACTTACGGTCGTAGCCACGGTGCGTGATGAGCTCTTCCACCAGGAACTTCTGTTCACCTGTGTCGGCCACCTTCTGCCCATGGTCACCCACACGCACTAGCACGCGGGACTTGGCCAGGTTTCTGAGCAGAGAAAAAAATTTGAAAGGAGGCAGAGGAGGAGGGGAGGTGGGAAATGGCGATGGCGATGGCGATGGTAAAGGAGATCACAACGTTAGGGATATGGAGCTGATCGTGACAGAAACAATATTGACAACAACGTCAGTAATACTGATAGCAATAGCAACATTAGTATTGACAACAGCAACAACAACAATATTGATGGTGATGATGATGATAATCACAATATTAGTAATAACAACAACAATAAGAATGATAATAATGATAATGATGGTGATAATGATCATTATTATTATTATCATTATAATAACTATTATTATCATTGAGTAATAATGGCGTAGATCGCAGCAGTTATCAGTATACAGCCTTCGTGTGGACCCTGCAGTCGGCTGGACTACAAAGAACGTACCATGTGTCATACTGTGCATGAAGCGAACAAACAAAAAGGAGGCGGCTTAGATCATGCCTTCCACGATGATGTTTGTCCAGGTTGTCTTCCCCTGCTGTAGACAGGGGGAGGGCGTCCTTACCCTACGACTATGTTCACACTCGTTCAGAATTGATGCAATAGCAGCGACTCTCTCCCCCTCCTCCCCCCCCCCCCCCCCCCCCCCCTTTTTCCCTTCCCTTCCCCCTCCTCTGCTTTCCCCATTTTTCTCCCTCACCCAAACACACGCGCGCGCGCGCACACCACCGCCACCTCCACCACCACCACACCACCACCACACCACCACACTACCACTGGCACCAAACATTCACCAACACCACCACCACACACACCACCACCACCACCACCACCACCACCACACCACCCACTGGCACCCACCATCCACCATCCACCACCACACACACCATCACCACCACCACTGATATATCATTTTCGCAAAAAAGGTTCAACACAAATTCTTGCCATGTGACCAACCCCCCCCCCCCCCCCCCCCCCCCCCCCGGCAGTAAACATGCTAGGCCAAAGCTTCAAAGCTTGCGCTATGGATGCTTCAGACGTCATCAAATCTCTTATCTCGGTTTGCAGATGTACCTACTCCACACTGTCCGGGACAGGGAGCGGGGAGGTAGAGGGAACAGTGTGGGCTGGCCTATATTGCCCGAGGGGACACATCTGGAAGCTGTTGGGTGGGGCGGTTTTCACGGGGATGGGGTGGGGTACCGCCACTAAACATAGTGGATTCGTTCCCGGACAATATTCCCAGGGTTAGAGGATAGACAAAAAGCGAGACAGGTTAAGAGAGAGAGAGAGAATTTTGGAAGCAGTGAGAGGAGAGGTTAGGGGAGAGAGAGAGACAGAGAGACAGTGTCAAGGGAGTGAAACCACTCACAAAAGGCCTTAAGCGCTTAGAGGCAAAGAATGCCATGAGCGGTAGAGAAATAACTAATGGGCCGATTATCAATACGCCCTCACCTGGCACATACGGTCGAACTGTGCCATGGAGGTCGAAGTGGTCAGGTGACAGATGGCACCTAAGGTAGTAAGGACCCTCCCGAGTGCGAACCTTTCCGACGGCGAAAGGGAGGGAAATGTAACCACCAGGACCTCGGAGCATCGAGTAGGCGCTAAATGCTCAGTCAGCTGAGGTTGCTTTGTAAACAGTCCTTGAAGATCAGGAGTCTTGGGCTCGTTCAGATGGTATTGCCGTGAGGCACTGCGTTGAGACTTTGTCAGGCTGGTTGAATGCGCGTGGACGTTGTTGTAGCTTTTCTCTTGGATAATTACTGTGTTAAGAGGCCCCGGAGTCGGCGGGAATTTTCGATGTCCATCTGGTGCCAAGTGGTTGTTTGCTAATAAATTAGGTAGGGATATGTGTAAATGCTGATGTGTGGAAGACTGTAGCGAAAGGAGAATTCAGGGTACTTGTGAACAAGGCGATGGAGAAGCAACAGGGACAAATGCATGGCCCACAGGGAAATCCTTTGTGTCCATCCCTATATAAACTGAGGGAGAACAACATGATGGGGGAGGAGAAGACCACCTCGAGAAAGAGAGGACAGAGGAGAAAGGGGAGAGGAGAGGGACCAGGACAGAGCAGGGTCGAGAGAAACGTGGTCTGGGAGACAGAACTGACAGCAAGGTCTTAGGGTTAAGCTGGAAGAGAAGACTGAGTTTGAAGCCCAGAGGTGGGTGAAGAGAGACAAACTGAGTTTGAACCCAGCGGTGGGTGAAAGAGACGAAGAAGAAGATTTCTGCGTCGAGTTCCCAAAGACGACCAAGAAGACCCAGTCCTGAAACCTGGAGCCAGTCAACCAAGGGCGTCACATCATCCAGTGCTGAAGAAAACTTGAAGAGACTTGTTCAAGAACTGTGGTGTGGTGTGAAAGTGTGGTTGTGTGTGTGGAAGCCTGGCCAGGTAAGAAGCCATTTTATTATATAACCCAGGATTAGGAAGTATTGATCTTTTATGCTTTGATTATTCCATTTTGTGTAACTGGATTTTTCATGTTTGATTATAGGTAGCATAGAAATTGTATTTCTTGTTCTCAGTCGTGTTAGGAGAGAACCGAATGCGTGACATCCCATTCCCATAGAGAGGTGAATGTTTGGTGGGTGCATGACTGTGCATATATGCGTGTATGAGTACAAAGATAACCTTGGTGTGTTAAGCCTGACTAATAATACATCAGCTATGTGCACTTAAGCAATACCATCACGATTTTCCCTGTCCTGGACACAGAGAGAGAGAGAGAGAGAGAGAGAGAGAGAGAGAGAGAGAGAGAGAGAGAGAGAGAATTTGGGAAGAAGTAAGAAAGAGAGGAAAGGTTAGGGGAGAGAGAAAGAAAGAGAAACAAAGAAAGAGAGACAGACAGACAGACACGGAGAGAGAGAAAGAGAGACAGACTGAGAGAGAGACAGAGACAGAGACGGATAGACAGAGACAGACAGTGAGAGACAGGGAGACACACACACACACACACACACACACACACACACACACACACACACACACATAGAACATGTACTTGAAGCAGTGGGCTGCGGAGAGGATCCAGAAGTTGTTGAGGATGGTCCCCCCACACCAGTGGCCCACCAGCATCTCGTTGTTGGAGTAGATGTTGAAGATCTTTTGAATGCCCACCTGCACAGGCACACACCATGTAACGCGCTGCATAAAGATAGGGCAGTGAGGATGAAGAGGGGGGGGGGGGGGAGGGGGTTAAGTAAGAGATGAGGGGATGTGGACAGGGGCAGGGACTATGCAATTCCCAAGGACGTAGGAATGTCAGAGATCCTAGGTCAATGGTTCAAGCAAAGCCTTTTCTTTTTTTTTTATTTCTCCCACGTCCTCTGGATCTTCCTGTGTGGCAGAATGAGCGTCAGTCTGTTCACACTAAGACTACATCGAAATGACAGCCATAACGTGCACTTCAGTCACGTCAACATCATTCACTGTCGTCCATACAGAGTAATGTGGATGCCTCTATCTGATAGTTAACCCATACTCCCTCGGCTAAAAACGACGAGTCATTCACACAATGGTACGCCACGACTGGTCTCTTGAAGACCGGGTTGCATGCGAACAAATGTCCCATCCGTCCTCATGTCCTGTCCTGTCATGTCCTGTCCTGTCATGTCCTGTTCCGTCCTGTCCCGTCCTCCTATCCCGTCCCCGTCCCGTGCTGTCGTCCTGCCCTGTCCTTCCTCGTCCCGTCCTGTCCTGCTGTTCTGTTCTATCCTGTTCTCTTGTCCTGTCCCGTCCCACCCTGTCCTCCTGTCCTGTTCAGTCCTGTCCTGTCTTCCTGTCCTCCCCTCCCGCTACGTCTGTCTGTACCAAGAACAAAACTAAGAACTATTTCCCCAATTTCCTAGTTCTAATATGCAGATGAACGAAACTGGTCAAAGTGAAATGTGGACGGAACCGTCCACGGATGTCTGTTAATATGTTAACATGTTGCTCGTGTTATAGAGCAACAGGGACTGATTTGTTTTCATGACGAAAAGAAACGACTCACGATCAGACATCCTTATATGTATTGTTAATTGACGCGACTATATTCTGTTAAAATAATTATCCGCGAAAAACCGCATTATCATGCAGTCCAAGACTTTTGCGAATTCAACGAAAGCATATAGCTATCGTGTTCATGTTTGCAGTCTTACTTTTAACAGTTTCTTTCCCGCAGGTGTGTTTTAGTATAATTATCTAGTTGGCGCGCGCACGCACGCGTGCACGCACGCATACACACACACACACACACACACACACACACACACACACGCACACACACACACACACACACACACACACATTCACACACACACCACACACACACACACACACGCATTCACACACACACACACACTCACACACTCACTCTCACACATATACACACACACACACACACACACACACACACACACGCGCGCGCGCGCGCGCGCACTGACACACACTGTTTGCACTACAAAACGTCAGGGCCACACCACTCCACTGATTGGACACACAACACAACAACAGAGAAAGACACCGGGCCTGTCACCGACCTGCCAGGGGAACATGCCATGCTGAGCCAGGTCTCCGCCGACGATTTTCTGAGAGCGGAGCGGGGCCAACTCCCGTGGGGCTGTCAGGTTCCCTGCGTCTGCCCGCCGCTTGTTGCGTAACAACGTCTCCATGGGCCGCAGACCGCACTGAGAATTGCCTGTGACAGCCACAACCACAAGTGCAAAGTGTGGGTTTTTTTTTTGTTTGTTTGTTTTGTTTTGTTTTTAAAGAAAACAGAAAACAGAGCGGAGGGGAGGAGACAGCGGGAGAAGGGGTGGATTGGGTGGAGGTCATCTGGCAGTACTGACCCTAGACTATGACCGAACGAATTAACCCTAGAATATGACCAAATCCATTGACCCTAGACTATGACCGAACGAATTAACCCTAGAATATGACCAAATCCATTGACCCTAGACTATGACCAAACGAACTGACCCTAGAATATGACCAAATTTATTGACCTAGACTATGACCAAACGAACTGACCCTAGAATATGACCAAATTTATTGACCCTAGACTATGACCAAACGAATTGACCTAGAATATGACCAAATTTATTGACCCTAGACTATGACCAAACGTATTGACTCTAGAATATGACCAAACGTACTGACTCTAGAATATGAACAAATTTATTGACCCTAGACTATGAGCAAGCTTACTGACCCTAGACTATGACCAAACGTACTGACTCCAGACCATGACCAACGTAATGAGTCTAGAAAACCTATTGACCCCAAACCATGACCAAACATACTGACCCTAAACTGACCAACTTATGGACCCCAGACCATGACCAAACGTATTGACCCTAGACTATTACCAAATGTATTGACCCTAGACTATTACCAAACGTATTGACCCTAGACTATGACCAAGATTACTGACCCTAGGCTATGGCCAAACTTACTGACCTTAGATTATGAACGAACTTATTGACCCTAGACTCTGACCAAACTTACTGACCCTAGACTCTGACCGAACTTATTGACCCTAGACTCTGACCGAACTTATTGACCCTAGACTATGACCGAACTTATTGACCCTAGACTATGACCGAACTTGAGGTCTAGAAGCAAGGACAGCACAGAGGGTCACTGCTACTCATTAGCTCAGCCCATGGTACAGGGGGTTGCTGTTGATGGTCCTTCGATTCCTGCAGGTCTCAACACTACAGGGCTGACCAGTGGGAAGTCACACAGACTGTCGGACACGGCAGGACTGGCGCAAAGGTCCAGTGAAACTCATGACCTCAGGTATTGTTCGCTCGGAGTCAACTCTGGTTCTGGCTCCATTTTCCAAACAGTCCTTCGAATGAAACCGAAGTCTCGTGTGTGAACGTGCGCATAACATCTTCCACACACGTTTTAATCCCATCACCAACTTTAGGGAGAGAAAGCCAGTTTGGGAGTTGGTATGGATGACACGTTACACATAGCATGCACCCTGCGTGAGAAATTGAAAGAATGAAGGAAGTTAAGAAACTGAGTGAACGATATTGATTGGATGACACGGCAAACGACTGAATGAAACGCCGGCAGGCAGCTCTTCAATCGGCACTACCTAGGTAGGCAGCCCGTTGCATTCAAGAGAGTGTGGAGCGTCAGCGTCTAGAACCTTTGGTAAGACGCTGTATAAATGCTATGCTATGCTATGTTATTATTGTTATTATTATTATTATATCATCATCATCATCATCATTATTATTATCATCATTATCACTACGTTTATTATTATTATATTATTATTATATCATCATCATCATCATCATCACTATTATTATCATTATTATCATTACGTTTATTATTTATTATTATTATCATTATTATTATCATTATTATTATTATTATTGTCGTGTGTTCCTGGTATCAGTATAGCACCAGTCGCCTCCCTCACCATTCTCTCCTAAGGTGTTTATATCCCCAATCAGACATATTACATGAGACGCATAGGTTAAGGCGTCAAACCTGAATACATCACCATCAACCACAATCACCAACAGAAGTTCTCTCTCTCTCTCTCTCTCTCTCTCTCTCTCTCTCTCTCTCTCTCTCTCTCACCGAAAATACTGATGGGCGGTTCACGGGTGGTGGTGGTACTCGGTGTCATGCCACCCCCGTCCCCATCCCCGTCCCCGTCGGACCCCCCGGGCACAAAGCAGAAGACCCCGACGTCTTCGGAGTGCTGGCAGTTGTGGGTGCCCAGCTGCAGGTGGTCGCAGTCCAGCACACTGGTCTCCGTGCCCAGGCAGTCCACCTCGTCCAGCAGGATGGGCCGACGGCTGTGGCCGGGGCCGTAGACATGGGTCGGCACGACTCGTCCTCCCTGACTGCACGGCGAGTACCAAGAGTCTGTCACGTCTCTGACAGTGTGTGATTCCGTAGAAGTGACAGGTCCAAGCGTAGGTGAAGAATTGTTCTACTCACTAACTGTCCTCAGTGGTCTTTGATCAATGAATACGGTCCCGAGATAGCTTCAGAAATAACAAACCATAATCGATTCTGGGCAGACGTTTCTGAAGCTTTATAAACATTTCCATTACAAATGTGTGCAAAAAGCTTTCTACTGAATTGCTAGTCTCACAAATATGCTACTATAAATGCATCCAAGCTACAAAGATTATGAAAACAAAAAAGTATGCTATCAAGCACATCTTTTATGACGATGTCCAGTTTGTTTTGCGCAGAAATTTCAAAGAAAAATTTGATATAAAAATTGATGTTTTTCGCTGTTGGCGGATGTAAGTTGTCAAAGACATTTGGAGTAATGTCGAAAACAGTAAATATATCAGTTCTACACACTGCTATAACAAACTGTTTGCCAGTTATAAAGATATAAAAAAAAAACGTTCGATCATATATTGATTAATGCTACCATAAATGGGGTTTGAAACTGCCACAGACTAACGACTGGGGGTGATGTTTCCTGCATGCTCATGATATAACGGATATATAAACTTGAAACGGTTTCATTTTAAAATGTTACAAAGATGCTTAGGCACCAGTATCATTTTAAAAGAAATTGGCGTTGTTAATAATGGCGAATGAAAGCTTTTGCGGGCTGCATACAGACAGTGTCGATTAAATATTTTGGAGGTGTACTTATCATTCTCAGCGTTTCTGGGACATGCTCACTGAACTAACGTCAGAGAAATGTACCGATATCCAGAATGAAGCCTGCGTCCTGAGAATCGCTTGTCTTACCAGGATCTGATGTAACAGTCGCTACTGATTATATTTTCTACTTCATTATTCTTTTGGCAACATAATGATTGTGCATATATCAGCTAGAAGGCAGCCTTCCACATATAGAGCAGGTTTTCTGGAAATATTGAATTTTCGATACGAAATTGAAAAAAAAGATAACGTATATATTATAAATTTCATGTTTCAGTATTCATTTTATTGTCTGTTTTCATACATGCTAATCTTGTACGTTGTAGTACATTTACATATGTTCCCCCAGCCCACCTCACTCTCTAGCCCCACTGTCTCCTTCCTCTTCATTATTGTTACTCTCATTTTTATTTCTATTTTTTGTTTGTTAATTATTATTCTTATTTTTTGTTTTTTTTTCATTTATCTTCTATTTTCATTTGATGTTCTTTTATGATTACATGACCGCCTTGCTTTGCTTTTTTTTTTTTTTTTTTTTTTTAATTGATTTCGTAGTTCCTACTCAGGGCGAGGACTGGATGTAAAAAGCACGTTAGTGCTTATCTATTATCCTCGTAAATAAAGAATTTTGTCTTGTCTTGTCTTGTCTTGTCTCTCTCATCTCCCCTTCTTGTATTTATTTTTTCTTTTCTTTTTTTTGGCCCCGGAGGGCTGGATGTAAAAAAAAAGCAGTTATGCTTACTCCACTACCCTCTGAAAATAAAATTCGTTTGTTCGTTCGTCCCCCTACCTACCATCCTCTCCCCCCCCCCCCCCCCCCCCCCCCCCCCCCCCCCCCACCTCTCTCTCTGTTTTTCTGTTTGTTTGCTTTTAGCTCCTTCTGCTTGACTATCCACCATGTCATTATGAACCGTCTGCTTATCACTGTAGAATCACCTTACAGTGTTGCTATGTTTAATTGTCAGCATGAATATGTGCTGAAATAGTGTATGCATAGCAAGGACAGAAGGCAAGACTAGGACTTGGCCTGAAATCTTCATCCTTGCGTATTCAAGATCAATCAATCGATCAATCAGTCAATCAATCAATTAATCTCTCTCTCTCTCTCTCTCTCTCTCTCTCTCTCTCTCTCTCTCTCTCTCTCTCTCTCTCTCTGTGTGTGTGTGTCTGTCTCTGTCTCTATCTGTCTGTCTCTGTCTGCCTCTCTGTCTGTCTGCCTGTCTGTCTGTGCTCCAGCTCTCCGCGGCTCCTGAACTGTCCTCACATCTCCCATTTACTTCTTCTGATGGTGTCCTTTTCCTGCTAAACAGCTCTCTGGGCATTACTGCCTGGTGTGTATTTGACGTCTGTTCTTTGTGACGTCTGAAAAAGAGTGCGCGTTGGTCGAAAATTTTGCTTGTCTGTCTACTATTTTGTACTAAATACTAGTCAACTGGCACTCCCGTTTGTTTTCTGTTTTTGTTTGTTCTTATTTTGTGTTTTGGCTGAAAGGGTCACAGACAAGATCAGACAGAGAGGCCACAACACACACACACACACACACACACACACACACACACACACATACACGCACGCACGGACGCACGCATGCACGCACGCGCACACACACACACACACACACACACACACACACACACACAGAGAGAGAGAGAGAGAGAGAGAGAGAGAGAGAGAGATCTGCGCCACGTACTCGAAACCAGCCATTCTGCAGATGACTGTGGCTTCTCTGTCGCCGAAGGAATCGTCACAGATGGTCCCACGGTAGATGCCCACTCCAGTTCCACGCGACCTTCGTTCGGGCCGCCACCATCCACCAGGTGCACCCGCACTGAAACAGCGGGTTGGGTGCACACGGTCATTGAGTGCACGCGCTGCATCTTTGATCATGTGTTAAACTTTAAAAAAAAGAAAAAAAAAAAAGAGAAAAGAAAAAAAAGCTATCATCCTGTATTGACTCGGCTGGAAGGGAGGTGGGGGTGGGTGGGAAAGAGGGTGGGAGGAGGGGTAAGTAGAGGGTGGGGAGAAGAAGGGAGAGGAAGAATGTTGGAGATCTCATTGCAAAAGGGTGGTGATATTTGTAGGTTATTCGTGTCAAACACTCAGATTCTCTTATTATCATTGCTTCCCGACAAAATATAAACTTAAAGGAAGCATCTTCTAGTCCTGTTCAATCATATTCTACACACACACACACACACACACACACACACACACACACACGCACACACATACACAAACACACACATACACATGTGTGCACTCTCTCTCTCTCTGTCTTTCTGCCCCTCACACAAACACACGCGCGTGTGCGCGCGCGCACACACACACACGTATACACACACACGCACGCACACACATACATGCACGCATATACACACACGCGCGCGCGCACATACATACAAACACATGCGCACGCGTTTGCTTATACCCATACACTATACACGTGAGCGAACGCGCACTCCCGCGAATGCACACACACACACACACACACACACACACACACACACACACACACACACACACACACGCACACACACATCCACCCCCACCCACCATTCTCTCTCTCTCACACACATACACAACCTACCCCGCCCCCCCCCCACACACACACATAAATACACACTCTCTCTCTCTCTCTCTCTCTCTCTCTCATACCCGAGTCAGGCGACGGTGTGGTGGTGGTGGTGGAGGTGGTGGTGGTGGTGGGGGGAGGGCGGCGGGGGTAGCACTTGACACCAGCGTCCTCCAGGTGGCTGCAGTCGGATAGGACCCAGCCCCCGTGGGCACAGTCCCCGAGGGATCCCTCCTGACCCTCGCACCCCAGGTCGTCCAGCCAGATTACACCCCTTCCCGCGCCGAACCGTCCCCCAGGGACAGCCTCCCCGCCGTACCTGGGTGGCACGAGAGTGAGGTGCAGAGACAGCAGGTGAGAGTGAGGTGCAGAGACAGCAGGTGAGAGTGTAGTGCAGAGACAGTAGGTGAGAGTGTGGTGCAGAGACAGAGTGTGGTGCAGAGACAGCAGGTTACAGCGTGGGGCAGAAACAGAGTGTGGTGCAGAGACAGCAGGTTACAGCGTGAGGCAGAAACAGAGTGTGGTGCAGATACAGCAGGTTACAGTGTGGTGCAGAGACAGCAGGTTACAGTGTGGTGCAGAGACAGCAGGTTACCGCGTGGTGCAGAGACAGCAGGTTACAGCGTGGTGCAGACACAGCAGGTTACAGCGTGGTGCAGGTCAGAGTGTGGTGCAGAGACAGCAGGTTACAGTGTGGTGCAGGTCAGAGTGTGGTGCAGAGACAGCAGGTTACAGTGTGGTGCAGAGACAGCAGGTTACAGTGTGGTGCAGGTCAGAGTGTGGTGCACAGACAGCAGGTTACAGTGTGGTGCAGAGACAGCAGGTTACAGTGTGGTGCAGAGACAGCAGGTTACAGCGTGGTGCAGGTCAGAGTGTGGTGCAGAGACAGCAGGTTACAGTGTGGTGCAGGTCAGAGTGTGGTGCAGAGACAGCAGGTTACAGTGTGGTGCAGGTCAGAGTGTGGTGCAGAGACAGCAGGTTACAGCGTGGTGCAGATCAGAGTGTGGTGCAGAGACAGCAGGTTACAGTGTGGTGCAGGTCAGAGTGTGGTGCAGACACAGCAGGTTAGAGTGTGGTGCAGAGACAGCAGGTTACAGTGTGGTGCAGAGACAGCAGGTTACAGCGTGGTGCAGGTCAGAGTGTGGTGCAGAGACAGCAGGTTACAGTGTGGTGCAGGTCAGAGTGTGGTGCAGAGACAGCAGGTTACAGTGTGGTGCAGGTCAGAGTGTGGTGCAGAGACAGCAGGTTTACAGCGTGGTGCAGATCAGAGTGTGGTGCAGAGACAGCAGGTTACAGCGTGGTGCAGGTCAGAGTGTGGTGCAGAGACAGCAGGTTACAGTGTGGTGCAGAGACAGCAGGTTACAGTGTGGTGCAGAGACAGCAGGTTACAGCGTGGTGCAGGTCAGAGTGTGGTGCAGAGACAGCAGGTTACAGTGTGGTGCAGGTCAGAGTGTGGTGCAGAGACAGCAGGTTACAGTGTGGTGCAGGTCAGAGTGTGGTGCAGAGACAGCAGGTTACAGCGTGTGGTGCAGATCAGAGTGTGGTGCAGAGACAGCAGGTTACAGTGTGGTGCAGGTCAGAGTGTGGTGCAGACAGCAGCAGGTTAGAGTGTGGTGCAGAGACAGCAGGTTACAGTGTGGTGCAGAGACAGCAGGTTACAGCGTGGTGCAGGTCAGAGTGTGGTGCAGAGACAGCAGGTTACAGTGTGGTGCAGGTCAGAGTGTGGGTGCAGAGACAGCAGGTTACAGTGTGGTGCAGGTCAGAGTGTGGTGCAGAGACAGCAGGTTACAGCGTGGTGCAGATCAGAGTGTGGTGCAGAGACAGCAGGTTACAGCGTGGTGCAGGTCAGAGTGTGGTGCAGAGACAGCAGGTTACAGTGTGGTGCAGAGACAGCAGGTTATATAATAATAATAATAATGAATACTTACATAGCGCCTATTCTCGGCTAGAGACCAAGCTCTAAGCGCTTTACAATCATCACCCGTTTACACAACGGGCTGCCTACCTGGGTAGTGCCGACTGAAGAGCTGCCAGCTGGCGCTTCATTCATTCAGTTGTTTCCCGTGTCATCCAGTCAGTATCGTTCAATATCGATCACTCATTTTCCTTACTTCCTTCATTCTTTCCATTTCTCACTCAGGGTGCATGCTAGGTGTAACGTGTCATCCATATCAATGGCCAAACTGGCCTACTCTTCCGGATGTTGGTGATGGGATTTTACGTGTGTGCAAGATGTTATGCGTGCGTTCACACACGGAACCTCGGTTTATAGTCTCATTCGAAGGACTGTATGGGAAATGGAGTCAGAACCAATGTTAACTCCGAGGGAAAAATCCCCCTGTACCGAAACGCCCCGGCGGAGGTTCGAACCCGCAACCCCAGGATCACCAAGATTACGAGTCAGGCGCTCTACTTACTGAGCTATTCCGGCTCCCGAGGTTACAGTGTGGTGCAAAGACAACAGTTTACAGCGTGGTGCAGACACAGCAGGTTACAGTGTGGTGCAGAGACAGCAGGTTACAGCGTGGTGCAGAGACAGCAGTTTACAGCGTGGTGTAGCGACAGCAGTTTACAGCGTGGAGTAGAGACAGCAGGTCAGTGTGTGGTGCAGAGACAACAGTTTACAGCGTGGTGTAGAGACAGAGTGTGGTGCAGAGACAGCAGTTTACAGTGTGGTGCAGAGACAGAGTGTGGTGCAGAGACAGCAGGTTACAGTGTGGTGCAGAGACAGGTTACAGTGTGGTGCAGAGACAGCTGGTTACAACGTGGTGCAGAGACAGCAGGTTACAGCGTGGTGCAGACACAGCAGGTTATAGTGTGGTGCAGAGACAGCAGGTTACAGCGTGGGGAAGAAACAGAGTGTGGTGCAGAGAGACAGCAGGTTACAGCGTGGGGCAGAAACAGAGTTTGGTGCAGAGACAGCTGGTTACAGCGTGGTGCAGACACAGCAGGTTATAGTGTGGTGCAGAGACAGCAGGTTACAGCGTGGGACAGAAACAGAGTGTGGTGCAGAGACAGCTGGTTACAGCGTGGTGCAGACACAGCAGGTTATAGTATGGTGCAGAGACAGCAGGTTACAGCGTGGGGCAGAAACAGAGTGTGGTGCAGATACAGTAGATCAGAGTGTGGTGCAGAGACAGCAGGTTACAGTGCGGTGCAGAGACAGCAGGTTACAGTGTGGTGCTGAGACAGCAGGTTACTGTGTGGTGCAGAGACAGCAGGTTACAGCGTGGGGCAGGAACAGAGTGTGGTGCAGAGACAGCAGGTTACAGCGTGGGGCAGAAACAGAGTGTGGTGCAGAGACAGTAGATCAGAGTGTGGTGCAGACACAGCAGGTTACAGTGAGGTGCAGAGACAGCAGGTCAGAGTGTTGTGCATAGACAACAGGTCAGAGTGTGGTACAGAGACAGCAGGTTAGAGTGTGGTGCAGAGACAACAGGTTAGAGTGTGGTGCAGACACAGCAGGTTAGAGTGTGGTGCAGAGACAGCAGGTCAGAGTATGGTGCAGAGACAGAGTGTGGTACAGAGACAGCAGGTCAGAGTGAGGTGCAGAAACAGAGTGTGTTGAAGAGACAGCAGGTCAGAGTGAGGTGCAGAGACAGAGTGTGGTACAGAGACAGCACGTCAGAGTGAGGTGCAGAGACAGCAGGTCAGAGTGAGGTGCAGAGACAGCAGGTCAGAGTGAGGTGCAGAGACAGCAGGTTAGTGTGTGGTGCAGAGACAGCAGGTTAAAGTGTGGTGCAGAGGCAGAATGTGGTGCAGAAACAGAGTGTGGTACAGAGACAGCAGGTCAGAGTGAGGTGCAGAGACAGCAGGTCAGAGTGAAGTGCAGAGACAGCAGGTTAGAGTGTGGTGCAGCAGAGACAGCAGGTTAGAGTGTGGTGCAGAGACAGCAGGTTAGAGTGTGGTGCAGAGACAGCAGGTCAGAGTGTGGTGCAGAGACAGCAGGTCAGAGTGAGGTGCTGAGACAGCAGGTTAGAGTGTGGTGCAGAGACAGCAGGTTAGAGTGTGGTGCAGAGGCAGAGCGTGGTGCAGTGACAGCAGGTTACAGTGTGGTGCAGAGACAGCAGGTTAGAGTGTGGTGCAGAGACAGCAGGTTAGAGTGTGGTGCAGAGGCAGAGTGTGGCAGCAGAGACAGCAAGTCAGAGTGAGGTGCAGAGACAGCAGGTTAGAGTGTGGTGCAGAGACAGCAGGTCAGAGTGTGGTGAAGAGACAGCAGGTTAGAGTGTGGTGCAGAGACAGCAGGTAGAGTGTGTGCAGAGGCAGAGTGTGTGTGGTGCAGAGACAGCAGGTTAGAGTGTGGTGCAGAGACAGCAGGTCAGAGTGTGGTGCAGAGACAGCAGGTCAGAGTGTGGTGCAGAGACACAGCAGGTTAGAGTGAGGTGCAGAGGCAGAGTGTGGGTGCAGAGACAGCAGGTTAGAGTGTGGGTGCAGAGACAGCAGGTTAGAGTGTGGTGCAGAGACAGCAGGTCAGAGTGTGGTGCAGAGACAGCAGGTCAGAGTGTGGTGCGAAGACAGCAGGTTAGAGTGTGGTGCAGAGACAGCAAGTTAGAGTGAGGTGCAGAGACAGCAGGTTAGAGTGTGGTGCAGAGACAGCAGGTCAGAGTGTGGTGCAGAGACAGCAGGTCAGAGTGTGGTGCAGAGACAGCAGGTTAGAGTGTGGTGCAGAGACAGCAGGTCAGAGTGTGGTGCAGAGACAGCAGGTTAGAGTGTGGTGCAGAGACAGCAGGTCAGAGTGTGGTGCAGAGACAGCAGGTTAGAGTGTGGTGCAGAGACAGCAGGTTAGAGTGCGGTGCAGAGGCAGAGTGTGTTGAAGAGACAGCAGGTCAGAGTGTGGTGCAGAGGCAGAGTGTGGTGCAAAGACAGCAGGTTAGAGTGTGGTACAGAGACAGCAGGTCAGAGTGTGGTGCAGAGGCAGAGTGTGGTGCAAAGACAGCAGGTCAGAGTGTGGTGCAGAGGCAGAGTGTGGTGCAGAGACAGCAGGTCAGAGTGTGGTGCAGAGACAGCAGGTCAGAATGAGGTGCAGAGACAGCACGTCAGAGTGAGGTGCAGAAGCAGAGTGTGGTGCAGAGACAGCAGGTTAGAGTGTGGTGCAGAAACAGCAGGTCAGAGTGAGGTGCAGAGACAGAGTGTGGTACAGAGACAGCACGTCAGAGTGTGGTGCAGAAACAGCAGGTTAGAGTGTGGTGCAGAGACAGCAGGTTAGAGTGTGGTGCAGAGACAGCAGGTCAGAGTATGGTGCAGAGTCAGCAGGTTAGAGTGTGGTGCAGAGACAGCAGGTCAGAGTATGGTGCAGAGACAGAGTGTGGTGCAGAGACAGCAGGTCAGAGTATGGTGCAGAGACAGAGTGTGGTGCAGAGACAGCAGGTCAGAGTATGGTGCAGAGACAGCAGGTTAGAGTGTGGTACAGAGACAGCAGGTCAGAGTAAGGTGCAGAGACAGAGTGTGGTGCAGAGACAGCAGGTCAGAGTATGGTGCAGAGACAGAGTGTGGTACAGAGACAGCAGGGTCAGAGTGAGGTGCAGAGACAGAGTGTGGTGCAGAGACAGCAGGTCAGAGTATGGTGCAGAGACAGCAGGTCAGAGTGTGGTGCAGAGGCAGAGTGTGGTGCAGAGACAGCAGGTCAGAGTAAGGTGCAGAGACAGCAGGTCAGAATGTGTTGAAGAGACAGCAGGTCAGAGTGAGGTGCAGAGACAGCAGGTCAGAGTGTGGTGCAGAGACAGCAGGTGTGAGAGTGTGGTGCAGAGACAGCAGGTCAGAGTGTGGTGCAGAGACAGCAGGTTAGAGTGTGGTGCAGAGACAGCAGGTCAGAGTGTGGTGAAGAGACACCAGGTCAGAGTGTGGTGCAGAGACAGCAGGTTAGAGTATGGTGCAGAGACAGAGTGTGGTGCGGAGACAGCAGGTTAGAGTGAGGTGCAGAGACAGCAGGTCAGAATGAGGTGCAGAGACAGCACGGCAGAGTAAGGTGCAGAGGCAGAGTGTGGTGCAGAGACAGCAGGTCAGAATGTGGTGCAGAGACAGCAGGTCAGAGTGAGGTGCAGAGACAGAGTGTGGTGAAGAGACAGCAGGTCAGAATGAGGTACAGAGACAGCAGGTCAGAGTGAGGTGCAGAGACAGCAGGTCAGAATGAGGTGCAGAGACAGCACGTCAGAGTGAGGTGCAGAGACAGAGTGTGGTGCAGAGACAGCAGGTCAGAGTGAGGTGCAGAGACAGCAGGTCAGAGTGAGGTGCAGAGAGACAGAGTGTGGTAAGAGACAGCAGGTCAGAGTGAGGTGCAGAGGCAGAGTGTGGTGCAGAGACAGCAGGTTAGAGTGAGGTGCAGAGACAGCAGGTCAGAGTGAGGTGCAGAGACAGCAGGTCAGAGTGAGGTGCAGAGACAGCAGGTCAGAGTGAGGTGCAGAGGCAGCAGTGTGTGGTACAGAGACAGCAGGTCAGAGTGTGGTGCAGAGACAGCAGGTCAGAATGAGGTGCAGAGACAGCAGGTCAGAGTGAGGTGCAGAGACAGCAGGTCAGAGTGAGGTGCAGAGACAGCAGGTCAGAGTGAGGTGCAGAGGCAGAGTGTGGTAAAGAGACAGCAGGTCAGAGTGTGGTGCAGAGACAGCAGGTTAGAGTGAGGTGCAGAGACAGCAGGTCAGAGTGTTGTGCATAGACAACAGGTCAGAGTGTGGTACAGAGACAGCAGGTTAGAGTGTGGTGCAGAGACAACAGGTTAGAGTGTGGTGCAGACACAGCAGTTTAGAGTGTGGTGCAGAGACAGCAGGTCAGAGTATGGTGCAGAGACAGAGTGTGGTACAGAGACAGCAGGTCAGAGTGAGGTGCAGAAACAGAGTGTGTTGAAGAGACAGCAGGTCAGAGTGAGGTGCAGAGACAGAGTGTGGTACAGAGACAGCACGTCAGAGTGAGGTGCAGAGACAGCAGGTCAGAGTGAGGTGCAGAGACAGCAGGTCAGAGTGAGGTGCAGAGACAGCAGGTTAGAGTGTGGTGCAGAGACAGCAGGTTAAAGTGTGGTGCAGAGGCAGAATGTGGTGCAGAAACAGAGTGTGGTACAGAGACAGCAGGTCAGAGTGAGGTGCAGAGACAGCAGGTCAGAGTGAAGTGCAGAGACAGCAGGTTAGAGTGTGGTGCAGAGACAGCAGGTTAGAGTGTGGTGCAGAGACAGCAGGTTAGAGTGTGGTGCAGAGACAGCAGGTCAGAGTGTGGTGCAGAGACAGCAGGTCAGAGTGAGGTGCTGAGACAGCAGGTTAGAGTGTGGTGCAGAGACAGCAGGTTAGAGTGTGGTGCAGAGGCAGAGCGTGGTGCAGTGACAGCAGGTTACAGTGTGGTGCAGAGACAGCAGGTTAGAGTGTGGTGCAGAGACAGCAGGTTAGAGTGTGGTGCAGAGGCAGAGTGTGGTGCAGAGACAGCAAGTCAGAGTGAGGTGCAGAGACAGCAGGTTAGAGTGTGGTGCAGAGACAGCAGGTCAGAGTGTGGTGAAGAGACAGCAGGTTAGAGTGTGGTGCAGAGACAGCAGGTTAGAGTGTGGTGCAGAGGCAGAGTGTGGTGCAGAGACAGCAGGTTAGAGTGTGGTGCAGAGACAGCAGGTCAGAGTGTGGTGCAGAGACAGCAGGTCAGAGTGTGGTGCAGAGACACAGCAGGTTAGAGTGAGGTGCAGAGGCAGAGTGTGGTGCAGAGACAGCAGGTTAGAGTGTGGTGCAGAGACAGCAGGTTAGAGTGTGGTGCAGAGACAGCAGGTCAGAGTGTGGTGCAGAGACAGCAGGTCAGAGTGTGGTGCGAAGACAGCAGGTTAGAGTGTGGTGCAGAGACAGCAAGTTAGAGTGAGGTGCAGAGACAGCAGGTTAGAGTGTGGTGCAGAGACAGCAGGTCAGAGTGTGGTGCAGAGACAGCAGGTCAGAGTGTGGTGCAGAGACAGCAGGTTAGAGTGTGGTGCAGAGACAGCAGGTCAGAGTGTGGTGCAGAGACAGCAGGTTAGAGTGTGGTGCAGAGACAGCAGGTCAGAGTGTGGTGCAGAGACAGCAGGTTAGAGTGTGGTGCAGAGACAGCAGGTTAGAGTGCGGTGCAGAGGCAGAGTGTGTTGAAGAGACAGCAGGTCAGAGTGTGGTGCAGAGGCAGAGTGTGGTGCAAAGACAGCAGGTTAGAGTGTGGTACAGAGACAGCAGGTCAGAGTGTGGTGCAGAGGCAGAGTGTGGTGCAAAGACAGCAGGTCAGAGTGTGGTGCAGAGGCAGAGTGTGGTGCAGAGACAGCAGGTCAGAGTGTGGTGCAGAGACAGCAGGTCAGAATGAGGTGCAGAGACAGCACGTCAGAGTGAGGTGCAGAAGCAGAGTGTGGTGCAGAGACAGCAGGTTAGAGTGTGGTGCAGAAACAGCAGGTCAGAGTGAGGTGCAGAGACAGAGTGTGGTACAGAGACAGCACGTCAGAGTGTGTGTGCAGAAACAGCAGGTTAGAGTGTGGTGCAGAGACAGCAGGTTAGAGTGTGGTGCAGAGACAGCAGGTCAGAGTATGGTGCAGAGTCAGCAGGTTAGAGTGTGGTGCAGAGACAGCAGGTCAGAGTATGGTGCAGAGACAGAGTGTGGTGCAGAGACAGCAGGTCAGAGTATGGTGCAGAGACAGAGTGTGGTGCAGAGACAGCAGGTCAGAGTATGGTGCAGAGACAGCAGGTTAGAGTGTGGTACAGAGACAGCAGGTCAGAGTAAGGTGCAGAGACAGAGTGTGGTGCAGAGACAGCAGGTCAGAGTATGGTGCAGAGACAGAGTGTGGTACAGAGACAGCAGGTCAGAGTGAGGTGCAGAGACAGAGTGTGGTGCAGAGACAGCAGGTCAGAGTATGGTGCAGAGACAGCAGGTCAGAGTGTGGTGCAGAGGCAGAGTGTGGTGCAGAGACAGCAGGTCAGAGTAAGGTGCAGAGACAGCAGGTCAGAATGTGTTGAAGAGACAGCAGGTCAGAGTGAGGTGCAGAGACAGCAGGTCAGAGTGTGGTGCAGAGACAGCAGGTGAGAGTGTGGTGCAGAGACAGCAGCAGAGAGTGTGGTGCAGAGACAGCAGGTTAGAGTGTGGTGCAGAGACAGCAGGTCAGAGTGTGGTGAAGAGACACCAGGTCAGAGTGTGGTGCAGAGACAGCAGGTTAGAGTATGGTGCAGAGACAGAGTGTGGTGCGGAGACAGCAGGTTAGAGTGAGGTGCAGAGACAGCAGGTCAGAATGAGGTGCAGAGACAGCACGGCAGAGTAAGGTGCAGAGGCAGAGTGTGGTGCAGAGACAGCAGGTCAGAATGTGGTGCAGAGACAGCAGGTCAGAGTGAGGTGCAGAGACAGAGTGTGGTGAAGAGACAGCAGGTCAGAATGAGGTACAGAGACAGCAGGTCAGAGTGAGGTGCAGAGACAGCAGGTCAGAATGAGGTGCAGAGACAGCACGTCAGAGTGAGGTGCAGAGACAGAGTGTGGTGCAGAGACAGCAGGTCAGAGTGAGGTGCAGAGACAGCAGGTCAGAGTGAGGTGCAGAGACAGAGTGTGGTAAAGAGACAGCAGGTCAGAGTGAGGTGCAGAGGCAGAGTGTGGTGCAGAGACAGCAGGTTAGAGTGAGGTGCAGAGACAGCAGGTCAGAGTGAGGTGCAGAGACAGCAGGTCAGAGTGAGGTGCAGAGACAGCAGGTCAGAGTGAGGTGCAGAGGCAGAGTGTGGTACAGAGACAGCAGGTCAGAGTGTGGTGCAGAGACAGCAGGTCAGAATGAGGTGCAGAGACAGCAGGTCAGAGTGAGGTGCAGAGACAGCAGGTCAGAGTGAGGTGCAGAGACAGCAGGTCAGAGTGAGGTGCAGAGGCAGAGTGTGGTAAAGAGACAGCAGGTCAGAGTGTGGTGCAGAGACAGCAGGTTAGAGTGAGGTGCAGAGACAGCAGGTCAGAGTGAGGTGCAGAGACAGCAGGTCAGAGTGAGGTGCAGAGACAGCAGGTCAGAGTGAGGTGCAGAGGCAGAGTGTGGTGCAGAGACAGCAGGTCAGAGTGTGGTGCAGAGACAGCAGGTCAGAGTGAGGTGCAGAGACAGCAGGTCAGAGTGAGGTGCAGAGACAGCAGGTCAGAGTGAGGTGCAGAGGCAGAGTGTGGTACAGAGACAGCAGGTCAGAGTGTGGTGCAGAGACAGCAGGTCAGAGTGAGGTGCAGAGACAGCAGGTCAGAGTGAGGTGCAGAGGCAGAGTGTGGTGCAGAGACAGCAGGTTAGAGTGTGTGGTAAGAGACAGCAGGTTAGAGTGTGGTGCAGAGACAGCAGGTTAGAGTGTGGTGCAGAGACAGCAGGTTAGAGTGTGGTGCAGAGACAGCAGGTTAGAGTGTGGTGCAGAGACAGAGTGTGGTGCAGAGGCAGAGTGTGGTGCAGAGACAGCAGGTCAGAGTGAGGTGCAGTGACAGCAGGTCAGAGTGTGATGCAGAGGCAGAGTGTGGTGCAGAGACAGCAGGTCAGAGTGAGGTGCAGAGACAGCAGGTCAGAGTGTGGTGGTGCAGAGGCAGAGTGTGGTGCAGAGACAGCAGGTCAGAGTGAGGTGCAGAGACAGAGTGTGGTGCAGAGACAGCAGGTCAGAGTGAGGTGCAGAGACAGAGTGTGGTGCAGAGACAGCAGGTCAGAGTGAGGTGCAGAGACAGAGTGTGGTGCAGAGACAGCAGGTCAGAGTGAGGTGCAGAGACAGAGTGTGGTGCAGAGACAGCAGGTCAGTGTGAGGTGCAGAGACAGCAGGTTAGAGTGTGATGCAGAGACAGCAGGTTAGAGTGTGGTGCAGAGACACAACAGTTACAGTGAGGTGCAGAGAACAGGTCAGAGTGAGGTGCAGAGGCAGAGTGTGGTGCAGAGACAGCAGGTTAGAGTGTGGTGCAGAGACAGCAGGTTAGAGTGTGGTGCAGAGACAGCAGGTTAGAGTGTGGTGCAGAGACGGCAGGTCAGAGTGTGGTGCAGAGACAGCAGGTTTACAGTGTGGTGCAGAGACAGCAGGTTTACAGTGTGGTGCAGAGACAGCAGGTTTACAGTGTGGTGCAGAGACAGCAGGTTTACAGTGTGGTGCAGATACAGCAGGTTTACAGTATGATGCAGAGACAACAGGTTTACAGTGTGGTGCAGAGACAGCAGGTTAGAGTGTGGTGCAGAGACAGCAGGCTAGATTGTGGTGCAGAGACAGCAGGTTAGAGTGTGGTGCAGAGACAGCAGGATAGGCAACGTCGTCGTTCTCAAGGCAAAGCGTCAAATGATGGTTTGTGGAGAAAAAGGATGGGGGTGGGGGTTTGGTTGGGTGGGGGGGGGGGGAGGGTGGGGCCGGGCGGTTGTACGGAAAATAGGTTGGTTTCAGATATAATTCAAATTAAAAGCCCTAAAATGCTTCAACAAGCACACGAACGCACGCACGCGCGCGCGCACACACACACACACACACACACACACACACACACACACACACATACACACAAACGGACTCTCTCGCTCTCTCTTATCTTATTCTATCTCTCTCTTATCTCTTATCACTTGTCAGTGCTTATCTATTGTCCTCGTAAATACAGAATTTATCTCATCTTAACTCATCTCTCTCTCTCACGCACGCACACACACATACACATACACATATAAAGACGCACGTACACACACACACACACACACACACACACACACACACACACACACACCTATACACATGACTCATACATACTGATTCTCTCTTACCCACACACACACACACACACACACACACACAGAGAGCCTGGTCTCAAACCTAACCTTAACCGCAGGCAAAATCAAATCCCCTACCCTCCTCAACTCAGCTCAACCACAAATTGCTACCAGCCAATCGGTATCTGCCTTCTGCAGACATTCTCATGTAATGACCAAACGATCTGCGGAGATTGGTGTGTGTGTGTGTGTGTGTGTGGGGGGGGGGGGGGGGGGGGGGGGGGGGGGGATTGTGGGTTGTGGGGGATAACTCACAGGCACCTTAGGAGCGTGGATGTCAAAATGCTGGCTAACTGTAAACTAACACAAGTGCTCGTGTCAAGGTCTAACTACAATCAGAAAGGAAAGACAGGTCACAAATTGATCCTTATACTGTTCGTCCGTCGAATCGACGAGAAGTACTGAGGGAAGGGGGAATGGGGGGGGGGGGGGGGGGGAGATGATTTGTGCATACGCAGATGGCTGGTCAAGCCGATGCTTGCACGGAATGTGCGGTGACAGCTAGGACAGCCTCACCCCAAACCCAAGATGACTTAAGGGATTCTTGTCGACTCGACGGACAGACAACTTAGGTAGGTGGTGCCCTATACATGTTGTACCGGACCAGGCACCCATAAACACCGCAGAAGTGATTCAATTGCAGTGCTGCGTCTTCTCCTGTAGGAAGCCTCATACCAACCTGGAAATGATAGCTTCCTGAAGACTTCTGGCGCTGAAATTGCATAACAGCGAATCTGGGTATGGCCGCTCATAGGAGAGCCAGAGAGAACTGGGTGAGAGTTATACCACGTGAGAGCTATTCAGATGAGTCGGTTTGGTGTGGTGTGTGTGTGTGTGTGTGTGTGTGTGTGTGTGAGCGTGTGTGCATGCGTGCATGTGTCTGTGTATGCGTGGAGGGGTGGGGGTGGGGGAGAGTCAGAAGCTTTGCATCAATCACTGACCTGTATCCCAGCATGTTGCAGACGACGTTAGCCTCCTCCTCGCCCCAGTCGTCGTCGCAGACAGTGCCACGCAGTCCGTTCCGAATCAGCTCTACACGGCCCTCGTAGGGACTGGTCCCGTTCTTCAGCTCCACTTTCAGCTCTGCTCAAAGCACGCACGCGCGCGCGCGCACACACACACACACACATCACAGCACGCCACACCATACACACGCACGCACACACAGAGCACGCACACCCACACATGCACACACGCACGCGCGCGCACACACATACAAGTTTCCGAGGTCATCTTCTGCTCACCACTTTTGCGACCGGTATGGAAGAAAATCAAAAACAGCGGTTGGAAAAAACATAAAACAAAAAAAACAAAAACACACACAAAACAAAAAAAAAAAAAAAAAAAAAAATGAAAATACCCCCCCCCCCCCCCCCCCCTAATTTCCATTATAGTAAACCTGCAGTAAAAGATAAAAGAAATAAATGAGTACAATCTAGAAACAAATCACATAATTCACAGCACAGCACAGCACAGTACACACACACACACACACACACACACACACACACACACACACACACAAATAGGGAGTACAGCCTCTTCTTTTAGATCTGGAAAACAACAGGATACACTGAAGTGGCACAGAAGACAAGACAGAAATATTTAAAGAAAGAAGATTGGGAATACGCTCTTTGTAGGTGTGTGGGAATGCCGCAAAGAATGTGGTCAATCAATGGGCGTTTCTTTTTATGGCACACGACGGGATTAAAAAAATGTCATTACTAGAACAGACTACTTTTTTTTGCAATTAAAAACGACAGTTGTCTTTTTTGCATCGATAACAACTAAATTATAAACAGACGCAAGCCGTATAAGAGATTGGTTTGTTCAAACTCTTTTTTTTTTCATCTCTCTTTCTAGGCCCTTCATTTATTAACCACCTCACCCACCGTCTCCCGTCCCTTCCTTCTTTCTTTCCTTTCATCGCCCCCCCCCCCCCCCCCCCCCCCCCTCCTCGCCTTCTCACCTCCCCTTTCCCCTCCCATGGACACCCCCTCCCCCTTCCCCCTTTAATTAACAAACAAGTAGGGTAACTCTTGTTTCCATGATGACTAGTTACACGCCCATAATTCCAAACTCTTTTGATTAATCGAGGTTACTTGTATTTGTTTCTGTCTGTTTTTGTGTTTGTCTTCTGATCTCCCTTGCATCCTTGGGTGGATCCTCTCTTTTCCTCCCCACCCTTTCGTTTGGTTTCCTTTACTACTCTTCGCTGGCTGCTTTGGGGGTGCTATTGGATTCTTTTTTGCACCTTGGTGGTGAGAACACCACGGTATTATGGACTGTGGTGTGTCTCTATTTGACGCCAGGAGCGCAGATACAGCCAGCCGTGTCTCCCTGATGAGTTTCCGACCCAGCGGACGAAAGGCCTCGGAGCAGGCAATACAAATATATCTGCCTTTAAAAGGGATTGCGATGGTTCCCTTATGCAGCCAGTGAAGAGTTTTCATATTTTCTTAATTTCATTTTCCCAGTTTTTACATCTTCAACCTCCTGCTGCCCCCCCCCCCCCCCCCCCCCCCCCCCCCCCCCCCCCCCCCCCCCCCCCCCCCCCCCCTCTGTAAGTTCAAAGTTTTGCCAAGTCATTACTACGAAGACAATTTAGTTGTTGGTTTGTTTCTGTCTGTCTTTGTGTTTGTCTTTTGATCTCCCCCTTGCATCTTGGTGGATCCTCAAGCGTAGGCTCAAAGATTGCCCCCTACATTTTATATACTATTTGCATAATATCTGTAGTTTTTCAGCAACTTTTTTCCTCCCCCCCCTTTCGTTTGGTTTCCTTTACTACTCTTCGCTGGCTGCTTTGGGGGTGCTATTGGATTCTTTTTTGCACCCTTGGTGGTGAGAACACCACGGTATTATGGACTGTGGTGTGTCTCTATTTGACGCCAGGAGCGCAGATACAGCCAGCCGTGTCTCCCTGATGAGTTTCCGACCCAGCGGACGAAAGGCCTCGGAGCAGGCAATACAAATATATCTGCCTTTAAAAGGGATTGCGATGGTTCCCTTATGCAGCCAGTGAAGAGTTTTCATATTTTCTTAATTTCATTTTCCCAGTTTTTTTTTACATCTCAACCTCCTGCTGCCCCCCCCCCCCCCCCCCCCCCCCCCCCCCCCCCCCCCCCCCCCCCCCCCTCCTAAGTTCAAAGTTTTGCCAAGTCATTACTATGAAGACAATTTAGTTGTTGGCCTGCGCTTGTTTTTTCCCCCCTATTAGATTGTTCGTCTTTGTATTTGTCTGACTTTATTCAAGTTTAAAAGGCTGTGCCAGTCTTGAATAAAAGTTACTCTGTGTTAGGTTTCCTTATGGGAGCAAAGACTACCCCACTTGTTTACTGTTTATTGTTTACTGTTCCCTGCCTCATTTCATTTCCAATTTCGTTTTGATTAAATCGAGGTTACTTGTATTTGTTTGTTTCTGTCTGTTTTTGTGTTTGTCTTTCTGATCTCCCTTGCATCCTTGGGTGGATCCTCAAGCGTAGGCTCAAAGATTGCCCCCTACATTTTATACTATTTGCATAATATCTGTAGTTTTTCAGCAACTTTTTTCCCTCCCCACCCTTTCGTTTGGTTTCCTTTACTACTCTTCGCTGGCTGCTTTGGGGGTGCTATTGGATTCTTTTTTTTGCACCCTTGGTGGTGAGAACACCACGGTATTATGGACTGTGGTGTGTCTCTATTTGACGCCAGGAGCGCAGATACAGCCAGCCGTGTCTCCCTGATGAGTTTCCGACCCAGCGGACGAAAGGCCTCGGAGCAGGCAATACAAATATATCTGCCTTTAAAAGGGATTGCGATGGTTCCCTTATGCAGCCAGTGAAGAGTTTTCATATTTTTTAATTTCATTTTCCCAGTTTTTACAACCTCTTCAACCCCTCCTGCCCCCCCCCCCCCCCCCCCCCCCCCCCCCCCCCCCTCTGTAAGTTCAAAGTTTTGCCAAGTCATTACTATGAAGACAATTTAGTTGTTGGCCTGCGCTTGTTTTTCCCCCACTATTAGATTGTTCGTCTTTGTATTTGTCTGACTTTATTCAAGTTTAAAAGCTGTGCCCAGTCTTGAATAAAAGTTACTCTGTGTTAGGTTTCCTTATGGGAGCAAAGACTACCCCACTTTTTTACTGTTTATTGTTTACTGTTCCCTGCCTCATTTCATTTCCAATTTCGTTTTGATTAAATCGAGGTTACTTGTATTTGTTTTCTGTCTGTCTTTTTGTTTTGTCTTCTGATCTCCCTTGCATCCTTGGGTGGATCCTCAAGCGTAGGCTCAAAGATTGCCCCCTACATTTTATACTATTTGCATAATATCTGTAGTTTTTTTTCAGCAACTTTTTTCCTCCCCACCCTTTCGTTTGGTTTCCTTTACTACTACTCTTCGCTGGCTGCTTTGGGGGTGCTATTGGATTCTTTTTTTTTTTTGCACCCTTGGTGGTGAGAACACCGGTATTATGGACTGTGGTGTGTCTCTATTTGACGCCAGGAGCGCAGATACAGCCAGCCGTGTCTCCCTGATGAGTTTCCGACCCAGCGGACGAAAGGCCTCGGAGCAGGCAATACAAATATATCTGCCTTTAAAAGGGATTGCGATGGTTCCCTTATGCAGCCAGTGAAGAGTTTTCATATTTTCTTAATTTCATTTTCCCAGTTTTTTACATCTTCAACCTCCTGCTGCCCCCCCCCCCCCCCCCCCCCCCCCCCCCCCCCCCCCCTCTAAGTTCAAAGTTTTGCCAAGTCATTACTATGAAGACAATTTAGTTGTTGGCCTGCGCTTGTTTTTCCCCCACTATTAGATTGTTCGTCTTTGTATTTGTCTGACTTTATTCAAGTTTAAAAGGCTGTGCCAGTCTTGAATAAAAGTTACTCTGTGTTAGGTTTCCTTATGGGAGCAAAGACTACCCCACTTGTTTACTGTTTATTGTTTACTGTTCCCTGCCTCATCTCATTTCCAATTTCGTTTTGATTAAATCGAGGTTACTTGTATTTGTTTTGTCTGTCTTTTTGTGTTTGTCTTCTGATCTCCCTTGCATCCTTGGGTGGATCCTCAAGCGTAGGCTCAAAGATTGCCCCCTACATTTTATACTATCTGCATAATATCTGTAGTTTTTTCAGCAACTTTTTTCCTCCCCCCCCCCTTCGTTTGGTTTCCTTTACTACTCTTCGCTGGCTGCTTTGGGGGTGCTATTGGATTCTTTTTTTGCACCCTTGGTGGTGAGAACACCA
>JADBJO010000228.1:348569-351069 GCA_016801955.1 Conus betulinus | reverse complement strand
TGTGATCAGGCAGGGGCAGCGCTGGGTATGACAAAGAAGGGCAGAGCACAGCAGCGCAGGACACGACAGGGCAGGATATGGGCATAGGAGGGACGGGCATGGCATAGCATGGCATGACATGGAAGGGCATTGAGGAAGGGCGGGGCATGATAAGGAAGAGCATTGAGGAAGGGCAGGGCATGACAAGGAAGGACACTGAGGGAAGGGAAGGGCATGACAAGGAAGGGCATTGGGAGAAGGGCAGGGCAGGGCATAACAAGGAAGGACATTGAGGGAATGACAGGGCATGACAAGGAAGGGCATTGAGGGAAGGGCAGGGCATGACAAGGAAGGGCATTGAGGGAAGGACAGGGCGTGACAAGAAAGGGCATTGAGGGAAGGACAGGGCATGACAAGGAAGGGCATTGAGGGAAGGACAGGGCATGCCAAGGAAGGACACTGGGAAAGGGGAGGGCAGGGCAAGGAAGGGCATTGAGGAAAGGGCAGGGCAAGAACAGGCATTGGGGAAAGGGGAGGGCAGGGCAAGGAAGGGCATTGAGGGAAGGGCAGGGCAAGAACAGGCATTGAGGAAAGGGGAGGGCAGGGCAAGGAAGGGCATTGAGGAAAGGGTAGGGCAAGGAAGGGCATTGGGGAAAAGGGGAGGGCAGGGCAAGGAAGGGCATTGAGGAAAGGGCAGGGCAAGAACAGGCATTGGGGAAAGGGGAGGGCAGGGCAAGGAAGGGCATTGAGGAAAGGGTAGGGCAAGGAAGGGCATTGGGGAAAGGGGAGGGCAGGGCAAGAACACAGGCATTGGGGAAAGGGGAGGGCAGGGCAAGGAAGGGCATTGAGGAAAGGGTAGGGCAGGGCAAGGAAGGGCATTGGGGAAAGGGGAGGGCAGGGCAAGGAAGGGCATTGGGGAAAGGGGAGGGCAGGGCAAGGAAGGGCATTGGGGAAAGGGGAGGGCAGGGCAAGGAAGGGCATTGGGGAAAGGGTAGGGCAGGGCAAGGAAGGGCATTGAGGAAAGGGGAGGGCAGGGCAAGAACAGGCATTGGGGAAAGGGGAGGGCAGGGCAAGGAAGGGCATTGGGGAAAGGGGAGGGCAGGGCAAGAACAGGCATTGGGGAAAGGGGAGGGCAGGGCAAGGAAGGACATTGAGGAAAGGGGAGGGCAGGGCAAGAACAGGCATTGGGGAAAGGGGAGGGCAGGGCAAGGAAGGGCATTGAGGAAAGGGGGAGGGTAGGGCAAGGAAGGGCATTGGGGAAGGGGGAGGGCAAGGAAGGGCATTGGGGAAAGGGTAGGGCAAGGAAGGGCATTGGGGAAAGGGTAGGGCAAGGAAGGGCATTGGGGAAAGGCAGGGCAGGACAGGAAGAGAAATGGGGAAAGGCAGGGCAAGGAAGGGGGCATTGGGGAAAGGCAGGGCAGGGCAAGGAAGGGCATTGGGGAAAGGCAGGGCAGGGCAGGGCAGGGCAAGGAAGGGCATTGGGGAAAGGCAGGGCAGGGCAAGGAAGGGCATTGGGGAAAGGCAGGGCAGGGCAGGGCAGGGCAGGGCAAGGAAGGGCATTGGGGAAAGGCAGGGCAAGGAAGGGCAGGGCAAGGAAGGGCATTGGGGAAAGGCAGGGAAGGGCAGGGCAAGGAAGGGCATTGGGGAAAGGCAGGGAAGGGCAGGGCAGGGCATAAGGAAAGGGCAGGGCATGACAGGGAACGACCTCACTGTTCCAAAACAGAAACAAAAAAGGAGGGAAAAAAAAAGAGGAAAAAAAAAAAAGGAAAAAAAAAAAAAAAAAGAGAAAAGCAAAAAAGTGGAAAAAAATGGAGACTGGGTGACCAAAAAGGAAAAAAAAAAAAGAAAACAAAAGGAAATAAAAAAATGAACTGACAGTGTTGACATAACCACGCCTGCCCGATTTCTCCAAACGCAGGACAAACTGTTCAGGCGGCAGCATACGTACCACAGTGCAGTTCGTCCGACAGGTCCCCGCAGTCGTCCTTCCCATCACACATCTTGAAGGCATCGACGCAGCGGTCATTGTCACAGCGGAACTTGCCCGTGCAGTTGACTGGGGGGACAAAGGAACAACACACTTCCACAGAGCTGATAGGCAGTTACTTCACTGACATAAACAGCAAGGGAAACTACTCGGAGTAACTACGACCAAAAAAAAAAAACAAAACAAAACAAAACAAACAAACACAAACAAACCACCGAAATTGACATGTAAACGGAACTGAATTCCACATGCTGTCGAGCAAAAGAAAGGGGAAAAAGCTAACAAAAAAACAAGCAAAAATAAATAAATAAATGAAATCAAGACGAAGAAAAAAAAACAACCCAACCAAAGAAATATGATGCAGTCTCTAATTTTAGTCTGTGTTTGATGAACTTGAGTCAGCAAATGCATCAGAACGTTTTTTTGTTAAACAATTATTTATTTGTTGTTTGTTGTCACTTTGGTAAACAAAATTTCTTTCTGCAATTTACTTGAAAGAAAATTCATTCTGCTGTTCCTGAAATATTACGCTAA
>JADBJO010000228.1:326069-333569 GCA_016801955.1 Conus betulinus | reverse complement strand
GCCATGCAACAAGACCCAAAAAGTGTTGGTAAAATATTCACTAAGGGGACTATTCATGGACGGAGATGGAGGGGCAGAGAGAGAAACAAACAAACAAACAAACAAACAAAAAAACGATGGACTGACAACTCTGCAGAGTGGACAGCATAAACATTCGCAGAGATCCAGGTCCTGGCACACAGCGGACAGAACTGGCGGAACCTGGTGAACTGTTCTTCACTGTGGCGCCCCAGTGACTCCCCATGGGAAAAAAGGGAAGAGAGGTGATCCTCCTCTTCATTATCAACATCATCATCTTCTTCCTACTTCTCTTCATAATCAACGCCCTCCTTTTCCACCCCATCAGTACCATCCAAACCCTCCCCTCATCATAATCATCACCCTCCTCTTCCTCTTTATCATCATCACCACCTTCTTCATATTCTTCTTTATTATTGTCATCATCATCGTCCTCTCTTCCCCGTCATCATCAGTTCTCTCTTTTTCTCATTTTTGTCATCATCATCATCTCCCCGCCGTTTTCTATCCTCTTCGTTATCTTCATTCTCTTCCTCCTCATATCATCATCATCATCATCATCATCATCATCATCATCATCATCATCATCATCGCCATCATCATCATCATCATCATGACTCCTCATACTATAATCATTATCATCATCATCACCATCCATCATCACCACCACAACCACCATCATTATCATTGTCGTCACCACCACCACCACCACCACCACCACCACCATCACCATCATCATCATCACCACCACCACCACCACCACCACCACCATAACCTCCATACCACCACCACCACCACCACCACCACCACCACCACCACCACTGCCACCACCACCACATCATCATCATCATCATCATCATCATCGTCGTCGTCATCATTATCATCATTATCATCAACAACACTACTCTCCTCGTCATGATATTCGTCAATCATCACCCTCCTCCCCTACTCCTCCTCCTCGTCCTCACCACCCTCCTCATCCCCCTCCTCCCCCTCCTCTTCCTGCACGCACCGTCCTGGCTGGCGGTGAGGGAGAGGATGTTTGAGAGGAAGTGTGTTCTCCTGCAGACTCTCCACGCTGGCCAGGCTGGCGTTGAGCGACAGGCACTTGGCACTGGCTGCCTTGATGTTGCTGGCACCTCCGAAGAACCGGTAGCACGAGTCGCCTCCCCCTACCCAGCCCTCCGGGCAACCTGGTGGACACGGTACAGTCAGCGTCATTTGACACTGCCTCTCTCTCTCTCTCTGTCTGTCTGTCTCTGTCTGTCCGTCTGTCTGTCCGTCTGCCTGTCTGTCTCTTTCTCTTTCTCTCCCTCTCCCTCCGTTCCTCTCTCTCTCTCTCTCTCATTCCAGCATCACCACCATTAAGAACACAATAGTAATGAAAGTTTTCATTCAACTAATAAGAATTACAGCAACATCGCCAGCAACAACAGTAATAATAATGAACATAACAACAACAACAACGAGAAGAATCATCCTCATCATCATCACATCATCATCATCATCATCATCATCATCATTCTCATTATGTGACAAAAAAACAACAATAATAACAATGACAACAACAAAAATAAGGAGCACTACTATTACGACGACGATTACAACTACTATCGTCCCGACGACGATAAATTCTACCACGACATCGACTTTTACTGTATTTGCTATACTACGACGACTATAGTTACTACTTCTGTTGCTACAACGACTGCGACGACTACTACTACTACTATTCCAAAGATGGAGATATTACAGCTACTTCTTCTTCTACAACAACAACAAGACCTACTACTACTACTACTACTACTACTACTACTACTACTACTACTATTGTTATTGTTGCTGCTGCTACTACTACTGCTACCACCATCACACCACTACCACACCACCACCACTACCACTACTGCTTATACTACTACTACTACTACTACTACTACTACTACCACCACCACCATCACCACCACCACCACCAACCACTTCTACTACTACTATTACTACTGCAGCAGTTGCTGCTGCTGCTATTACTACTACTACTACTACTTCTACTTCTGCTGCTGCTGCTATTACTACTACTACTACAACAACAAAAGAACTACTACTACTGCTACCACTGTTAGTACTATCACTACTATTGCTGCTGCTGTTGCTGCTGCTGCTGCGACAACAACATTTACTACTGCTACTTCCACTGCTACTGCTGCTGCTGCTGCTGCTGCTGCTTCTACTACAACAACAACAAGTACTACTACTACCACTGCTGCTGCTGCTGCTGATGATGATACTACTACTACTACTTCTTCTTGTACTGACACAACCATGGCACCTCTGTTAGGACGGCAGACCACGGAGGCAGCTTCAGCCACTGTGCAGTCGTGTCTGTCTTCATACTGGCAATGCTGCAAGCTGCTCTCGCTTCCGTCACACTCCACGTCATCCATGATGATGTCACTGCTACCCCAGCGGTTTGGGTCCACCCCGTAGTGGGCCTCACCTGGAGACGCCTGGGCGCCTCTGTCATTGGGGGGGGGGGGGGGGGGGGTGTGAGGGGGGGGGGGAGAGGGGAAGGGAGATGTTATTAGGTTCGAGTCCATGGTTATAGTTTAGGCCCCAAACACTACATTCTCTGTTACACTCCAAGCTGCACCTGGCTTTTCCCCAGAAGATCAGCCAGTACCAGAACATATTCCTCGCACAGTCCAGTCCTTGACCCATACCACACCTGACTCTGAGGCAGGTCTCACGTCCGTTCCCTTTTCTATGCACGCACGATCCACATGACCCTTCATTTTCCTGTCGTCTGCTGGACTTTTCACTCCATGCCCTACCGATCGCGTAGAAATACAAGGAGTCCACAAGTCATGCATCATTCCGCTTTTTTGCTGACCTATGCATTGAACTAATTTATTGACCCCCGAATTCCACGATAAAATCATATTTTTCACATTCAATTTTCCCACACATAGCCATGGAGATTCTCATCTGTTCAAACTTGGTTTTTACTATTTGACCTTTCCTGTAACCCTGAACTCTGACCTTTAGAGACACGGTGTCATCCTTTAATAGTGACTTACAAAAATCCTGTTTTGCTTTTAAAAACAAATCGGATTTTAACTGGATGTTGTTCTTCCTTGGGTTGCCAAAGAGGTGGTGTGTGTGTGTGTGTGTGTGTGTGTGTGTGTGTGTGTGTGTGTGTGTGCGCGTGCGTGCGTGCGTGCGTGCGTGCGTGTGCGTGTGTATTTGTGTGTGTGTGTACGTGTGTGTGTGTTTGTGTGTGTGTGTGTGTGTGTGTGTGTGTGTGTGTGTGTGTGTGTACGTGTGTGTTGGTGTGTGCGTACGTGCGTGCGCACGCGCGCGCGCGTGTATATATATATATATATACCTCGATGTCCTTCAAGAGATACTATCTATTTTACTGAAAAGAACAGTTCCTCCGGATTCACACACACACACACACACACACACACACACACACACACACACACACACACACACACACATATACACACACACACATATGCACACACACACACACACACACACACACACACACACACACACACTCCAACACACTCGCATATTATTATTCATATAAGCACTCATATAAGCACACACGTATGCACACACATACATACTCAAACACACTCGCATATGTATACACACACGCGCTCACACGCACATGCACACATACGTGTGGGTGCACAAGCATAAGCACACACGTAAGAACTTGTAAATACTTTGTTCTTCCAGTTTTGTTGCAAAATAACTCACACGTTATGGTCAATTTACCAGCTTTACCCTAAAACTTTTTTTTTGTAAGTTTAGAGATCTGTCCAGTTGGTCGCTACAGTATCTGAATTTTCTTTTAACATAAAAGTGATGAAGGGGGAGGGAGGGGATGGAGAGGGGATAGAGAGAGGGAGGGGAAAGGAAGGGGGGGTGGGGTGGTGGGGGTGGGGTGGTGTGGTGGTGTTCACTGATTTGGGTGTGTGTGTGGGTGTGTGTGTGTGTGTGTGTGTGTGTGTATCCAAAAGAAAAATATACACAAGGACAACGAGCTGTTGTGGTTTGTAAATGAAATTTTCGGCTTTATTTGCCTTCGTCAGCACATGACATTCTCCCTGAGTGCCAGCAGGTAAGGTAGTGAGGGAAGAGAAGACGTAAATAGTTCAATATGACGTAATATAAAACAAATACGTACTAGAATGATACGTAAACTCGACAGACGTTGTCACAGGTAGTAATCTGATGAATGAAAAGCTCTGTGTGTGTGTGTGTGTGTGTGTGTGTGTTGTGTGCGCGTGGTGTGTGTGGTGTGTGTGTATTTGTGCGTGCGCGCGTGCGCGTGCGAGGGGACGAGTGTATGCGCTCGTGTGTGTGTGTGTGGTGGGGGGGGGGGTGTGGGGTGTAGTCTTCAATTTAATGTCTATTCACGTTATGTGGTCTAGACACACAAAATAGAAGAACGCTGCAGCAGCACTTAAAAATATACCAAGTAGCATCCATAAAGACACAGCATCTGCGTCTCTTTACAAGTATGTAAAAATCGGACCCCGAGTCAATGCCATTGTCACATATTCTTGAGGACTTACTTAAAATTTCATCATTTCAGCCTTAACAAAAAAAAAAACAAAGAAACGGTTCTTAGTCAGCCTGCATATTTGAAGCAGCTTTATTTTTGATCATGAAGTCCATTAAGTTTTAAGTCTGTGGATCAGAGAGAGAGGAGACAAAAGAAAAGAGGGAAAAAAAGAGAGGAGGGTCAAGATGCCATAAAACCGTACGTGCAAATGAAAAGAACCAGTTTCACATCTTTAGTATATATATATGCATATTTATATATATATTTTGTGTGCCACAGCTGTGTGTGTGTGGTATGTGTGTTTGTGGGTGGGTGTTGTTTGTAAAACCATGTGTGTGTGTTGTGTGTGTTGTGTGTGTGTGTGTGTCAGTGTGATGTGTGGTGGTGTGTGTTGTGTGTGTGTGAGTTTGTGTGTTGTGCGTGTGTGTGTGTGTGTGTGTTCTGTTTTGTTTAACAGATTTCTAATAGTGTAGTTATATACTTATTTGTGTGTGTGTGTGTGTGTGTGTGCTTGTGTGTGTGTGTGTGTTCTGTTGAGGAGATATTATTTTGTTAATACTAAATAATCGCCTATTTTAAATAACGCCTAAGCACCATATGTGTACACACATTCCACACATACATGCATACTTGGAACTCTATACTTTCAGTCAACTATGACTCTCTTACTCACACATTCCTCTTTTTAAAAACAAAATATATCACGATTAGTAAAAAGACGTTATATGAATCACACACCACCACATGTTCACACACACACACACACACACGAACAAAAATTCAATTTGTTTCTTTCATTTGCACGTGGTCGTATGGCATCTTGACTCTGTGTCTCTCTCTCTCTCCCTTGTGTAAAAGTTGGTCATGTCCCCCCCCTCTCTCTCGTGAATGATGTTGTATCCTCTCCTCTGTCTCTCTCTCTCTCTCGTCTGTGTGGTGTGTGTCTCTCTGTGGTCTCTCTCTGTCGTTGTGAATGTGCGTGTTGTGTGTGACGTGATGTTTTCTGTTTTGTTAGTCCATGGTTCTAGTTTAGTGCCACAGTTTATATACTTATTTCTTGAATCAGCATATTTTTCCCCAGAAGATCGTCGCCATAAGCACACATGTGTACACACATTCACACCCATAAGTGCAGATACTGAAGATCGGACCCAAGTCCATTCCTTGACCACATACCACCCTGATAAAGGAGGTCTCACGTCCGTGCACTAGTTTCTATGCACGCATTACTCACACATTTTCCTGTCGTCTGCTGGACTCTTTTCACTTCCGATTAGTGGTGGGGGGAAAGACCTACCGATCGCGTAGAAATACAAGGAGTCACACACAAGTCACACACACACACACACACCGTACGAACAAAAATTCCATCTGTTTCTCTCATATCTCGGTCGTAGGCTCTCTCCTCTCTCTCTCCTCTCTCCTCTCTCTCTCTCTCCTAAAAAAGAAATTGTCATGTCCCCCCTCTCTCTCTTGTGATGAATGTGTATCTCTCTCTTCACTCTCATCTCTTCCTCCGCCATCACCTCTCTCTCCTCTCTCTGCTCTCGACTCCCCTCTCTCTCTCTCTCGTAACTGAAATATGATCTCTCTCTCGTATGTCAGTGTTATTTCAACGTGATGTTAACAGAATTAGCGGTTCGAGTCCATGGTTTTTATCCAGTTTAGTTTAGGCCCCAAACACTACATTCTCTGTGACACGTCCCGGCTGCACCTGGCTTTTCTCCCAGAGAAGCAGAAGATCAGAAAGAGAGTACACAGAACATCATTAAGTACAGTCCTTGAAACACAGACTCCTCAGTCACCAGGTCCTTGTCCTTAGAAGCATACACACCACCTGACCCTGCTGAGGCAAGGTCTCACGTCCGTTCCCTTTTCTTATGCACCGCACGATCCACATGACCCCACAAGTCATGATTCCACGTCTGCGTCGTCTGCTGGACTCTCTTCACTCCAAAAATCGTGGTGCCCTACCGATCGCCCACGTGTCGCCATCCCTCTGAAATACAAGGAGTCCACAAGTCATTTGCACGTACGGTCGTATGGAATATGTTTTTACTCTCTCTCTCTCTCTCTCTCTCTCTCCTCTCTCTCTCTCTCTCTCCTCTCCTAAAAAAAGAATTGTCATGTCCCCCCTCTCTCTCGTGAATGATGTGTCCTATCTCTCTCTCTCTCTCTCTCTCTCTCTCCTCTCTCTCTCTCTCTAGTAAACTGAAATATGATGTTATGTCATATCTGTGGTCTGTCTAGGACGTCTGTTCTGTCTCTCTTATGTCTGTCCCCCCCCCCCCAGCTGTCTGTCTTGTCTGTGCTGTCTCTCTCTCTCTCTCTCTCGTAACTGAAGTATGGTGTTACGGCCATCTCTCTCTCTCGTCTCTCTATCTCTCTCTCTCTCTCACCTCACTCGTAAATGAAGTATGGGGTTATTCCCCCCAATCTTCTGCTCTCCAGTCTCACCCCACCCCCAACCCCCCCCCCCCGTAACTCTCGAAATTGGAGAATGGTGTTGGGTTACGCCCATCTCTCTCTTCTCTCTGTCTCTCTCTCGGGTAAAGCAAGTATGGTGTTTATGTTTTCTCTCTATCTCTCGCTCTCTCTCTCTCTCTTCTCCGTCTCTCTACTCTACGCTCTCTCTCTCTCTCTTTCTCCTCTCTCTCCTCTCTCCCTCTTTCGGTCCATCTTTCTCTTTCCTCTTCTCTCTTTCTCTCTCTCTCTCGCACAACACAATTTTTCTGTCTGTCTGTCTGTCTGTAGTGTATGTCTGTCTGCCTGCACTCACTCACTCTCTCTCTCTCTCTCTCTCTCTCTCACAAACACCACACACACAAATTCTCTCGTCTGTCTGTATGCTGTCTGTCTGTCTCTCTCTCTCTCTCTCTCTCTACTCTATCTTCTCTATCTCT
>JADBJO010000228.1:316069-318569 GCA_016801955.1 Conus betulinus | reverse complement strand
GAATGCTAACCACTTCGCCACGGCGGCTAGTTTGATGAAATGACTTATCACAGTTGAATTTCACTCACATGCTTATTGCATGAGTTGCATACCTTTTTTTTTTTTACTTATGGGTTTAAAAACTGGGAAATTTTAGCATCCTTGAAGGCGTAAGCTATTGCGTCTAACACATAAACACGATGCTGTGAGGCCGTTAATGTTACGCATGTGTTTTTGATGTTTAACAAGGACATTACGAATTTCAGTTCTCTCTCTCTCTCTCTCTCTCTCTCTCTCTTTTCAGAAACAGGAGGAAGAAATTTATGGTGGGCTTGACACCAGAAGGTCTTCAGAGAGGACCCCCCCCCCCCCCCCCCCCCAACCCCCCCCCTCTCTTTGGCCGTGAATTCTATACTGAGTTGGAAGCCGGGTTCCCTCGGACTGCTGAGTAGTCTGGCCTACTTGTCAGTCTCGTAGATGCCAGCCTGCTCTATTCTGCTTTCGTTTGGCACGGTGACTTAAAATTGGAATCAATCATCCTCAATCACGGACGTGAGTGGAGTACAATATCCGGTCTCACACCACTCTCCTTGATGATCTCTGGATAATTTTCTCCCCTTTCTGGAAGGTCTGTTATACACTCCCAGTCATCCACTCCATCTACTTAATCCCGCCTCTATGGCCTTGATGCCACAGTTCTTCCAGACCATGATTTGTCGCCTCCTGCCGGGTAGAGTCGATGCTGGGGCAGCTGGCGGTGCAATCTTTCCTCTGGCAGTGCCAACCACGTGTGCGATCTCTTTAAACACTTGGTTGTGTCTCTGTGTCTATCTCCCCCCCGGGCTTTGCATGAACTCAGGACATGTTCCACCGTTTGTACGACCCGACAACGTGGACACGTAGGGTCATCTGATTTCCCCCAATGTTACCAGGATGGAATACGAGAGGAGGAGATCATATTCAGATCGGAAGACGAAGCAAATCCTGGGAAGTGCCATGTGCCATTGTTACTCCGACTGAGACGTCTATGGCAACAGAAACACACAACTGTAGATTAAGACATCATTGGTTGACTTGTATGCTTATTGTGTATGCAGGGTATATGAGCAAAGTGAAAATATTCTTGTTCTTTGTCCACTTCTGGACCATGTTGACGCCCATGTATGGTCGGATCACAGTCATTGGTCGGTTCCAACAGAGATGAAGTTACACGCATTTAGACGTGTCTTAATGTAAGGCATGAAGACTAGAGACTCTGACGACGTCGAAATACGCCTTAAATAAAATCGTGATATGTAGGCCTATACTAAAAGATTATCCTCAACCTTACCCGCCCACCCCTAAAACTATCCCTCTTTCTCCTACCCGGGCCCACACGTCCCTTCCCCTCCCCCCTCCCTTTCACTGTCTCTTTCATAAAAAGAATTTACTTGCAAAGGTCATTCTAACAAGACAGTTTACATGTATGTTGTGAACTGTTGATGTATGCGGGGGTACTCTGAAAAACATTCATGGCGTTTTATGTAGCAGTCCATTTTAGTGATAAAAAAGCGATTCGTAGCCTGCGCAAAAGTGCTTCGATATCAGTCCACAATTCTGTTTCTGAATCTGACAGCGATTTCTGCCAGTAGCACAGGCCAGGTTGTTCCTTTGGGCTGTCTGGCACAAAACAGCCGAGGACACAAAAGGACAGACAGACAGACAGACAGATGGTGGCAGGCAGATATTACCTTTGGATCTAGCCAGACCTTTGGGGGGCTTTCTTGCAGCTTTGGCTCTGTGACCCCGCCGCTTGTCTTTTTTTGTCTCTCTGAAAAAATGACATGGAAGTATACTAAACAGAGGAAAAGAGAGCATTTGATTCAGTAAACCGTATAACCATAAATGGCACATTACAAGGAACTCTTCTGAACACACCAAATACTCGGAAAAAAAGAATGGCTATGGAAGAAAACTGATACGTACTTTATGCCCATACAACAGTAACAAAGCACTAGTAATTGTGAAAAGAGAACTATTTCCCCTCGGTGACCAAATTCCGCTTTATTTATTCGAGTGATGTGTACAGAAATGCTGGCATGCAAAAATACGAAGACAGAGAATCTGACAGAATACAAAAGATCAGACACTGACTTTAAATAAGTCAGTTCGCATGATATTAACACAGGCAGTCTGAAGATATTCTAGATCTACAACTGAATTTTGAGAAAACGACCGTGCACGGTTTTGACATCAACAAAAAATCAAAGGTAAGATAATCAGCCAATTAAAGAATGAAACGATAACCCCACAGTGTACGTCTTTGCACGGTGGTTTATGAACAATCCGACGGAAAACTCAGCGGCAGTGGTTAGTGTAGCAGACTGGTGGACTGGGAAATGGTGGGTTCGATTCCCAGCACAGTCATTTACACACGTGGGGAATTTTTTCGGCCATGGCCCGCTAGTACCCAGAGTTGAGTGAGCTACGGGCTCAGAGGGTTGGACTAGAATCACACGGTTGAATTTCATCCACTTCCTGG